>CM042157.1:21002024-21042024 GCA_023376005.1 Doryteuthis pealeii
TTTTTTTTTTAAAGAATGAACAATGAACATGCTTAAATATTATTATTAGTAATAATAATAATAATAATACTAATACTACTAATAATAGTAATTATAATAATAAGCAAAAAAATTTTTTTTTTAATTATGCGTTGAGAATAGTCACCAGAAAAAAAGTAGATAAAAAAACAAAAACAAATAAACAAAACAATAACAAAACGACAAAAATATATGTAAACACAAACAAGTTGATAATTGTCTTGAACTTCCTAACCCAGAAGTTAATGAACACCTCATCATATTGCGATTGGCGCAAGACAAGTGCACGTTTTAATAGATCTTATATAATTGGTCATGATAATTAATGGTGATAACAGTACTTATCATTCTTAATAATAGAAAAATAAAAAGAATGATACCATCTCATAACTAACACACGCGGGCCGATATAGAAGAAAGAAAAAAAAAAGAAAAAAAAAGAAATAACGAAAACGTATTTAATTGTTCAAAATGAACTACAAAAAAAATAAGCTTTTTTAAAGAGTGTGTGATCTTACCTTACTGTATTCTTCAACCGTATTACCAAAAAGAAAAAAAGAACGAAAATGTCTTTAATTGTTGTAAATTAAATTGTTAAAAAACAAAAACTAAAAAGTAATAATCATTTTTAAGGAGAGTGTGATCTTATCTTACGGTTTTCTTCAACCTAATTCCCAAAAACAAAACAAACAAAAAGTAAACAGAAAAATTAAAAAGAAACCATTAAAATAACTTTAGAATATAATTATAGCGTTACTGACTAAGAATTTTAACAATTTAAGATTTTCCTATTTAATTAATAGACTTCATCAGAAAAACATAAATCCTCCCAAATAAAACCCTCGAAAAACTATCAAATTATTCTACTGAAAATTTCTTAAATAATTTTTATATTTTTGTCTGAAGATATTCATCGAAATATCATTAATATAGATAAGTCTAAAAAAATTTATAGAGTTTTCTAAATATACGAATAAAATAAGCCTATAAGCATATAATATGATTAAAAATATAGACGATATTTTTAAGCATATTTCTAAGGAAATAATCACTAATTCAATTTCCAGTTCGAATACGGTTATACAAGTATGTACTTTAGGAATTTTTTAAAATGATAAACATTAAATAAGAATGTGAAGCAATTTGCTATAATCTATATTTAGATTCTAGTCTTTAAAAAAAGGACTAATGTGGTTTACAATTTAAATATAAAAATAACATCTGTTTTGTAAAACACATATATATTTGATCAAACCAAATATATTACGTTAACTATTATAGAACTTTTAATTTGTAATTTTTATCTTTGTTTACTACTATCATCAGCTTGAGCTATTTTTAAAAAAATTATTTTAATTTTATTTTATTTGTCTTGTCCGGTTTCACTTATTTTCGTCTAGGGAATTTCTTTTAGCATCGTTTGTTTTCAACATTTATTTCCGGCTAGAATTATGTGTACTTATGACGAGTTAGCGCATTTTGTTTTAAATTAGGAGTTTCTTGTAGATTTTAGAATAACTTCCATTAAGTAGTTTACTCTACATTTATAAAAATACATATTTAAGATATCAAGATCCTTTGTAAAAAAACAACACTTTTTTCATTGATCTATCTATCTATCTATCTATCTATTCAATATATTCATATCTATCTATTTCTACCTATTCATATCTTATCTATTTATTATCTATCCATCTATTTCAGTCTATTCATATCTATCTTAGTCTATTGATATCAATCAATCAATCAATCTATCTCAGTTAACTATCTATATATATCTAGCTACCTTAGTACATTATCTATCAATCTATCTATCTATCTATCTCTCCCCCTCTCTCTCACTCTCTCTTTCTCTCTCTCTCTCTCTCTATATATATATATCCTTCTTTTTACATTTAGTTGATACATATGAAGTAAACTGCTGTTATGGAATTTAACTATCACAGATCTTCAGTTTTTACTTAAACTTTTGCCTGAAGGGGATAGACTCCCTCGCTGATTGGCTGATACCGACATTAGGCCGCCCCGACGACTTTACTTACTTATTTATAATACCCAGCTTTTCTATTCCAACTAAATCAGTCAACTTTATCTTTTATCTTGACTTTTGAATAAATCGTGAGTTGAAATTCTTTTTTTTTTAATAGAAAGAATCATAATTAATCAAAAATAATTTTCTGGTTTCATTTCTACTGTATCTCGTTTTGACTATTTTGTGTCGTTCTGTTTATTCATTTATTTATTTTTTTATAGATTTTTGTACTTTAAGTTTTTTAATGGGTCAAAATCCCAATTTTTCAACCAGAGCGCCAAATACTTATATAAATTTGAATAATTTAGAACAAAGTAAGTCCATTTGATATTCATTTAGAATGTAATTTAATCTAATGTAATTTACATTTAGAAATTTAATATTTCATATTTCATATACAAATAATATATATTTTAAAACTAATGCTAGTTAATTAGTTATATTTATATATATACTAGCAGACGTGTTATGTCCATAACGTAACTAACAGGATTTTAGGAACAACAGGGGGTAAGAGGTAAAGAGGGAAAAGAGAAGTAAAAGAAATTAATTTTAACGATAAAAGAAACTAAGAATACAATTGTTATAATAGTCGTATATTCTAGGAATCTTTTTTGTTTATATTTAAAATAATATTTAATAAAGTTACCCTAAACTCGTAAGTGGTTTGAAACATAATTTTATTTTCTAAAAGCTACTTTTTGTACTTACTTATGAAGAACTTTGAAGAGTTCCACAAATCGATTGATTTTTAATTATCAAATTATATTATCTAATCTGTGAGAATCAATAACGAAATTTAGTACTTTTCCTTATTATAAACATATTAATGTTTATACACGATTTTAGTGCTAAGTGATACCCACTTCCTGAGTTATAAGTCCACACATACATATCAAAACAGAAAAGACTTCTTTATATATACCTATATAGATTTCTTTATATATACCTATATAGATTTCTTTATATATACCTATATAGATTTAAAAAGCAATTAAATGACCCAATGATACTTAAGGGAGGGAAAGTGCTGAATTCCTTTATTACCTACTATTTATTTTTTACCTTAAAGTTTTTTTAATTAATAATTTTGAAATTTTCTTTAAAGTTCAAATTTAATATTGTATTGCTTTTACATTTCTGTCTTTTCAACTTTGCTAGTAATAAAATGATAGCATTTTAATAAATATTCTAAATCGGATTTTTACCAGAAATATATGAACCTATGGCTTTTGAAATATAATGCAAGATAAATTCATAACTGACGTATTAAGTGATGGCCTTATAAAACTATATGTAATTATAATCTCATAAAAATCTATTAAGTGATGAAATTATAATAAATTATAATATATTATATATGTATAATAATAAATGCATGACAGAAAACTTATAGAAAATCCATAAAATAATGATTATATAAATATATATCAAATGATAACCTTATTAAGATATTATTAATGACCTTATAATACAAAAAAATAAAATTATGACTTTAAAACAAATATCTAAAAAATAACCTTATAAAAAATATATCAAATTAAGACTTTATAATAAAGGTCTAAAACAATAACCTTATAAGAATATATTAAATTAAGACTTTATAATAAAGGTCTAAAACAATAACCTTAAAACAAATGTATAAAATAATGACTTTATAATAAATATATAAGAGGGTGATTTTATAAGCGATACTAATATTGATGATATTAGAAGATTTCCTGTCAAAATATGACCTTATTACCTGAAATGATAGTTTTATACTAGATATACACAACCGATTACTATGAAAATAGTCTCATAATTAAATATTTACCTAATGATAAATAGATAAAATTATAGTGTTATAATAAATGTATTAAATATTTTATAATACTAACATTAAACGTAAATTTCACAATTTATTGAATGCAAATAAAATAAAGGAATGTAAAATGCACATTGCTTTTAGAAATAACAAAGAATTTTATAATATTATAAACTTTATTTAAAAAGACATTTACACACTTTAATGACAAAGATTTAAATGTTTACAGAAAATATCATTAATAAATCAAAGCAACGAGCCAATCAAATCTTTTAGATTGATTCTTTATCGATTGATCGGAACTCAATACATATCTATTTCTGGATGTGTTTATTACTAAAAAAATATTCCTTATCCTCTAATTAGAGTCTAGAAATAGTACAATCGATAAAATTAGCATCTGAAAAAAGCACATCCGATAAAATTAGAACCTGGAAATAGCACTATCGATAAGATTAGAATCTGGGAATAGCAAAATAGATATTATTAGAATCTGGAAATAGCACAGTTGATGGAATTAGAATCTGGAAATAGCACAATCGATAAAATTAGAATCTGGAAATAGCACAATCGATAAAATTAGAATCTGGAAATAGGAAAATAAACAAGATTAGAGTCTGGAAATAGGAAAATAAACAAGATTAGAGTCTGGAAATAGCACTATCGATGAAATTAGAGTCTGGAAATAGCACATTAAATAAAATTAGATTGTGAAAATAATAAAATCGATAAAATTAAGGTCTGGAATTCGCACAGTCGATAAAATTAAGGTCTGTAAATAGCATAATTGATTTAAAAACGTTTTGTAAATTTTGGATGTATTACTTGAATGCATCAATGTAAAATATCAAATTTGGTTTCAGTTTCAAAGTTTTCAAATTCATGAAAGCAAATATCACAAAGTTCATTTTTAGGGAAAAAATAGAAGATATAAATTGATTCGTATCTTAATATAAACGAGAGGAAAATCGTTTAAATTAAGTCGGATATGTAAAGCAAAAAGGAGATTTCTTTTTTCTGCAACTATACCAAAGAATGTTCTGTAAGACTGCTGATATTCTAACCAATACCAATACCTAGATATCGTTAACTTCCGTTTTGGGAAAGCCATTTTCTCTTTCAAGTCTCGTCGGAAAATATTTATCCGTTCGTATTTCACGCTAAGTAAACAACAACATTATACCTGGCAAATTTACGCTAAAAATAAACAACACTCAGATCAAATACGGACTTGTTAAAAAATCAATAACAGTTGAAAAAAAAAAAGCATTGGACTATTTGCTCAAAGAAAAGCCGGAAGTACAATTCTCCCATCATACTTCAATTCCAGCGTTAGACTTCCTTGACAACAACAAAAGCGTGGCCCGGGAACCAAATATTTCTAACTCATCATCTCAGTGAATTTATTTTTATTTATTTATTTTTTATGGATACTATTACTTAATATCTTCTTTATTGGCTTTGTTTTTTTTAAATTTTATTTCATTTTATTTTTTTTTAAATATCTTTGGGTTTTCGTTTGACTTCTCTTGTAAAGAGGAAATGCAATGACTGTTTACCCGGACATCAATTTATAATAATCCCCAAAGATGATTACTATCTGTTTGCTTTACTACCATCTTACAGAGATCTACCAAAAAGTGGTTAACGGTGTCAGGCCCTACTTTCGGCCGAGTCTAGATAGCAGTGATTGTGCATCTGACGATCTGGCGAATGTTATCCGCAAGGGCTGGTCCGAAGATCCTGCTGAACGACCCGATTTCCAAGCGTTGAAAGGGATACTCAGAAGGTTGAACAAGTAAGTGAAATTATCATAATTTTTTATTAGTATTATTTATTTGAATTTTAGCTCAGTTGATAGAGCGTCCGCCTAGGAACCAAAGGGTTCCAGGTTCGATACCGGCACTCGTAAACTCAGCACATGAGTAAAACAGTTTGGATTTGTGCGGTAAAACGATGCGTTGATGGTAGGTGAGGAGCTCCACCTCAAAAACGCAAAAGAATCTCCCTGGTTAGCACTAGTGAAAAGGTGATAAACTCCCTCGCTATCCGGCTGATACTGACAATAGGCCATTCCGCTGACTTTACCAACTAACATATATATATATATAAGTAAGTAAAGTCGTCGGGGCGGCCTAAAGTCGGTATCAGCCAATCAGCGAGGGAGTCTATCCCCTTTTCACTTGCGCTAGACCAAGGAGATTATTTTAGCGTCTGCGGTGGAGCGCCACACCTACCGTCAGCTCCTTATTTTACCGCACAGATCCCTGTGCTACTCATACGCTGAGTTTGCGAGGACCGGTATCGAACTAGGAACCTTGTGGTTTCTAGCCGAACGCTCTACCGACTGAGCTAACCCAGAGAGAAAAAGATAGACACAGTGTTCCGACGTTTACGTCTCATCAGTGAATCTCGACTTAACAGCTACTTCTAGCCGGAAGTGAAACACAACTAAATTTTCATCAGTCAAGCTTCTTACCATCTCGGTCACCGGCAACTCTCAGTAAGAGGCGAACATTTAATTGATACATACTTCCGTAGATATATGTTTACAATCACCCGTATTAAAAAAAAAATGATATCTTGTAAATTGCGTCCATTTTCACGGTGACAAAATCAGTTCCTTAATTTGAGTACTTTGTATGATTTTTGTGTGATTTTTCTCTAGGGTTCTGTATGCGATATCCTTATCTCTATGCGAATATTATTCTTGAGCTGTAGCAATATCTTAACCTATTCAAAATATGCACACTCCTTTAAATAACATGACAAAAAGAAGTTAGGCAGACAAAGAAGACGAATGGAGAGGCAATTAGAATTCTGATTTTTTTAAAATTATTCTGCCACCAAATTATATTTTTGTCGAAATTATAAATCTCTCAGTTGAATTGTAAAATCCTATTTTTTTAATTGGTTCTTTAATGTTGTAAATATTATTAAGATATTCAATTTTCTTAAGTTATCTATAATATCAGAAAAAAAATAATATAAAAACTTAAATTAAAAATAAGAAAGTCATGAATTTTTTAAATGTTTAAAAAAAATCTCAACCATTTGACAACTGGTTTTAAGATCTTAACCATTTGACTCATCTGATGATTGCATAACCATGAAACTAAGTTATGAGTCCAAATCCATAATATTACAATTGATTATAAATCTGCTCTGCTTTATTAGCACTGAGCACCTTTTCATGCCAATACTTTTCTCATTTTCTCATTCATTCTCTATTCATTATATATATATATATATATATATATATATATATATATATATATATTGTATTTTAGGGGTCTCCGTATGCTTCTCTCGGTATATATTTCTATGTTTTTTTATGCTGAAGTTGGGCGTTATTATGAAGCATTTAAAAATAAATGAAGGAACTCGATGTTGTGGAGTACTGGATTCACTTATTTTTTTATTATTTGTTATCATAACAACAAAGACAAAGGATCCGTTGAACAGGAGAGGCATTCATTTGAAAAAGGGAATCTAACGATCCCGAAAATTTATGATAACATATAATAAAAAATGAGTGAATCTAGTACTCCATAACATCGAGTTCCTCCATTTATTTTGAAATGCTTCATAAAAACGCCCAACTTCAACATATATATATATATATATATATATATATATATATATATATATATATATATATATATTAGAAGGTGCTCAATATCAAGTAGCGTGGCCATGAAATCAACGGTTCCTCTGAATCATAAAAAGAAACTCCTCCAATTCCTAACAGGGTATTCTACAACACCACATAAGACCGCACACAATGCTCAACCAGCCACTTGGTTTGAGAATCGCATTAGCGAGAAACTGTCAGTACCCAACTGTCGTTGACTTTATGTCGACGCTACCCTCATATATATATTGTGCTATACTTATAAGTAAATAGTGCTCAATATTGTGGATAGCGATATATCATGGATATATATTTTTCTAGGCACTTTCAAATGACGGTAAACTGCTAATACGCTGCTTTAAAACCAATGGTAACAAACCCTTTTAATTGTACTCTACGCTATAACAATAACATCTGCTTTATTATTCATGTTCGGTTAAAGACAAAATGAAGAACAAACGCAAAACTTTTTACTTATCAACTTTTGTTTCCGTATTCTGTATAGATGAACAATAGTAAGAATTCTAGCAGTGGCTACCCGGCGTCGCTTGGGTAGAATTTTTTTTTTTAAAGTTAGTCCCGTAGATCCATTAATACTGAATCGTGAATTGAATCCTCGTGGGATGCCCCATTTAAATGTAAAAAAAATTTAAAAAATAGACCTTGCATTGACCCAGCTACTCTGAAAAGAAATGTTAATGTCTACTATCTAAAATATTAAATGAAAAAAAGAATCCATGCTTTTATCATTTCTTCACGAATATAAATCAAATCTCTATTATTTTTGCTCAAAAACCAAGCCCTGGTGATATTTTAATGCATAAATATTTACTTTGTCGTTAATTGTTTTATTTTTGAAGTCTCCTCCGGACATACAGATTCACACAACTGCCCTTTATATATGTATAGATTAAAATCATCAATGCTTTCACAATGCCTGGATGTATGTCCTAAACCGTTGGATCAAAAACATAAGGAGGGTTCTTATATACAGTAGTAACTGACATAATTACACTCGTAGGGTAACGAGAAAAATGTAAAGATTGTTAGTCTTTAACCACAGTGGCCAATTGTCGGTATCAGTCGGACACCGAGCGCTACTACAGTGAAATTGTTTTTGATGAAGCAGGGCGTTACATCTACCATTAGATAGTGAGGACCGGTATCGAACCTAGATCCTTGCGATTACCTATTCGGATATTCTACCGACCGACCAAAACACCTTTTCATCATCATCCTCATCATCATGTCGCGCATGTAGCACGGATATCCATGACAATCTCTCGCCAACCTTCCCTATCATTCTAGAGGTCTTCTGCACAGCAACCAGCATCCTCGCATAGTTGGTTTATGTAGGTCCTTGGTGGGCGCCCCACGTTAGCATGTCCATGTTTTGGCTTCCACAGGAGAACGTCGCTTATGAGCTCGTTTTAGGCAAACTCAACGGAACAAAAACCAAGAAAACCGAACGAGTCACAATTTTGATTCTTCGAAATGAGAAAAATCTGAATGAGTTGGGATTATAATCATTGGGAAGTGATCAATATGTTCAGCATGTCTACAAAGAGATACAACGTGTTCAATATGTACTTGTAAAGTCAGTTTAAGGAACTGAATCAGTGAAACACAGTACGCAGAAATATGTACATGTTTCCGGCCCTCGACAACTCAGCGTATGTGTAACACAGGGATCTGTGCGGTAAAGTAAGGAGCTGATGGTAGGTGTAGTGCTCCACCTCAGATGCTAAAAACAATCTCCTTGGTTTAGCGCTAGTGAAAAGAGGATAGACTACCTCGCTGATTGGCTGATACCGACTTTAGACCACCCAGACGACTTTACTGTCCAAACATACGAGGTATGTCAGAAAACTACGATGTGAGGGGAACCGTACTCTACGAGTTTTTGGCACAGGGCCAGACAATCAAACAGCATGTCTACAAAGAGATACTGTGACGTTTGCTTCATTCAATGCACGAGAAGAGGCGAGAGATGTGGCAGGGCAACTTGTGGATACTTCACCATGACAACGCACCTGCCCACACTGCCCTGAGTATCCAAGAGTTCCTGGCCCAGAAGAACATCACTGTGCTGGAGCAACCCGCCTACCCGCCCGCCCAGGCATCATGGGATCTTTTCTTTTCGCCAAAGCTCAAGGGCGTCATCAAGGGAACCCGTTTTGAGGATGAGCATGACATCAAAAAGGCCGTGACAACAGAGCTACGGAGAATCCTGGAAGAATCCTTCCATAAGTGCATGCAAGCGTGGCATAGAAGGATGGGAAAGTGCATTAGACTCTAGTGGAATTATTTGAAGTGATAACTTGTAGTTTGTAGTTTTGATTTGAAATATTTTTTGTGACACTAGTCCACGGGAGTGTCATGTTTCAGTGTATCTGTAACCTTTGTTAGGCAACCAGTCTAGGAGAAGGAAAACTCTGAATTCAAACCTGTCAAACTCCGCTTAAGAAACAGAATTCTTTAACTCATTTTTTTCTATGTAATATATAAATAGGACCCTAACAGGTATAACCAAAGCACTTAGGTAGTTATTGTATTCTACAGCCCCAGCTGACAAACCGTTGTCATATTTGAGTGCATCTTTAACCTTGGTTAGGCAACCGGTCTAGGAGCAGGAAAACTCTGAATTAAAACCTATCAATTTCCGCTTAAGAAACACTATTCATTAACTCATTTTTTTCTATTTAATATATAGATAGGACCCCAACATATATTTATGCATTTTGAACTAAACAAAGGACACATCTCCTGTTTAACAATTTTATTTTTGATCTTTTCGAGTTTTCTGGCCAACTTTTTAATATTTGGGTGGAATCCGTGGATTAGTCCACCAAAATTCAGGTCCCGAGTACTTTCGGCACTTCGAAGTGCCATCATCAGGGGTGATGTGTTCCAGTTTTTAAAAAAGTATATTAATGTGGAGGCTGGAAGGAGAAGAATTGATGGAATAGGTGCTATAGGCATTTTAAAATGTGTGTACTGCATTGGAAATTAAAATTGTTTAAGGATGGTTTGTATTGTTTTATGTATAAAGCTTCTGGTATTTGGAGTTTTTGTTTATTTTTTTCTTTGTGCAGAATGTGTTTATTTTCCGTTAGAATATTTCATTGAAGTCGTCCAGTCGGTGTATACGACATCTCCAGCTGATAGGGTGTTATCATGTTTGAGTGCATCTTTAACTTTGGTTAGGTAACCAATCTAGTAGCAGGAAAATTCTGAATTCAAACTTGTTACCGCCCTGTCGGCTGGGGCGTTAGAATGCACCACTGCATCTCTGCAGAGGGGTAAGACTCCCCCCAATGGAGCCATCTGTTGGCCGTGGGTGGCGACCCGTGATGCTTAAGGATAGAGCCCAGGTGGATGAGCAGTTCATGACATGCAATACTCCACTTTGGTCCTATCTTGGGCTAGAGGGGCGGTCGGAGAGGCCCCCTCCGATCAATCGGCTGGTCACGTCAAGCCCTAGCACCTATATGATTTTTCCAACCCTATTGCCTTATGGCAAGCCCCAACCCCTTTTTATCATATGGGTGCTAGACGGCGGTGGCTGCGGGTCTACATGTCCTGGGAATGAAGTTAAACTCTATCTGATGGTGAGGTTCCAGTTCTGGAGGTTTGGGGAATGTGGAGCACCCTTTCATCACGATTGCTCCCTGGTCCACTCTGACCCGGAGTGGTAGTACCTGTTAGGGTCCCATCTATGGGTTAAATAGAAAAATGTATCTATTAAAAAATTGTATTATCCATCAAGAATTGATTTATTTCAAAACTTTATCGGCATTAAATGACCCACTGAGGTTGATATGCCACAAAACAAAACAAACCAATCAAACTTGTTAGATAAGTAGCAAGAAACACATTTTTTAACTCATTTTTTTCTTTTAATACATAAATGGGACCACCAACAGGTACGACAATTGCAGTCGTGCAGTCGGTGCATTCTACAGCTAACAGGGCGGTATTATGTTTGAGTGCATCTTTACCTTTGGTTAGGTAACCACTCTAGTAGCAGGAAACACATTTTTTAACTCATTTTTTTCTATTTAATACATAAATGGGACCCCAACAAGTACGACAATTGCAGTCGTGCAGTCGGTGCATTCTACAGCTAACAGGCGGTATTATGTTTGAGTGCATCTTTACCTTTGGTTAGGTAACCACTCTAGTAGCAGGAAACACATTTTTAACTCATTTTTTTCTATTTAATACATAAATGGGACCCCAACAAGTACGACAATTGCAGTCGTGCAGTCGGTGCATTCTACAGCTAACACGATTGGGCACCCCAACAAGTACGACAATTGCAGTCGTGCAGTCGGTGCATTCTACAGCTGCGGCTAGTGGAAACCCATCTTTACCGTTTTACGACAATTGCAGTCGTGCAGTCGGTGCATTCTACAGCCAACAGGGCGGTATTATGTTTGAGTGCTAACCACTCTAGTAGCAAGAAACACATTTTTAACTCATTTTTTTCCTATTTAATACATAGATGGGACCCCAACAGGTACGACAATTGTAGTCGTGCAATCGGTGTATTCTTCAGCTAACAGGGCGGTATCATGTTTGAGTGCATCTTTACCTTTGGTTAGGTAACCACTCTAGTAGCAAGAAACACATTTTTTAACTCATTTTCTTTCTATTTAATACATAGATGGGACCCCAACTGGTACGACAATTGCAGACGTGCAATCGGTGTATTCTTCAGCTAACAGGGCGGTGTCATGTATAAATGCATCTTTGGTACAGAATAACGATTAAGATTCTATTGGTCAGGGTGTTCTTCTTCATGAGCGATTCCCTTTCATTTACACGTGTCCGGGTGTGTTTATCAGTGTGTGTGTGTGTGTGTCTGTGTGTTTATTTCATCGTATTATTTATGATCGTATTCTGTCAATATTGACTGATCGTAATGATTTTATGGTGTTAGTTTCTACATTAAGTGAGTGCTCGCCCACACAAAAAAAAGAAAATGCTGTACATTAACTGGACCGTGGAAAATCGTTAATAAATGTATACATATTTATATATTTTTTGTTTATTTTGCCTTAATCAACTTCATTCTCTTTCTTTGCACACACACACGCGCATACACGCACACACAGAAAGAAAGAGACAGACAGAGACAGAGACAGAGAGAGAGACAGAGACAGAGATGATGATGAGGATTATGATGATGATGATGATCCATATCTATATCAAATATGACATCTGTACGTCTGTGTGTTTGTTTTGTTAAGTGGACCGAGGAAAATCATTAATAAATATATGCATATATTTTTTTGTTTATTCTGATATTATCAACCTCATTCTCTTTGCATATAAAAAAAGAGAGAGATGTATGAATAGAAAGAGACAGATAGACAGACAGACAGACATAGAGAGAAATGTGGATGATGATGATGCCAGGAATAGATGTTTCATATCTACAAGGTGTGTCAAAAAAGTATCGAATTTTTGTACTTTTGGACACACCTTGTATTCTAAAAAATAACGTTCCATTAATTTTTTGTCAGAATACTAGGTGTGTCAAAAAAGTAGCAAGTTTAAAGCTGTATTTACCAAGATAGGAATGAGAATGAATAGGACGTTATTTTTTCAAGAATACTAGGTGTGTCAAAAAAGTAGCAAGTTTAAAGCTGTATTTACCAAGATAGGAATGAAGAATGAATAGGACGTTATTTTTTTTCAGAATACAAGGTGTGTCAAAAAAAGTAGCAAGTTTAAAGCTGGATTTACCAAGATAGGAATGAAGAATGAATAGGACGTTATTTCCTTATCAGAATACAGGTGTGTCAAAAAAGTAGCAAGGTTAAAGCTGTATTTACTAAGATAGGAATGAAGAATGAATAGGACGTTATTTCTTTATCAAAATACAAGGTGTGTCAAAAAAGTAGCAAGTTTAAAGCTGTATTTACCAAGATAGGAATGAAGAATGAATAAGACTCCCCCAGTGGGACCACATGTTGGCCGTGGGTGGCGACCCGTGATGCTTAAGGATAGAACTCAGGTGGATGAGCAATCCATGACTTTAGCCCTATCTTGGGCTAGACGGGCGGTCGGAGAGGTCCTCTCCGATCAATCGGCTGGTCAAGTCAAGCCCTAGCACTTATATGATTGCCCCAACCTTATTGCCCTTATAGCAAGCCCCAACCCTTTTTATCATATGGGTGCTAGAAGGCTGTGACTGAGGGTCTACATGTCCTGGGAATGACGTTAAACTCTATCTGATGGTGAGGTTCCAGTTTTGGAGGTTTGGGGAATGTGGAGCTCTCCTTCTTCACCATTGCTCGCTGGTCCACTCTGACCCGGAATGGTAGTACCTGTTAGGGTCCCTTCGATGGGTTAAATAGAAAACATGAGTTTATAAACAAAATTGTATTATCCATTAAAATGAAATTATTTCACAACTTTGTTAGCATTAAACTTTTTTTTACCAATACAAGTATTCGGCATAAAATAACCCAAGGGATTGACATGCCGTAAAACCCAACCAACCAACCAACCTAAACCGTAACCCAATTTGCAAAAAAGTTCATTCATACACCGTAGTTAAACTGTCATGGGTCACCACCAAATAAGTTTCCGTTTTAATTTTGACTACGATTTGCAAGTTAACCGAATTTAGACCCAACAATAACGCTCCATAGATTGCCTGCATATAAAATGTTATACAAAAAATTATCGCAAAAAATCTCGTATAATTAAATAATAATTAATAATGTTACGTGATAGGAAGACTGTCAGTCTTCGTATATTTATCTTAAAGTCGGTTATTTTAAAGATGTATTTCTAAAAACCAGACAGATGCATAAAAACCAGTGCTTAAGCATAGCTTTAAAATATAAGTACAATGAAGAAATAGAAATTCTAGCATGTGAAAAAAAAAACGATGGAAAAAATGTCGTCTATGTATATTCTTAAGAAGCAATCGCATAAACAGATGAATAAAAAACCATTGCTGAAGCATAGCTTAACAAATATCTTATTATAATGGAGATTGTGTGTTTTTCTGTCTGTAACCGAAACTAAATCACTACTCAAGTCACAATTCCCTTAGTAATTGACGTCACATTCACCATGAATTCATCCTTATTTTAACCTCAATTATTAATAAAATTGTTTTACATTATTTATACTGTTAACCATATCTACATACTAATAACATGCAATTGTATTTATATATACAACAAAATAGCGGTTTGCAGTGTGAACGGGAAGGCTAATTTGCATATTGATATTAAAAATGTAATTTTAATAAATATATGCTTAGTATTATTGGTTTCTAACTGTTTGGTTTTATTTTAATGAATATAAGCAAAAATCTCTTCAATTAATCTTAAATGAAATCCATTAATAAGAAAAGATAAGTGTCATTTTATTCTTTACTTCCTATTTTAACTAAATACTTAAATTAGAAAAAATAACAATGAAAGACGAGAGTGATGGAAGAGTAAATTTCAGTTGTTTTATTTTTCGATTATATCCCCCTCTGTTTCAAATCTTTTTATCTGCATTCTTATTTAGTTTCATTAGCGTTTCTAATTTAATACGATATTTCATTACATTAAAACTTAAATACTTGCACCCGGAGGGTGCATATATTTGCTAGTAAGTGTAAAGTATGGCACTATGATGCAATTGTGTGCATGAAAGTGTATGTGTGTGTGTGTTTGTGTGTATATATTTACCGGCCCCTCTGCACGAGCAGGATGTGACACAAGTTCAATTTCTTAAGCGGAGTTCAACAGGTTTGAATTCAGAGTTTTCCTACTCCTAGACCGGTTGCCTAACCAAGGTTAAAGAGCCCAGCCTTCCGTACTATTTATCCATAGCTGGAGAGGGAGTAGGATTCATACCTTTTCCAAGGGTATTAGCGTGAAGTAAAAATGCAATTACCACATCCAGGATTTGAACTCGGGGCGACGAGTCCGTTTCCCATGATTTTAACATTAGACGACGCGCTTCCATATGTGTGTGTATATATAACTGTATAGTTAGTTATATGAATAAGTAGTAAGTCCAGCCCCATATAGGTATATATATGTGTGTGTATGTGTAGATTGGAGATAGTAGATCATATGTGCATTCAGTGTGGATCATAGGTGTGTGCGTATACGTGTATGAAATTTATATTTAGAATTTAGTGTATTTAATTAAAACTTAGAAATCAAAAACTTCAGGATTGCAGGTTCGAATTCGGTATGGATTTTTTTTATTTGCTCATCGAGCCAACCAGCATCCACGATAGTATATGTTGGGCTACAGCCTCTGGGAGTAAATTTGAAAACAAATGTGAAACACTGAAATTCGAATTTAATTTGGAGATGATCATGTTGGCCATTACTTAAGCTTCGATTTGTCAGTCCGGGTTTTCAACTGAAGAGATTGGGATTTTGTGATCCGGTTAAAATCGCCCTCGATTGAATTTTTGTTATTGCTTTTTGAAAATGCCAGATTGAATTGTTAGCTTAAGATTAATGAAATGAATGTTTACAGATGAAACCTTATAGCAGTCTCGGTCAGATCAATCCACACGTAGCAAAATACTATGAACATATCTTTCTTTCTTTCTTTTTTTCTTTCTGTCTGTCTGACTTCCTTCCTTCCTTTCCTTCCTTTCTTTCTTTCTTTCTTTCTGTCTGAGATCCTTCCTTCCTCCATTTTTTTCTTTCTTTCTTTCTTTTTTTCTTTCCGTCTGACTACCTTTCTTTCTTTCTTTCTTTCTTTCTTTCTTTCTTTCAGTCTGTCTGTCTGTCTGTCTGACTTTCTTTCTTTCTTTCTTTCTTTCTTTCTGTCTGATATCCTTTCTTTCTTTCTGTCTTTCTTTCTTTCTGTCTGTCTGTCTGTCTGTATGTCTGTCTGACTTCCTTTCTGTCTTTCTTTCTTTCTGTCTGTCTGTCTATCTGTCTGTCTGACTTTCTTTCTTTCTTTCTGTTAAATTCCCATCTCATTTTACAGTAACGATCAATACCATGTAAAAGAGTGCTGTGCGTATTATAGATAATACTCAGACCCCTTCATGATATTCCGAATGTCTATGAATTAAGCATTAAGCACTGCCAAAGTTGCCGTAAAATCCGTATTAAGATAGTGAAATGCTCTTCGAAGTAGTCGGAGTAAATAACAGAAAAATTTGGAACATAGAGTTCTGAGCAAGGTATATATATATTATATATATATATATATATATATATATATATATATATATAATATACCAAGCGTGTTGGTAGATCCTTGCGGAGAGAAAAAACCCGGCAGAGAGTTTGATTGTAAAAAAATATACTACCAAACATCAACCAGGAAGAAAAAAATTTTTGAAAAAAAAGAAAAGACCAAGATATTCGTACCAACAAAAAATAATCTATTGGTATAGTATTTGGCCAAAAGAAAAAACAATTTATATGTATATATATGTATATAAGATATATATATATTCATATAACCGCTAGGAGAAGCTAATTTGTAAAAAGTGCTCGATACCTAAGTAGAGCCAAGTAATAAGGATAATCTACTGAGTCAGACGAACCTACTATTAGTTTCGCATAAAGCTCTTCAGGGCTAAAATCTGAGTCAGATTTTAGCCCTGAAGAGCTTTATGCGAAACTAATAGTAGGTTCGTCTGACTCAGTAGATTATCCTTAATATATATATATATATATATATATATATAATATAGAGAGAGAGAGAGAGAGAGATAGAGAGATGTGTGTATTTGGGCAACATTCTTTCATTTATACATGTAGAGTTAAACAAAAGGCACGTCTCCTGTTTAACAATTTTATTAACGATCTTTTCAAATGGAATCCTTAGATTAGTCCACCAATTCATAACTGTATATATACTACTAGTAAAAAATGGAACATAAACAAACCATCCTTGATGATGGCACTTCAAAGTGCCGAAAGTACTTGGGATAAGAACTTTGGTGGACTAATCTACGGATTCCATCCAAATGTAAAAAAAAAGTTGGCCAGAAAGTTGAAAAGATCGTTAATAAAATTTTAAACAGGAGACGTGCCTTGTGTTTAATTCTTCATATATACATGTAGAATTAAACAAAATACACATCTTCTGTTTAACAATTTTATTTTTGATCTTTTCGAGTTTTCTGGCTAACTTTTTAATATTTGGGCGGAATTCGTGGATAAGTCCACCAAAGTTCAGGTCGCGAATACTTTCGGCATTTCGAAGTGCCATCATCAGGGGAGATGTGTTCCAGTTTTAAAAAAAATATTAATGTGGAGGCTGGAAGGAGAAGAATTGATGAGAAAGGTGTTATAGGCATTTTAAAATGTGTGTACTGCATTGGAAATTAATTTCGTTTAAGGATGGTTTGTATTGTTTTATGTATAAAGCTTCTAGTATTTGGAGTTTTTATCTATTTTTCTTTGTGCAGAATGTGTGCCCAAATACACATATTTCTTCATATATATATATATATATATATATATATATATTCGATAGCCTATAGATCTTATTATAATATTATTGTGAGTCTATTTGTCTGTAACCGAACACTATCAGTACCCAAGTCCCAATTCCCTTAGTTATTTACGTTACATTGTTACATTGACTTTATTTATATTTCAACCTCAAGTATTGATAAAATTATTTTACATTATTAATACTGTCGACTATATCTACATAATAATAAAATACAATTTTATTTGTATATACAACAAAATAGCTGTTTACAGTGTTAAAGGGAAGGCTAATTTGCATATTAATCTTAAAAATTTGATTTTGATAAATATGGGCTTGGTATTAGTGATTTCTGATTATTTGGTTTTATTTTAATAAACATGATCAAAAATCACAGATATATCTTAAAAGAATTTCATTAACAAGAAGAAATAACTGTAATTTTATTTTTACTTCTTAATTTAACTAAATAGTTAAATTAGAAAAAATTATCAATGAAAGATGTGAGTGATGGAAAATAATAGAATCGTTAGTTTCAAAGTTATTCTATTTTTCGATTATACCCCCTCTGTTTTAAATCCTTTTATCTGCATTCTTATTTAATTTCATTAGTCTTTCTTATTTAATATAGTTCATTGCATTAAAGTCTAAATGCTGTTAAATAAAAAAAAGTGTTAATATGAATATAATGTACGCCGTTGGAAATCAAGCATCACAAATGAATAAATGATTTGCAATATTCAAATAATATATATATATATAATATATATATATATATATATATATACGCGACACGTGTTCTCTTGTCTTCTTCAGGCATTGAGTTATTAATATGGCAGAATATGTCCGATATTTGATAGGTTGTCTGAGAACATAATACATTTTGCGGACCATCTTTTTTATAAGATATTAAATTTTCTCCCATTGGAACCAGAACAACATTATATATACTAGCAAATATATGCACCCTCCAGGTGCAAGTATTTAAGTTTTAATATAATAAAATATCATATTAAATTAGAAAGGCTAATGAAACTGAATAAGAATGCAAATAAAAAGATTTGGAACAGAGGAGGTATGATTGAAAGATAGAACAACTTTGAAACTAACTCTTCCATCATTTACCATTACTGCCATCTTTCATTGGTAAATTATCCTAATTTAACTATTTAGTTAAAATAGAAAGTAAAGAATAATATTACAGTTATTTCTTCTTGTTAACAGATTTTTTAAAAGATTTATCCCCAAGATTTTTGCTCATATTCAATAAGAATTAAAACAATTAGAAATCAATAATACCTAGCATATATTTATTAAACTCAAATTTTTAAAGATC
This sequence comes from Doryteuthis pealeii, assembly GCA_023376005.1. NCBI lineage: Eukaryota > Metazoa > Mollusca > Cephalopoda > Myopsida > Loliginidae > Doryteuthis > Doryteuthis pealeii. The sequence continues at coordinate 21,021,292 of CM042157.1, forward strand.
AATATGCAAATTAGCCTTCCCATTCACACTGTTATCCGCTATTTTGTTGTATATATAAATACAATTGCATGTTATTGGTATGTAGATATGGTCAACAGTCTTATTGATGTAAAACAATTGTATTAATAATTGAGGTTTAAATAAAAATAAAATCATGGAGAATGTGATGTAAATAACTAAGGGAATTGTGTATTGTATAGTAACATAGTTTCGGTTACACACAGACAAACCACAATCTCCATTATAATAGATAATATATATATATATATATATTATATATATATATATATATATATATATAATATATATATATATATGAAGACAATTTAGAAACAAACACAGCATGTTATGATGGATGGAACATTTATTGTCGATACTAGAGTATTTCGGTTTTACAATGGAAACCTTCTTCAGGACTGTGAAATTGAGAATAAAAACAAGGATTTATGTGGATAGAAGATGAAGGATGTTTTGTATGCGTTGAATTCGAAAAATATGCGGAAATATATATATATATATGCGTGCATGTGTGTATGTGTGAGTGTATATTACGAAAACGTTGAAAAAACTGAAATGTACTTACTTCTCAGGCCGTTGGAATTGAACCATTCAAGTATTTCATAATTAAACAAATATCTTCCAAGTTAGAGCTCACTGCCAACTGTTTACAACAACAGGGATCATGTGGTGATGTGTGTGTGTGTGTGTGTGTGTGTGTGTGTGTGTGTGTGTGTGTGTGTAAACGCTAGTTCTGATAGTGAGGGCAATAAATAATATTTAATAGCCAATAAAGACCAATAATGATATAAATAAAGAAATAAATGCTATAAAGAGCAATAATACTAAGTAATATTCAAGTAGGTAATTATTATTATTATTATTAATAATAATAATAATAATAATAATAATAATAATAATAATAATAATATGGGACTTTAAAATAAAAACGGATCAACTTATCCCAGCAAGAAGACCAGACCTAGTGTTGATAAACATAAAAGAAAGAACTTGTCAACTGGTGGATTTTGCAGTTCCAACAGATCACAGGGTGAAGCTAAAGGAAAATGAAAAAATGGACAAATATCTGGACCTTGCCAGAGAACTGAAAAAGTTATGGAATATGAAAGTGAAAGTGATACCAATTGTAGTTAGTGCACTTGGAACGGTCCCAAAAGGACTGGGAAAGGGTGTGGAAAATCTGTAAATCAGAGGAAGAATTGATACCATCCAGAACACTGCACTGCTGCAATCTGCCAGAATACTCAGAAGAGCCCTGGAGACCTGAGGAGACTTGCTGTCACTCAGACTCCAGTGAAAGACCATTAGCTAATGCTGATGTGAAAACTCAAAAGGAGTAAATAATAATAATAATAATAATAATAATAATAATAATAATAATAATAATAATGGCATCGAAAAATTTCCTATGCTTGTGATTATAAAGGGAAAAGCGAAACAATACACAGAATACAACTAACAAATATATGAACACTTGGTGAAAAGGATAATTACAAATAGTCGGGAATTTTGGAAGCGGACACCACCAAACAGAGATGAATGAAAAAGTTAAAAAGAAAAACATAACAAAAAGAATATCCAATAAGAACAAGAAAACATCTAGAAATCAAGCTCTGCTGCAGAAATCTCATCGAGGGAATAAATACCTGGACCGTCCCCATTATTAGATACTTTGGACCATTCTCATATCCGCGCCAATTACTATCAAGCAAGAAACCTGAGAGACATCTTAAAATACAAACCTGGAAAACATTTTAAATTTATAAAAAAAGCAACCTTTTCAACAAAAATAACAGAACATAACCAATTATCTCCATAGAACCACTACTTTAAAGACTGAAATCCAAAATAACCTTTTTGGCATTAAATGACCCACAGAGGTTGATTTGCCGTTAAACAAAACTCAAACTCAAACCCATTTTTAAAATGGACAAGAGACGAAATCCGGTAGATAGACCAAAAGATAAGGAAAATAATGACGATTCATAAGGCATTATACTCGAGATATGATACAGACAGACAGACAGACAGACAGACTATATGCATCAAGAAAAGAAGGTGGAAGATAGCATTGAGTATTGCGTGGATGCTATAATTCAAGGACTCGTAGTAAAAACGAGAAGACCAAAATGGGAAGAAAAAATATATGAATACTTTAAGCGACAAATTGATGAGTTTGCACAGGAGAAGATCTGGATATGGGTAAGAAAAGGAAACTTCAAAGGAGAAACTGAGTCGCTCATAATTGCAGCACAAAACAATACTTTAAGAACAAATTTGTATCAAAAGAAAAATAGATAAGACACAACAGAATAGCAAATGTAGGATATATAGTTATAGAGATGGGACGATCAAGTTTGTAATAAGTGAATGTCGCAAACTCAAATAACGGGAATATAAGGTTAAGCATGCCTAGGAATTGTGTAAAAAACAAACATTTTGAACATAAAATAGAATGGTATATAAACTAACCAGAATCTGTTCTTGAGATTGAAATGTATGAAATTATCTTGGACTTTGCAGTACAGATGGATCATCTTAGCCCAGTCAGGAGATTAGACCTGGTATTGATTAACAAGAATAGATATACTGTCATCTAGTGGATTCTGCCGCTCTGGCGAACAACAGAGTGAAAATGAAAGAAAAAGACAGGAGTAATTGGAAATCAGAGAAAGAATTGAGACCACCTAGAGAACAGCCTTAATAAGATTGGCTTGAATACTGAGAAGAGTCCGTGAGTCCTGAGAAGACTTGTCATTCCAGTGAACGTCCACCCGCTAACGCCGCTGTGAAAAACTTGCTAGGGGTGATTTAGATATAAATAAATGATATATGACTGAAGGTGAAGTTCCGATTTGGCAGCTCTGGGAAAGTGGAGTACCCCTTCAATGTCATTACTCACAGGTCAACTCTGACCCGGAGTGATAGTATACTGTTAGGGTCCCATAGGGTCTATAGGTTAAAAAGAAAAAAAAAGAGTTTTAAAAAAGGGAATACTCATCAAGCATGACTAAAACAAAGACATCTTCAGTATAGACTGAGAGAAAGAGATAGATAGATGGATAGATAGACTGAGAGAAAGAGACAGATAGATGGATAGATAGACTGAGAGAAAGAGATAGATAGAGATAGATAGACTAGATAGAGAGATAGATAGAGATAGATAGATAGACTGAGAGAAAGAGATAGATAGATGGATAGATAGACTAGAGAAGATAGATAGATAGATAGACTGATAGATAGATAGATAGATAGATAGACGGAGGGAAAGAGATGGATAGATAGAAAGACTGAGAGAAAGAGATAGATAGATAGATAGATAGACTAAGAGAAAGAGATAGACATAGATAAACAAGAGAAAGAGATAGATAGATAGATAGACTGAGAGAATGAGATAGATAGATAGATAGATAGACTGAGAGAAAGAAATAGATAGATAGACTGAGAGAAAGAGATAGATGGATAGACTGAGAGAAAGAGATAGATAGATAGAAAGATAGACTGAGAGAAAGAGATAGATAGATAAACCAAGAGAAAGAGATAGATAGATAGATAGACTGAGAGAATGAGATAGATAGATAGATAGATAGACAGAGAAAGAAATAGATAGATAGATAGACTGAGAGAAAGAAATAGATGGATAGACTGAGAGAAAGAGATAGATAGATAGAAAGATAGACTGAGAGAAAGAGATAGTTAGATAGATAGACTAAGAGAAAGATTGATAGATAGATAGATAGATAGATAGACTGAGAGAATGAGATAGATAGGCCCAACAGGTTGACGTGACGTAAAAGGCAATCAAGAAACCAACCAACGAATAAATTAAATTAAATTTAAATTAGAGAAATAGATTACTATTAGGACTGAGCCTATTCTAGTAATGACCAGCACAAGGTTTGAATTCAGAGTTTTTTTTCTCTTAGACTGGTTGCTTAGACAAGGTTAAAGAGCCCAGTCTGCCCTACTATTTACCCATAGTGTTACATAATCTATGCATAGATTATTGTCAACCCCCTCTATTTCTGAAGGGATGGCCGCTTTTCATATCACGGGCGGGACTTTCCATGGAATATTACAGAAAGCCCGCGAAATACGTGAAGTCACGTGAGACCTGGTTGGCTCTCAGTTTCAGCTTGGACGTCAGGCAGATAAAGCCTTAGCTGGAGCTCACTGCACACGCGCGTTATGTTAGTTAGAGAAATATGTGTAGTTAAGTAAATAAAGGTTTAAATAAATAATATGGTTTTGTGGTTGATGAATGTCTTGGCAACAAGACTGACCTAGAAGAAATAAATTAAGTGCGACCGACCACCAAGACGAAGTCCAGACGCTAGAAGATGAACGTAAGATACCAAAGATGAGCAGAAGAATAATAGAAGTAAAGAAAGGGTATACAACAATAGCTGGAGGGAAAGTAGTTGGATTCATATCTTTCCCAAGGGTATAAGCGCTATGTAAACTGTAGCTTCGTTCAGTGATTCATAGCCAGAATTTGAACTCGGGTCGACGTGTCTATTTCCTACGACTCGAACCACGCGCCTCCAACTCATAATAAGAAAATTGGACCATATTACCTTTAAGCACCCCATGTGTAATCTCGATTCATAAGGACATTTTTTATTTACACCGTCAAAATCCGGGTGTTTATTAGAGGTTAGGGGTTAGTAGTTAGGGTTAGGGTTAGGGTTAGGTGTTAGTTTTATAATTTAAAATACCCTCTAAAATCGTCTGTTAACAAACAACCGAACTTTGACGGTGTAAATGGAAAAAAATCTCCTCATGAATGGAGATCGCAGATGAGGTACTTAAAGTCAATATGGTCCAGAAAATTTACATCGTGTTCCATATAAAGAAACAATAGTAGGAAAAAATGTGGACAAGTTTTTTTTAATTATTAATAGGCTTGTGTGTCATTAAAGAGACCTTTGGATTTTCGTTAGGTCACGCATTGATTGTAGCAGATCTTGATAGATGAACTCGATTTCATTGAGGACAGTTGAAGTGACATCGTCCACTCGCTAAACACTTTCGAGACGCACTTAATTGCTTTTTTTGATGATCTAAACAGACGCCATGAAAGAATGAAATGTGTTATAACAGTGGTGGTTTCAGTTTCGATTTATTATTATTATTATTATTATTATTATTATTATTATTATTATTACAGAAGTGGCTATAGGTCAACTGATGACATTTGGAAGCGATACTTGACATTTTTATTTTATTTTTTATCATTCCTTTTAAACCTTTCTAACAATCCAATCCGAACAGCAATAAGAGATGAACCGACAAGAGATGGATAAAGATAGAATAACACACATAAAAAATATCAGAAAGTGTTTTTCCAATACTACGATGTCTGTATTAGTTATCTACAAAGCCTGGCTTAGATTTGGCACAAGGCCAAAAGTACGGGGCGCCCAATGTAAATCGAACTCCTTAACAATGGTCTGCGAATCTAATTTAATAACCATTACACCATGTGAGGTTTCTGTATTAGCTTTCTGATGAAATAGCAAGTTAGGGGCGACGAATATCCGGTTGTTTGTTAGGGGTTAGGGTTAGGGGTTAGGGTTAGGGGTTAGTTTTATAATTCAAAAAAGATCTAAAAATCGTCTGTTAAAAACAACCGGATATTGACGGTGTAAATGAAAAACATATCCTTCTGAATCGAGATCAAAAAGGGGTGCCTAAAGGTCATATGGTCCCAATATCGTAGTAAATGAGTTCGCGCTTTTACGTTCACTTCCGACTAATGCCCTTAGGAAAAGGTAATAATGCACTCATCACCCCCAGGAATTGATTAAATAGTACCACTACTGTTCGTTTACAAGAATGTCTTTGGAATTAAATGACCCACTAAAGTTGATATGCCATTAAACAAAGAAACTCAACCAAACCCTCTTACTATATGATCTTCCTCTCAGTTGTTTGCTGAGTCAAACTCATGTATAGGTCAAATTATATATGGTAACATCACCAATAACACCAAACATAAATACGCATATTCATACGCACACACGCACATGGATGCGATCATGACGTCGCAGTCCTTACGTACTCTCATGTGTACGCGCATGCCACCATACGTACACGGACAAACAGAACAGACGCACTCGAGATTACACACACAGTCACGTAAACAAGTAACACGCGAATACAGTTTTGAAAAAAACGCACACATTTAACCATATTTATATCATTTGTATCATTTTCAAAAACAATTTTGAAAGCGCATGGTGTAATGGTTAAAGTCATGGGAAATGGCCTCGTTGCCCCGAGTTCAAATCCTGGATGTGGTAATTGCATTTCCCTTCGCGCTAATATCATTGGGAAATGTATGAATTCTACTCTCCCTCCATCTATGGATAATAGTAGGGCAGACTGGGCTCTTTAACCTTGGTTAGGCAACCGGTCTAGGAGAAGGAAAACTAGGAGAAGGAAACACAGAATTAAGAAATTAACCTTGTGTCACATCCTGTTCGTGCGAAGGGGTTGGTATATATATATATATATATATATATATATATATATATATATATATATATATACAGAAAAAAGAATGACTTCAGCATAAAATAACCCAACCAAGTTATATGCCGTAAAAGCAAACAAAAAACCATTAATGCAAGCACCACTATTATATCATAATTTGAATACTGCTATATATAAATATATAAACAGAGAGATGCATATATATATATATATATATATATATATATATATATATATATATATATATACATTTATTTATATATATATATGTATGCATGTATGCATATACATTTATATAAATATTCACATATACATGCACGCATATACATGTATATATAGATCTGGAGATTGTTTTTGCTGAGGTGGAGCGCCACACTTAATGTCAACTCCCCACCTTTCCGCACAGATCCGAATATGTGCTACTCCTGCAGGTGTTGTATACCTCTTTCCTTACTTACTTCTATTCTTCTTTGGCGTCTTTGATATCTTAAGTTCTTCTAGCGTCTCTTCTAACATTCTTCTAGCGTCTGGACTTCGTTTTGGTGGTCGGTCACACTTAACTCATTTCTTCTTCTAGAACAGTCTTGTTACCAAGACATTCACCAACCACAAAACCGTGTTATTTTCCTAAGCTTTTATTTACTTAACTAAACATTTCATGTAACTAAACATAGCGCGCGTATGCAGGCGAGTTCCAGTTAAGGCAGGACATCTTCTCTGCCTGACGTCCAAACTGAAACTGAGGACCCAACCAGGTCTCACGTGACTTCACGTATTTCGCGGGCTTTCTGTACTATTCCATGGGAAGTCCCGCCCGTGATATGAAAAGAACCATCCCTTTAGAAATACAGGGTATTGACATTAATAAGATTGGTTTCAAATAATGATTATGGTTTGGTTTGTTTTACGGCATATCAACCTCAGTGGGTCATTTAATGCCGATAAAGTTTTGAAATAAATCAATTCTTAATGGATAATACAATTTATTTATAAATACATTTTTCTATTTAACCCATAGATGGGACCCTAACAGGTACTACCTCTCCGGGTCAGAGTGGGCCAGGGTGCAATGGTGATGAATGGGGTGCTCCACTTCCCCAAACCTCCGAACCTGGAACCTCACCATCAGATAGAGTTTAACGTCATTCCCAGGACATGTAGACCCGCAGCCACCGCCTTCTAGCACCCATATGATAAAAAAGGGGTTGGGGCTTGCCATAAGAGCAATATGGTTGGGAAAATCATATAGGTGGTAGGGCTTGACGTGACCAGCCGATTGATCGGAGGGGGCCTCTCCGACCGCCCGTCTAGCCCAAGATAGGGCCAAAGTGGAGTATTGCATGTCATGAACTGCTCATTCACCTGGGATCTATCCTTAAGCATCACGGGTCGCCACCCACGGCCAACAGGTGGACCCATTGGGGAGTTTTACCCCTCTGCAGAGGTGCAGTCGGTAAATTCTAACGCCCCACCGACAGGGCGGATTAATAAGAATGTGAAATGCGTTCGGAAATTTTAAAATTAAACCAGCCGCCTCTTATTAATGATATTTCATCTGCGTAGCTGCGTGTAAAACGTGAGTCATTAAGTAAGGATCTCTCTCACGTCGCAACGACGTGACATTCTCGACTATTTCTCTGGTTGAATGCCAATTGTATAAATGCAGGAGTGGGGCTGAGTAGTTAAGCCGAGACTTGAGTTTTAAGTCTCGTCTTGAGTTTAAAATCTCGCCTCTTTTGCAAAGTCGACACTTTAATTAGAGCTCCGTTCCGGGAAAATAGAGAATGAAGTTTTGTGATTTGTTATTTGATTTGATATATTTGAGAATAAAACAATAATACTAGAATTCAATAACACCAAGTAATTATTTATTAAACACGGTTTTGTTAAAACCGGTATGCAAATTATTCACGCCATATACTCTGTAAACATTGATTTTTATAATAATATATAAAACACATATAGGAAGCGCGTGATGTAATGGTTAACGTCATGGGAAATGGACTCGTCGCCCCGAGTTCAAATCCAGGACGTGGTAATTGACTTTCACTTAGCGCTAATACCCTTGGGAAAGGTATAAATCCTACTCTTCCTCCAGCTATGGATAAATAGTAGGGCAGACTGTGCTCTAACCATGGTTATGCAACAGGTCTAGGAGAAGGAAAACTCTGAATTCAAACCTGATAAACCCCGCTTAAGAAATTGACCTTGTGTCGCATCCTGATCGTGTGGAGGAGTTGGTAAATATATATAACACACATCACAGGTTTCTGAACACATTAATGATATGGGCTGATTTGAGGCAAATCTATCTCAGCTAGACCTTAATAGAGACATTGTTAATAAATAATGCTTATTAAGATTAAATAACTATTATTTAATAAGCACTGAGAATATAACAGAAATATAATAAGGAGTGAACATAAATACATTAAATGGCTATCTAGGATTACATTTCTTTCGATGTTAAAAACAATTTTTTTTTCAAATTCAATAATGGTTAAAATTTGTTTGATTTTGTTTAGTTTGGCAGCGTATGAGTAGCACAGGGATCTGTGCAGTAAAGTAAGGAGCTGTTGGTAGGTGTGGCTCTCCACCTCAGACGCTAAAACAATCTCCTTGGTCTAGCGCAAAGAAGTAACACTTTTAATCAATTTCTTAATAATATATTTGACTCAAAATAAAGCATTTTTAAAACCTACCAATCGCTTAACGGTCTTGTCTTTTTAAGGAATAAACATTTACTGAACACCGCTTTAAAAAAAAACCCAAATTGAAACGGTCGAGAAAGTTCAAGACTGTCCAATATGACCCCCGTATTTTGTTTAGATCTGAATAGATATTTATTATTTAGAATCAAATCTGAACTCACGGTTATGGTGTTCACCATGATTACTTCGTGTGATATTATATGAATTGTTAATTAAAACCTGTAGCAACTTGTTCATTTATTTTCTGTTTACGTAATCACTCATCTGTTAAATATAGCACGACAGTGGCATACAGTGAGACTTGTGCGTGAGACATTTTAAGTGGAAAGAGGCTGCGCAGGCCCCAGTCCACTATCCTAGCAGTCCCGCAGTTGGTCCAGTGGCAAGGGAAGTCCGAGACGACTGGGTTGTCGAGCTGCTGCAGGGTGCTGTCTCAAGTGGTATTGAGTCACTTCACGAGCGGCTAGTCTCTCCGGAAGCGCCAGCGCTTGCACCCAAGTGCCAGGTTGTGTTGGGGATTTATGTGAGTAGTAAGTACCCCAATTCTACTGTTATCATATGTGTGTGACCGCATCTGCAAGTCCAGAATTGGACTAACTAGCCACCAGAGAGACCATAGCAGTTATGGAGTGACGTCATCGTCGTCTGCGACGGATTTCTAAGAAGAAAAAAGGAATAATGTAACGAGATGATGAAGGTCCTGAGTTTTGAGAGGACCTCTATAGAAAAGGAGGGAGAAGAAATGAGACAAGGTGGAGGCTTTGAAAAAGGGTTGAGTGATGCACGGTGATTTGACCGGGGCATGACCCCTCCGAATGGAGAATTGAAAGCCAACCGGAAGTTTCGGGTGTTTACCGGAACCGGGTGTCACGTGGTGACGAGGAACGACGAAGAAGAATATCGTCCCATTTTGCTTTCCGAGGCGTAGGCTACGGACGGGCCTCTGGTCCCTAGTGTGGGAGTACAGTAATTTAACAGTGTTCTCTCTCTCTTTCTCTCTGACTTTCCTACTCTCCGAAACAACCCACGAGGCGAGCACGAAAATAAAAGCTAAGCAGCTTGTGACGATATATTTCTCGCGTTGTACCTTTTTATGACAAGACGACCGCCGCGTGCCAAATACTTTTTAGTGACGTGAATTTGGAGGCACGTTGACAAGACCCGCTATACAACATATATCGCTATTAGACCGTTACAATAACACGACAGAGAAGGGTGATAGAAAAATTAAAGGGTACTTTCTTTTTTTAAAGGTTATAAACAGTAGGAACAGATTAATAAGTGCTACGGATGTGAGTCGGAAATTAAATGAAGAAAAGAAGACATTTTTTTTTAAATTTTAAGATTTATCTATAAATCTACTGTTTTCAGCAGCCAAAAAAATATTTTTTTGTTTTCCCTTTTCTGATTTCCCGTTAATTTTTTTAGATAATTTAGCTCAATTGGTAGAGCCTCCGCCAAGGAACCACAAGATTCCGGTTCAATACCGGCCTTCGCCAACTCAGCGCATTGAGTAGCACAGCTTGGATTTGTGAAGTAAAGTGGGGAGCTTGATGGCATGTGTGACGTTCCGTCTGAACGGAAAAAAGATATCTCCTTGATATAACGCCAGTGAAAAAGGGAGAGACTCCCTTGCTGTCCGGCTGATACCGACAATAAGTCACTGAACTGATTTAAATTAATTACATCTGGAGTTTCTGGTTAAAAAATGTGGCATTTTATGAAACTAGCCATTCTGGTTTAGCTCCGTTGGTAGAGCGTTCGGCTAGAAACCACAAGGTTCCTAGTTCGATACCAGTCATCACCAACTCAGCGTATGAGAAGTACAGGTATCTGTGCGGTAAAGTAAGAAGCTGATGATAGTTGTGGTGCTCCATCTCAGACGCAAAAACAATCTCCTTGGTCTAGTGCTAGTGAAAAGGGGGTAGACTCCCTTGTTGATTGGCTGATACCGACTTTAGGCCTCCCTGATGATTTACTATTTACCCTAGCTGGAGGGAGAATCAGATTCAAGGGTATTAGCGCCATGTGAAATGCAAACAGCTTCATTCAGAAAATGAACTCGGGTCGACGAGCCCATTTCCTACGACGATAACTATTAGACCACGCACCTCCATGAATGATATGTTGGTGCCTGTATATGATGATAAATATGTATATAGACCTACTTCTTTTTATTAAAATAAGCTCCATATTTTTTACAATGAAAAGCAATATTTTTAACCTCAGCTTTTCTTTATGAAACTTAAGAAATACTAATCTTATACTAATTGTTTGTAAATTTTTTAAGTGCCGACTTTACTTTTACTTGGTCAGGATTGGTTTCTTAGTTTAATGGCATATTAACCTAAATATTAATTCATCTGCAAGACTAGTTTGCTAACCATTACTCCACAATTGGACGAGTTATATATATATATATATATATATATATATATATATATATATATATATATATATAACACTGATGTTGTTCATATAAATTTATCTATTCAGCTTTAAATTGCTGATATCGCAATATTTCGATTTTTCAAAATTCTTCTTCAGAGCTTATTATGTTGCGTTAATAGGCACATAAGTGTGACCGTTATATGAAGTGATTTATTCTACCGGAAGAGAATGTTTTAAATTTAAACAATAAACAAATTTTTGATTGTATTCTATACTTATTAATTGCTTTCATTTTCAAAGTTTATATCGGTTTAAGGACGGTTTAGCTCAGTCGGTAGAGTGTTCGACTAACAATCACAAGGTTCTTGGTTCGATAGCGGACCCTCGCCAACTCAGCGTATGAGTAGCACAGGGATTTGTACGGTAAAGTGAGGAGCTGATGGTAGGTGTGGCGCTCCACCTCAGATGCTGATCATCAGACACTGCCTTCCAGGACATATATGATAAAAGTGGTTGGGGAGGTGGCATAAGGACAATAGGGTCGAGACAATCATATAGGTGTTAGCGACCAGCCAATTGATCGGAAGGGGTCCTCTCCGACCGTCTGTCTAGTCCAAGTGGACTGCTCAGTCGCCAGGATTCCGTCCTTAAGCACCACGGTCACCAGCCACGGCCAACAGATGGCCTCATTAGGGGGTGGATTTTTCCTCTCTGCCGACGGATATTTGCTGTATTCTACAGGCCCAGCCGACAGGGTGCTCAACAGGGTTGATAGCTTATATCGTTTCTTTAAAAAATGTTTAAAACTCCCAAGTTTTAATCTATATATACGCATTAAATATCACCAGGGCTTGGTTTTTGAGCAAAATAATAAAGATTTAAGTTATATTTGGGAAGATATTTAAAAATTTAAATTTGAAAAGTAACAGAAGGGAAAGTCCTTTGCATGTTATTTTGTTTATCTTTTTTTGTCTGTTTTTTTGTTTTTTTTTTTTTTTTTGCTTTGAAATATAATATTGATTTATTGAATTAATTGCATCATTTATATCTTTTTTTTTTAACTGTCAATCATTGAATGGAAATTTCTTACTATATTGTTATATATTTCCGTGGGGATTTTTATGGGGCAACCAGCGAGGATCTCACTCGCGAGAAGTAATAATGGATCTACGAGACTAACTTTTAAAAAAATCCCCCCTCTACACAGGCGACGCCGGGTAGCCACTTCTAGTAGTTCACTAAAGATAAATCACTAAATATAATAAATGAATAAATGAAAGAAGAAAGGAAGGAAGGAAAGAATGTATTTTCCCCTTTTTTTAAATGTCTTGCCTGTAAGTTCATACCTGTTATTCAACCCACACAGAAAACTTCAATAAGGTTCGAGGAGGGCGGAGGTGGATAGTGTAGGTGATCCGATATTTACATTTATCTTGTTTTCCCAAGGTCTTTCATCTCGCCTGCTCCATTGTTCCCAGTGATCAACAGAGCTCACTACTCAGACAAACAGACATATATCCGGTCTGTCTTTCAATCAAACAAATCTTATTGATCCGAGCATTGGCTTTCAGCGCACCGGGATTCAGTACACATGACCCTGTCCCGCATCTTGAATCAACGCCCTTAGACTTGCAGGTCAAGTACGGCGTGAAGTACGGGTGAAGTACGGCCAGAAGCTTAAGAAATTCAAGTACGCTCAAAAGGTCAAGTGATTCAAGTACAGTGAGAAATATCAAGAAAGTTGTGAAACAAGTACCGTTTAAAATCAAACTTATTCGTCCCTGACAAGGTCTCCAATGCGCGTAGCAGCTTTTTGCTCTTACTATTGTCGATGACGGTTTAGCTCAGTCGGTAGATCATCCGGATCGGTTAACAGAAATACTGGGGTGAAATAGTATCTCTGTCGTAAAGGAATGGAGACAAGGCAATTATAGAGTATATAATTGGGTTAACAATTTATTGGTTGTGGTATGTGTGAGTATACAAATTGTGTAAATGTCTGTAAGAGGTTGCCAGAGAATTTCTCTTGGCTGGATATATATAAGTATGCATTGAGGTTTAAGAAACTTGTATCTCTCAGCAATGTCCCGAGGTTGTCCGGTAAGGTCGCTGCTTCGTGATGTCTACCTGTCAGAGTTGACGTGTTTCTCTCACTGGTGCGGACTCTGTTCTGTTGAGTCAGGGTTCTATATCCGCCACCTATTTTCCTGACTTCCGGTCGAGGGCAGATAACCCAATTTCCAATATTGTAGAGCATTCGGCTCGAAACCACAAAGCTCCGAGTTCATACCGGCTCTCGTGTGAGTAGCACGGGGATCTGTGCGGTAAAATGGGCAGCTGATGGTAGATGTGGCGCTCCGTCTCAGATCTAAAAACAATCTCCCTGGTCTAGCGCTAGTGAAGAGGGGATGTACTTTCTCGCTTTCTGGCTGATACCGACAATAGGCCACTTCGTCGACTTTACTTTTTTTGTCTATGCATGTCGATTAATCGATGCATACATTTTACACCGAGTTTTCTAGCATATAAATGACCACATATGTTTTTTAATATATCTGACCCTGATACACCTATTATTTGGGGAGGATCTTTGTTTTGTATTCTCCGAAAGAAATCCATCGTCCATCACCAGCGAATGATCATTTTTTTTCTCAGTAGGTTCTCTTTAGGCTGAGATGTTAAAAGCTGTCTGGATCTAATCACATTTTTCTTCGTTTGAGTTCTCATAAAAATCTATTTTTCATCAGAGAATTAATTAAGTCTTCCCCAAGGCAGTGGGTCTATATGGAAACTTTTAAGATCTATCTATCTATCTATCTATCACTGCACAACACACACAACAACACAAACACACAACATATACATATATATATAATTATATATATATATATATATATATATAAGGGTCATCCACAGACACGTGTTTCAAGTGTCTTCAGTGTGGCTAGACATTTTGTAAGCTACCTACAGCCGGAAGTGAAATAAGAATATCGTAGGATTCGGACGGGCCTCTGGTCCCTAGTGTGGGATTACAGTAATTTAAGTGTCTTCTCCCTCTTTCTCTCTGCCTTTCCTCCTCTCCGAAACAACCCACGAGTCGAGCCCGAAAATAAAATCTAAGCAGCTTGTGACGATATGTTTCTCGCGTTGTACCTTTTTATCGACAAGACGACCGCCGCGTACCAAATACTTTTTAGTGTCACGAATTTGGAGGCACGTTGACAAGACCCGCTATACAACATATATCGCTTTTGGTACTGTGACCATATATTAGAACGTTACACATTATATCTTGTTTGAGAGGAAGCGCGTGGTGTAATGGTTAAAGTCATGGGAAATGGACTCGTCGCCCCGAGTTCAAATCCTGGACGTGGTAATTGCATTTCACTTAGCGCTAATACCCTTGGGAAAGTTATGAATCCTACTCTTCCTCCAGCTATGGGTAAATAGCAGGGCAGACTGGGCTCTTTAACCATGGCTAGGTAACCAGTCTAGGAGAAGGAAAACTCTGAATTCAAACCTGTTGAATCCCGCTTAAGAAATTGACCTTGTGTCACATCCAGCTTGTGCGGAGGAGTTGGTAAATATATATATATCTTGTTTGAAAATTCGTCCTCAAGTCTATAAAGATCAATTTACGATTTTCTAGATTTAATTATTCCTTTGTGGCGTTCAGTCCTCCCTTTATCTTAGTCCATTATGTGGTATTCAAAAAAAGACAAAGAAACGTTAATGATCTATTTAATACTGTGTATAAAATACAAGAAGGATCAACCATTCAAGTACCATCTTAGAAATCTTTTATAGTATCTTCTCTCTCAGCCGGTTGTCGTTTCATGACGCCATCTTTTCTTCTCGGCCGGTTGTCGTTTTCTTCCGTCGTCCCACGCTCTTCTTATTTTCTCAACTGCTTGGATGAATGACGAAAACATTTCCAGTGTGCAATTCTTTTTTATTACCATCGACAACTTTTCTTTACAAACATTTTACCGACAACATATGCCGGGATTCAGTTGGACCAGAGATAGAAAATAGACAATCAGTTACTCTATGGTGTAGCATGATGGTCGTGCTTTACTTGGGAACATCATATTTGTGGCCTTGTGTCAAACAGAAAGAAACCTTAATAGATGTAGTATGATTCTCAAAGCTTACCGGGTGGTCTCTTTGAAGAATCGGCCTAAAACGAAATAAAAACATAAACGATATTTTTGGAGACATGAAGGCGAGTTTTAACGAAAATCCAGTCGTCTTGACTGTTAATTGTTCCTTTGATCCAAACGGCCGTGAACTCACAATGACTGTAGAAGGAATCGAATGATTAGAACGAATCGAACATTCTTTTCCTTCTAGGAAGAGATGGATTATTCGAGAAAAAGACCCTTCTAGATTGTTCTGTCGAGATAATATATACGGCCGGACCCTCGCTAGGAGATCAGTAGTTGGTATAGGAGTTGGGCAGTAAAGTTGGTCTGACAGTCAGAGTTGGAGTTGGTTGAGATCGGGGAACGAACTGTTGTCGCTGAAACGAAAAGGGATGTCCTGATATTTGCCAACTAGAAAAAGTTTGTCACCAAAAGTTTACTCAAAGTACTGAAACTCTATGGACCATATAAAGATGTTACTTACTAAATAAGCTGATTCTCTCTCTCTCGAGTTAAGAAGCCGAAATTGAATTTGTTCTAATAAATTCCTGAAAAATAAACTTGGTATCATCGTCATCCTTTACTGCGAACGGTATTATGAATGGAAACGAACAACGAACTTTCCCTGACCATTAGACACCCGTGGAGTTAAAGTCAATTGACCGTAACGAACAGCACGCGGCCTGTGTAAAGTGATACTCCCTTGGCCAGAGACTGACCAACGAAAGAACTACTAGAATCCTGTGAGTGTTGTAAACAACCAAAAGGTTTACGCGTGTGGAAAACGTCCCGAGACTAGCGACCAGTGTACTAGTTTAATAGTGCACCCACAGTGTAAAGACGACAACGCCCACATTGTGCAGAAAGATCCCGCTACGTAACATATACGATTTAGTGTCGTGAAAAACCCTATAACGTTACAGTGGTTTCTTGGCTCACTAAGTCAAAGATACTGTTTTATACACTTCTAAAATACTCGGGTATACAATAGAGCAGAGAGAGAGAGAGAGAGAGAGAGAGAGAGAGAGAGAGAGAGAGAGAGAGAGAGAGAGAGAGAGACTGACAGAT
Organism: Doryteuthis pealeii; assembly: GCA_023376005.1. Taxonomy (NCBI): domain Eukaryota; kingdom Metazoa; phylum Mollusca; class Cephalopoda; order Myopsida; family Loliginidae; genus Doryteuthis; species Doryteuthis pealeii. Next base: position 21,038,123 of record CM042157.1, read on the forward strand.
ATATTAGATGATAATAGTTGATAGTGCACTTACTTCGTCTACTCTTCTATTCTTTGTTTGGGCTTACTTCTTTGCTGGGGGTTGAATATTCTTCGGGCTAAGCTGGTCATTGTTTGATTTAATCAACACAACAAGACTTAGTGTTTCTTGATCAAGCTTTATTTTCAATGCTGCCCATTTCATTTCGCTGCGGGGGTGGAGGAATAATGACATCAGAGCGGTGAACGAAGGGTCAACCCGCTCCCAAATCTGCGCCGCATCTGACTAACTAAACTAGAGAGGGAGGAGAAGAGAGACAGAGAGAGAGAAAGGGAAGAGAGAGACTCACTGATATCCGTGCATATATATATATATATATATATATATATATATATATATATATAATATATATATATATATATATAAAATTCCGTCCTGCTCTTTGCATACAAAAGCAATTTTATTATTTACTCCTTTTTGGACCTACCGTTCTTGATCCCACCAACATATATATATATATATATATATATATATATATATATATATATATATATATATATATATATATATATATATATATATATATATATATATATATATATATATATATATATACATATTTAAGAAAATAAAATAGAAATTAGAAGGCTATTGACAATGCAGTGGAAAAACGATAGGTGATGAAATTGATGTTTATTTACCTGTTTCCTAAATTTTCGGGATAAAATCCCATCTTCAGATGTTTCGGAGTTACGTGTTTTTATCCAAAATACATACTGTTCTACATAGGATGGCTTTGTCATTAGATAACCCATGAAAGTTGATATGCCGTTAAACATCCTGCTCGTGTGGAGGGGTCAGCAAATACATACTGTTCTACAAGGATGGCTTTGATATTAAATAACCCATGAAGTTGATATGCCGTTAGATATCCTGCTCATGTAGAGAGGTCGGTAAATACATACTCTTCTACAAGATGGCTTTGGCATTAAGTAACCCACGAATGTTGATATGCCATTACACAAAGAAATCAAACCAGACCAAATGAGGGCCTCGCATTTCAATTAATGATGCGAGCCGGTGAACTACAGAGAAATATGTTGTTTTTTTAATAGTGGGGAAATATTCTGTAGCGATAGACTCTCTTTAATGAGATGGTAACGGTAGAATGGTGAACTACGTTACCAAAGATTATCTGAACAACAATTCTTCAGATGTTGAATTCAAATTTTTTCTTCTTTCTAGACCGGTTGCCATATCACGGTTAACGAACCCAATTTGCCCAATTATACTTTTCATGGGGGAAGCGAAAAAAGGTGGATTCATGCCTTTCTCAAAGGCATTAGCGGGAAATGAAACATCTTCCACCAGTTTATTTTATTTATTTATGTTTTATTTTTTGCATAATGATAACATTGGCAAATACCGACCTATATACGAGGTATGTCAAAAAAGTTCCAGGACTGGTATCACCAATGATGTGAGGGGGATCATCCACAACGAGTTCTTGCCATAGAGCCAGCCAGACAATCAACCAGCATATCTGCAAAGAGATACTGTGGCATTTGCTTCGTTCAGTGTGCGAGAAGAGGCGAGAGTTGTGGCAGGACAACTCGTGCTTGCTTCATCATGACAACGTACCTGCCAACACTGCCCTGAGTATCCTAGTTCCTGAATCAGAAGAACATCACTGTGCTAGAGCAACTTCCCTACTCGCTCCATGTGATTTTTCCCTCTTCCTCAAGCACAAGGGGGACATCAAATGAACGCGTTTTGAGGATGTGCACGACATTAAAAAGGCTGTGACGACAGAGCTACGGAGAATACCAGAAGAATCTTTCCCAGAGTACACGCAAGCGTAACAGAGAAGGATGGGAAAGTGCAATAGACTTCAGGTGGTTGCCCATGAAGGGATTACTTGTAGTTTGTAGTTTGGATTTGAAATAATTTTTTTCTGACACCAGTCCTGGAACTTTTTTTACTTGCTTCGTAAATAAACTATCTAAAGAAATTTACACTGATTTAAAAATTAAAGACGAACAAGACATGAATGGACACTGCTGGAGAAGCCAGGACGAACGCATACGTGACGTTCTCTCAGATTGACACCTACTCATAGAAACAACAGTATAGGCCGACCAGCAAAAACCTACATCAGCTGTCTGGTGAAAGGTCTGCCAGGAGCATTGACTGGTAGAGACTGGTGATAAGAGAGATTTATGAGAATCCGTGCTGTCAAAACGACATGATGATGATGATGATGATGATGATGAGGAGGAGGAGGAGGATAACTAAAATGCTCATTAAGTTTTCATATTTTTATTGATAAAGGAAAAATATCACTTCGCTATTTATATTTATATACACTAGCAAATATATGCACCCTCCGGGTGCAAGTATTTAAGTTTTAATGTAATGAAATGTCGTATTAAATTAGAGGCAGACAAAAAGATATGTAACAGAGTGGGGGTATAATAGAAAAATAGAAATGAAACTTACTCTTCCATCACTCCCGTCTTTCATTGCTGAATTTTACTTATTTAACTATTTAGTTAAATTAGGAAATAAAGAATAAAATGACAGTTATTTTTTCTTGTTAATGGATTTCATTTAAGATTTTTTGAAGAGATTTTTGCTTATATTCATTAAAATAAAACCAAACAATTAGAAATCAATAATACTAAGCACATATTTAATAAAATCACATTTTTTAATATCAATATGCAAATTAGCCTTCCCATTCACACTGCAAACCACTATTTTTTGTATATATAAATACAATTGCATGTTATTTGTATGTAGATATGGTCAACAGTGGCTTCGGCCTCTGGACCATTGATATAATTAACAGCGTCGATCCCAGGGGCCATCCTCCAGGCAACACCTGCCCCTCGATTTAAAGGGCAGGGCTGGGTTTATTGCCCAGTGCCTGAGGCGCCCCCCTTGAGGGGGAATGCCGACGGGATCGACGCAATTTTTCACCTGCCACTCCATGAGCTTCGGCTTGTGGGTGGTCCCACGTTAATAGGGACTTTGTGCCTGACCCGTACAAGTGGGGTACGCGGTAAATACAGTAGATATGGTCAACAGTGGCTTCGGCCTCTGGACCATTGATATAATTAACAGCGTCGATCCCAAGGGGCCATCCCCCCAGGCAACACCTGCCCCCTCGATTTAAAGGGGCAGGGCTGGGTTTATTACCCAGTGCCTGAGGCACCCCCTTGAGGGGGAATGCCGACGGGATCGACGCAATTTTTCACCTGCCACCCCATGAGTCCCGGCTTGTGGGTGGACCCACATAAATAGGGCCTTTGTGCCTGACCCGTACAAGTGGGGTACGTGGAAAATATCATGTAGATATGGACAACACTAATAAAAAGGTGAAGAAATTTTATTAATAATTGAGGTTTAAATATAAATAAAATCATGGAGAATGTGATGTAAATAACTATGTTAATTGTGACTCGATTAGTAATATAGTTTCGGTTACAGACAGAAAAACACATAATCTCCATTATAATAAGATATATTTAAATATTCTATTTTATTCTATTTCATCAATGTAATTTTTTTAAAAAAGACTAAAAATGTAGTTTTCTTAAATCATTCATCAATTTGAGTCTGAGTAATTAACCCATATATTTTTTTCTAATAAATAATTGAAGATAGTCTTTTTTATTTATCTTTTTATTTGTTTATCTTACAACTGTAAAAGTTATTCAAAATCTTCCAGTTGACCGTTTTTATCTTAAATTCAAATATATATATATATATATATATATATATATATATATATATATATATATTACGTTACAATAAATACCAGATGTAGAATAGTCAATATTAGATACAATAAAAAAAATCGAATCATTTCATCACAGAACCTTACAAATGTAAGACACCTATTTTGTCTCCTCTAATAT
>CM042157.1:21046533-21099033 GCA_023376005.1 Doryteuthis pealeii
TTGCTGTCACTTCGGACTCCAGTGAAAGAGCCATCAGGCTACACTGATGTGAAAACTCAAAGGAGTAATAATAATAAAAAAATAAAATAATTTGAAAAAATTATAAATTAAAAATAATCATAATAATGGTAAAATAAATTAAAAATAATATAATAGATAATAATAATAATAATAGATGAATATATAATATAATTAATAATAATAATAATATAAATATTGAGATAAAGAGATAATGATAATAAAAAATATATAATAGTAATATAATAGACAAATTAATTAAAATAATATGATAATAATATGAAAGAAATATAATAAATCTAAGCAAATAATTAAATATATATAATATATTTATATATATAATATAGCTATAATTATATTTTTTGCTTGAAGGCATTATAATGCATGTACGGTATAAATTTCGATAATATAGAAAATGAAACTTGATCAGTAAAAATATAATAATAATTTATTCAACATTGCTTTCTAAAAACAACATCAAAAATCTTATATATATATATATATTATATATTATATATATAGATATAGTATATATTATTATATTATAGTATATTATATGCATATATTTTGATGATAATACTATATATATATATATATAATGTATATATTACAAATAATCAATAATATAGATATATAATATATTGGTATATATTTGAATTGTTAAGTATAAAACGGTCATTGGTAGAAGGTTTGGAATAACTTTTTACAGTTGTAAGATAATAAATAAAAGTAAATAAAAAAGACTATCTTCAATATTTATTAGAAAAAGAAATATATGGGTTACTATTGATTGACTCAAATTGATCGGAATGATTTAAGAAACTACATTTTTATGTCTTTTTAAAAAAAATATTAGATAGTGAAATGAATATAAATACGAAATATTTTAAATTATCTTATTATAATGGAGATTGTGTGTCTGTAGACGAACTTATTACTGAATATCGAGTCACATTAACATAGTTATTTACGATCAACATCTCCATGATTTTATTTAATTATTTAAATCCTCAATATTAATAAAATTTTCTTTCAACCTTTTATTAGTGTTGTCCATTCTACTGATATTTCACGTACCCACTTGTGGGTCAGGCACAAAGGCCTTTTGTTGGTGGCCACCACAACCGAGACTCATGGGGTGGCAGGTGAAAAATTGCGTCGATCCGTCGGCATTCCCCTCAAGGGGGTGCTCAGGCACTGGGCAATAAACCCAGCTGCCCCTTTAAATCGAGGGGCAGGTGTTGCCTGGGGGATGGCCCCCTGGATTCGACGCTGTTAATTATATCAATGGGTCAGAGCGAAGCCACTGTTGACATATTGATATTTTACGGCGTAACCGACTTGTACGGGTTAGGCACAAAGTCCCTATTTCGTGGGGAGACCACAAGCCGGAAACTCATGGGGTGGAGGGTGAAAATGCGTCGATCCCGTGCGGCATTCCCTCAAGAGGGGGCCTAGGACTGGGCAGATAAACCCAGTCCTGCTCTTTAAATCGAGGGGCAGGTGTTGCTGGGGGATGGCCCCCTGGGTCGACGCGTTAATTAGACGGCAATGGTCAAGGCCGAAGCCACTGTTGACGTATCTACATACAATAAATGCAATTGTATTTATATATACAAAAAATAGCGGTTTGCAGTGTGCAATGGGAAGGGGCTAATTTGGCATATTGATATTAAAATGTGATTTTATTAAATGTGTGCTTAGTATTATTGATTTCTAATTGTTTGGTTTTATGTTAATGAATATAAGCAAATTCTTCAAGTGAAGTCTTAAATGAAATCCTTAAAAGAAAAAATAATGTCATTTTATCTTTATTTTCTAATTTAACTATAGTTAAATTTATAAGTAAACTCAGCTAATGAAAGACGGGGTGATGGAAGAGTAAAGTTTCATTTCTTTTTTCTAATTATACCCCCCATTGTTACCTATTTTTTGTCTGCTCTAATTTAGATACGAATTTCATACATTAAAACTTAAATATTGCACCCGGAGGGTGTCATAAATATTTGCTAGTGTTATAAATATAAATGCGAAGTGATATTCTTTCCTTTATCAGATAAAAATATGAAAACTTAATGAGCATTTTAGTTATCTCCTCCTCCTCCTCCTCATCGATCATCATCATATCATAACTTCTATCATCATCATTGTCGTTTTGACAAGAGGATTCTCATAATTTCTCTTATCACCAGTCTCTACCAGTCAAATGCTCTGGAAAGAACGCTTTCACCAGATCTAAGCTGATGTAGGTTTTTTTGCTGGTGGGCTATACTGTTTGTTTCTATGAGAGGTGTCAATCTGAGAGACGTCAGTAGCGGTTGTCCTGGCTTCCCAGCAGTGTCCATCATGTCTGTTTCGTATTAAATTTTTAAAATCAGTGGTAATTTCTTTAGATAGGTTATTTACGAAGCAAGTAAAAAAAGTTCGCAGGACTGGTGTCAGAAAAAATTATTTCAAATCCAAACTACAAAGCACGAAGGTAATCCCCCTTCATGGGCAACCACCTGAAGTCTATTGCAGCTTTCCCATCTACTCTGTTAACGCGCTTGGTGGTAAGACTGACTGGAAAGATTCTTCTGTATTCTCGTAGCTCTGTCTACAGCTTTTTAATGTCGTGCACATCCTCAAAAACGCGATCATTTTGATGTCCCCGCTTGTGCTTGAGGAGAGGGATAATCACATGAGCGAGTGGGAGTTGCTCTAGCACAGTGATTTCTCTATTCAGGAACTGAGGATACTCAGGGCAGTGTTTGGTAGTACGTTTGTCATGATGAAGCAAGCCGAGTTGTCCTGCACACTCTGACTCTTCTGCACACTGAAACGAGCAAATGCCACAGTATCTTTTGGGCAGATATGCTGGTTATTGTCTGGCTGGTCTATGGCAAGAACTGTTGTGGATGATCCTCCTCAGCCATATTGGTATACGCAGTCTGGAACTTTTTTGACATACTCGTATATAGGTTGGTATTTGCAATGTTATCATTTCGCAAAAAAAAATAAACATAAATAAAATAAAATAAACTGGTGGAAGATGTTGAGTTTCCGCGTATGCCCTTTTGAGAAAGCATGAATGCCACCTTTTTTTCGCTTCCCCATGAAAAGTACTAATTGGGCAAATTGGGTTCGTTAACCGTGATAATGGCAACCGGTTAGAAAGAGAAAAAATTCATTTGAATTAACAATCTGGAAGATTGTTTTGTTCAGATAATCTTTGGGTATAGTAAGTTCCATTCTATACAGCGTTACATCTCATTAAAGAAGAGTCTAATCGCTAAAGAATATTTCCCACTATTTAAAAAACGAACATATTTCTTGTAGTTCACCGGCTCGCATCCTTTAATTTGAAATGCGAAGGCCTCATGTTGGTCTGGTTTGATTCTTTGTGTAATGGCATATCAACATTCGTCGGTACGTTAAATGCAAAGCACTTGTTAGAAGGTATGTATTACCGACTCTCTGAGATGAGAGGATATCTAACGCATTCAGACTTCATGGTTTATTTATGATCAAAAGCATCGTGTGAACAGTAATGTAGTTTTGCTGACCCTCAAGAGCAGGATGTTTAACGGCATATCAATGTTCATGGGGTTATTAATGACAAAGCATTCTAATGTAGAAAGTATGTATTTTGGATAAAAACACGTAACTGAAACATCTGAAGATGGGATTTATCCCGAAACTGTTAGGAAACAGGTAAACTAACATCAATTTCATCACCTTATCGTTTTTCCAACTGATTGTCAATAGCCTTCTAATTTCTATTTTATTTTCTTAAATATGTATAATATATATATATAAATATATATATTATATATATATATATATTCGGGTATATATATATATATATATTATATATATATATAATAATTTGGGGTATATATATATATATATTTTATTATATTATATATATATATTATTTTATTATAATATTCAATTTTTTATGTTTGGTGGGCATCAGAACGGTAGGTCAAAAGTGGAGTAAATAATAAAATTGCTTTTGTATGCAAAGAGCAGGACGGAATTTGTTGTATTATATAATATATATATACCATATATAGTATATATATATATATATAATAGTCGTGCACTGGGATATCAGTGAGTCTCTCTCTCTCAGCTTTCTTGCTCTGTGTTCCTGTCTCTCTTTCTCCCCTCTAGGTGTTAGTTTAGATTAGTCAGATGCGGGCGCAGATGTTTGGGAGCGGGGTTGACCCTTCGGTTCACCGCTCTGGATGTCATTATTCTCCACCCCGACAAGCGAATGAAATGGGCAGCATTTGTAAAGCTTGCATCGAGAACACTAAGTCTTGTTGTGTTGATTAAATCAAACAATGACCAGCTTAGCCCCGAAGAATATTCAACCTCAGCAAAGAAGTAAGCAAAAAAGAATAGAAGGTAGACGGAAGTAAGTGACTATCAACTATTATCATCTAATATATCTGTCAGTCCTCTCGTCTCTCTCTCATCTCTCTCTCGTCCTCTCTCCTCTCTCTCTCTCGCTCTCTCTCTCTTGCTCTATTGTAATACCTGAGTATTTTAGAAGTGTATAAAACAGTATCTTTGACTTAGTGAGGCAAAGAAACCACTGGTCAACGTATAGCGGTTTTTTTCACGACACTAAATGTATATGTTACGTACGGGATTTTCTGCACATGTGGGCGTTGTCGGTCTTTCACTGTGGGTGCAACTATTAAACTAGTACACTGGTCGCTAGTCTCGGGACTTTTCCAATCGCGGTGAAACCTTTGGTTGTTTAACAAAGATCACAGATTCTAGTAGTCTTTCGTTGGTCAGTCTCTGGCCAAGGAGTATCACTTTACACAGGCGCGGTGCTGTCTTACGGTCATTGACTTTAAACGTCACGGGTTCTAAGTGGTCAGGAAAGTTTCGTTGTCGTTTCATTCATAATACGTTCGATCGTAGTAAATGATGATGGCGATGATAACCAAGTTTATTTTTCAAGGGATTTTATTAGACACAGAAATTCAATTTCAGCTTGTCGAGAGAGTGAGAGATCAGCTTATTTAGTAAGTAAATGCCTTTATATGGTCCTTAGACTTTCAGTACTTTGAGTAAACTTTTGGTGACAAACTTTTTTCTAGTTGGGAATATAGGACAGCCCCTTTTCATTTCAGCGACACAGTCGTTCACCGATTCAACGCCATACTCAACGCGATGTCAGACTACTCTATCCTAAAACTCCCAGACCACACTGATCTCCTAGAGAGGGTCCGGCCTTATAATATTAATCGGCAAACAGAACAATCTAGAGGGTCTTTTTCTCGAATAATCCATGCTCTTCTGAAGGGAAAGAATGTCGATTCGTTCTAATTCATTCGATTCTTCTACGGTCATTGTGAGTTACGGGTTGGATAAAGAACAATTAACAGTTCAAGAGACTGGATTTTCGTTAAACTCGGCCTCATGTCCCAAAAATATCGTTCTTATGTTTTTATTTCGTTTCGGGGCCGAATCTTCAAAAGAGACCCCCGGTAAGCTTTGAGAATGCATACTAATTGTATTAAGGTTGTCTTTCTGTTTGACACAGGCAGCAAATTATGTTCCCAAGTCAAGGCAGACCATCATGCTAGACATAGAGTAACTGATTGTCCTATTTTCTATCTCTGTCCAACTGAATCCCGGCATATTTTGGTAATGTTTGTAAAGAAAAGTTGTCGATGGTAATAAAAAGAGATTGCACACTGAAAGTTTTCGGTACGTTAACATCCACAAGTTGAGAAAATAAGAATGAGGCGTGGGACACGGAATGAAAACGAACGGCCGGAGAAGAAAAGATTGGGGGTCATCGAAACGACAACGGCTGAGAGAGAAGGATAACGATAGAAAGATTTTCTAAGATGTATCTGGTTGATCCATTCTTGTATTTTATACACAGTATTAAATAGATGATTAACGTTTTTTGGTCTTTTTTTGATACCGACATAATGGACTAAAGATTACAATGGGGGGACTGACGCCACGAAGAATAATTAAATCTAGAAATCGCAATTTGATCTTTGTAGACTTGAGGGACGAATTTTCAACAAGATATATTATGTATTTACAACTCCTCCGCACGGAGCAGGCATTGTGACAGCGAAGGTTCATTTCTTAGCGGAGTTAACAGGTTTGGGAATTCAGAGTTGGTCCTTCTCCTAGACTTGGTTACCCTAGCCATGGTTAAAGGCCAGTCTGCCCTGCTATTTAATAGCTGAGGGAGAGTAGGGATCATAACTTTCCCAGGTATTAGCGCTAAGTGAAAATCATTTACGCACGCCAGGCTTGTGAACTCGGGGGACGACGTCCATTTCCCCAGACTTTAACGCATATTACACTACGCGCTCTTCTTTCAAACAAGATATAATAGTGTAAGTTCAAATATATGTCAGTTAAAAAGGCAGATATATGTTTGTTTATATGCGGGTGATTGTCAATGTGCCTCCAAATTCGCGACACTAAAAAGGAATTGGTACGCGCGTCGTCTGTCAATAAAAAGGTACAACGCGAGGAAATATGATCGCACAAGCTGGCTAGCTTTTTTTTCGGGTCGCCTGTGGGTTGTTTTCGGAGAGGAGGAAAGGCAGGGAGAAAGCAGAGAGAGACACTGTTAAATTACTGTAATCCCACACTAGGACCAGAGGCCGTCCGTAGCCTATGCCTCGGAAAAGACACCCGTAAATTCGGTTGGGCTTTCATTGTTGCCATATCGGTGTCATGCCCGGTCAAACGTGCATCACTCCCAGACACTTTTTGCATAAGAGCCTCCACCGTTTCTATTTCTTTTTTCCTCTTGTTTCTATGTAGTCCTCTCAAAACTGCGGACCTTCATCATGTCCGTTACATAATGTAACTCATTATTTTCAACTCAGGGGTCTTCTGATTTTTAACAAATCTTTGGGGTTGGTTTTTGATTTTGTGGAATTGATTTATAAGTACATTTTGGTATAAACTTTTCATTTACTTAAAATAGAATGAGAGAAATAACTTCATGTGTATTAATAAACTGTTGGTTAGCGGTTAGATTTTCATTAACTTATGTGTAGTCAATTAACTAGTATTATATATTTATATATATATATATATAGTATATATAAAGCATATATGATATATATATATATGTATCAGTAATTATATATAATATATATACGTCTTCTATATAAGGAATGGAGCACTCTGTGACGGCTTTACACACAGAAGCGATGTGTGTATTAAAACAGTTAAAAAGTTCCCTTCCCATTCTGTAAGTGAAGACATTCCTAATGGTAAGGTGGCTGACTGACAGCCAACCGATCATTCGCAGCATCAATCTACTCATCAGCTGCATTTTTCCGACAGGATTCCCGTGCTACTCACAGGAGAGCCGGTAATGAACTCGGAGCTTTGGTGGGTCGAGCCGAATGCTATATCATATTGGAATTGGGTTATCTCTTGCCCTCCGACCGGGAAGTCAGGAAATAGGTGGCGATATAGACCATGACCACAGAACAGAGTCCGCACCAGTGAGAGAAACACGTAACTCTGACAGGTAGACATCACGAAGCAGCGACTTACGGACAACCTCGGGACATTGGCTGAGACAGCAAACAAAGTTAAGGTTCTTACAACTCAATGCATACTGATATATATACGCAAGAGAAATTTCTCTGGAACCTCTTACAGACATTTACACATTTGGTAATACTCACACATTAATAACAGAGACAATAATTTGTTACCAATTTTATATCTATAATTGCACTTGTTCCATCTTTAGAGAGAACTATTCACCCCTATTTTTTCTGTTACACCGATCCGGATGCTCTAACGACTGAGCTAAACGGCATCGACAATAGTATGAGCAAAAAGCTGCTACGCGCATTGGAGATCCGCTTGTCAGGTGAACGAATAAGTTTGATTTTAAACGGTAATTGTTTTTCACAACTTTTGTTGATATTTCACTGTAACTTGATCACTTGACCTTTTGAGGCGTACTTGAATTTAAAATTAGCTTCTGGGCGTTACTTCAACGCCGTACTTAACGCTGTACTTGGACCTGCAGAATAAGGGCGTTGATTTCAAGGATGCAGGGACAGGGTCATGTGTATGAAGTCCGGTGCGGCTGAAAGCCAATTGCTCGGAGATCAATAAGATTTATTGACTTGAGAAGACAGACCGATATATCTGTTTGTCTGAGTAGTGAGCTCTGGTTGATCACTGGGAACATGGGAGCAGGCGAGATGAAAGCTTTGGGAAAACAAGATAAATGTAAATATGTGATGCACCTACACTATCCACCTCCGCCTCCCGACTTATTGAAGTTTCTGTGTGGGTTGAATAACAGGTATGAACTTACAGGAGAATTTAAAAAAAGGGGGGAAAATACATCTTTCCTTCCTTGCTGTTTTCTTTCATTTATGTCATTTTATGTATATTTAGTGAATTTTATCTTAGTGAAACTACTAGAAGTGGCTACCGCGGCGTCGCTGTGTAGAGGGGGGGATTTTTTTTAAAGTTAAGTCTGTGATCATTATTACTTACGTGAGTGAGATCCTCGCTGGTTGCCCATAGGAAAATCCCCACGGAGAGATATAAACAATAGTAGTAAGAAATTCCATTCAATGATTGACAGTTAAAAAAAAAGGATATAAATGAATTGCAGATTAGTTCAATAATATATTTATTTCAAAGCGAAAAAGACAAAAAAACAAAAAAACAGACAATAAAAGATAAACAGAAATAACATGCAAAGACTTTCCTCTGCTATTCTCAATTTAAATTTTTAGATAATCTTCCAAATATAACTAAATCTTTATTATTTTGGGCTTCCAAACAGCCTGGTGATATTTAATGGCGTATATATAGTGATTATAACTTGGGGAGTTTTAAAACATTTTTAAAGAAACGATATAAGCTATCAACCCGGTTGAGCACCTGTCGGCTGGCTGTATGAAACAGTGGGGGCGATATATCGTCGGCAGAGAGGAAAATCCACCCCATATGAGGCATTCTGTTGGTACGTGCTGGTGACTCGTGTGGCTTCAAGGAGGAATCCTGGCGACTGGCAGTCGCGACTTGGACTAGACAGGACGATCGGAGAGGACCCCTAGTCCGATCAATTGGTGGTCACTAACACTATAATGATTGTTCGACCTACTGTCTTAATGCACCCCCACCATTTTATCATATATGTCTGGAAGGCAGTGTCCGATCGGTCAGCATCTGAGGTGGACGCGCCACATCTCCATCATCTCATTTCGTACAAATCCTGGTGCTACTCATAAGCTGAGTTGGCGAGGGCCGCTATCGAACCAGGAACCTTGTGATTGTTAGTTGAACACTCTACCGACTGAGCTAAACCGTCTCTTAATACGGTAATAAACTTGATAATGAAAAGCATCAATAAGTAGTGACTCAATCCATTTGTTTATTGTGTGGAATTAAAACATTCTCTTCCGGTAGCAATCAATTTAATCATATAAGGTAACAGATTTGCGCGGTAAGCACTTATGTGCTATCTAACATCAACATATAAGCTCTGAAGGAAGAATTTTGTGAAAAAATCGAAATGTTGCGATATCAGAATTTTTAATAGCAGTAGAATACGATAAATATTATATTGAAAGCAACATCAGTGTTTTTTTCATATTATCTATATATATATTATATATATAATATATTATATTATATACCTCGTCCAATTGTCGAGTATGGTTCGCAACTAGTCTTGCAGATGAATTAATATTTAGGTTATATGCTATTAAATAAGGAAAACCAATCTGACCAAGTAAAAGTAAGTCGGCACTTTAAAAAATTTACAAACAATGTATAATAGAGATTAGTATTTCTTTATGAAGTTTTCATAAAGAAAAGCTGAGGTTAAAAAACTATTGCTTTTTCCATTGTAAAAAATATGGAGCGTTATTTTAATAAAAGAAAGTAGGTTATATACATATTTATCATCATATACAGGCACCTAACATATCATGTCATGGAGGTGCGGTGGTCTAATAGTTTATCGTCGTAGGAAATGGGCTCGTCGACCGAGTTATTTTCTGAACGAAGCTGTCTTGGCATTTCACATGGGCTATATTACCCTTGAGATTGATTCTCCCTCAGCTAGGGTAAATAGTAAATCATCAGGGGAGGGCCTAAAGTCGGTATCAGCCAATGCAACAAGGAGTCTAACCCTTTTCACTAGCACTAGACAAGGAGAGTTTTTTGCGTCTGAGGTGGGCACCACAACTATCATCAGCTTCTTACTTACCGACAAGATTACCTGTATTCTCATACGCTGGTTGTGATGATGGTATCGAACTAGGAACCTTTGTGGTTTCTAGCCGAACGGCTTCTACCGGACGGAGCTAAACCAGCATGGCTAGGTTTCATAAATAGCACATATTCTAACCAGAAACTCCAGATGTATTATTTAAATCAGTTTAGTGACTTTATTGTCGGTATAGTCCGGAAAGCAGGGCAGTCTCTCGCCTTTTTCAACTGGCGTTAATATCCAAGAGATATTTTTTCGCGGTTCAGACGGAACGTTCAACATGCATCAAGCTCCACTTTACTTCAACAAATCCTAAGCTGTGCTACTCATGCCGAGTTGGCGAAGGCCGGTATTGAATGGAATCTTGTGTTCTTGGGGAGGCTCTAATCCAATTGAGGCTAAATTATTAAAAAATTAACGGGTAATCAGAAAGGGAAAACAAAAAAATTTTTTTTGGCTGCTGAAAACATGTAGATTTATAGATAATCTTAAAATTGTAAAAAAAATGTCTTCTTTTTCTTCATTTATTTCGACTCACATCCGTAGCATTATTAATTGGTTCTACTGTTTATAACTTTAAAAAAAGAAAGTACCTTTAATTTTTCTATCACCCTTCTCTGTCGTGGTTATTGTAACGTTCTAATAGCTGATATAATGTGTATAGGGGTCTTGTGTCACGTGCTCTCAATCACGTACTAAAAAGGTGTTCGGCCAACGTGGCGGTCATCTTGTTTGGAAAAAAGTACAACGCGAGAAATATATCGTAGACGCTGCTTAGCTTTTATTTTCGTGCTCATCCCGTGGGTGTTTTTGGACGAGTAAGGAAGTCAGAGGAAAGAGAGAGGAGAAACTGTTATAATTACTGTATCCCAATGGGACCAGAGGCCGTCGTAGCCTACGCTCGGAAGCAAAAAGGGGAAGATATTCTCTCCGTGTTCTCGCACAACGTACACCTCCGGTTCCGGTAACGACGAAACTTTCGGTTGGCTTTCAATTCTCCATTCGGAGGGTATGCCCCGGTCAAATCACCGTGCATCACTCACCAACTTTTTCAAAGCGCTCAACTTGTTCATTTCTTTTACTCGCTTTCTATAGGGTCTCCAAAACTCAAGGACTTCATATCTCGGTTACATTATTGCCTTTTTTCTCTTAGAAATCCGTCGCAGACGATGATGAGTCACTCTATAACTGTTTGGGTCTCTTGTGGCTAGTTAGTCAATTTGGACTTGCAGATGCGGTCACACACATCTGATAAAGTAGATATTGGGGTACTTACTACTACATAGAAGTCCCTCAACACAACCGTGGCACTTGGGTGGCAGCGCTGGGCGCTTTTGCGGGGAGACTTCGCCTGAAGTGATCAAATACATTGAGGCAGACTGCAAGCAGCTCGGACGGCCAGTCGTCTCGGACTTCCTTGCAGACTTGGAGCCAACTGCGGGCTGCTAGGATAGTGGACTGGGCCTGCGCGAAGCCTCTTCACTTAAAGATGTTCAAGCAAAGTCCACTGTATGCCATGTCGTGCTATATTTAACAGATGAGTGATCGTACGTAAACAGAATAAATGAACAAGTGCTACAGGTTTTAAATTAACAATGTCATATAATATCACACGAAGTAATCATGGTGGAATCACATACCGTGAGTTAAGATTTTGAATTCTAATAATAAATATCTATTCAGATCTATAACAAAATAGGGGGTCATATTGGACAGTCTTGACTTTCTCGACGTTTCAAATTTGGGTTTTTTTTTTAAAGCGGTGTCAGTAAATGTTTTTTCTTAAAAAGACAGACATTAAGCGATTGGTAGGTTTAAAAATGCTTTAATTTTGAGTCAATAATATATTATTCAAGAAATTGATTAAAAGTGTTACTTCTTTGCGCTAGACCAAGGAGATTGTTTTAGCGTCTGAGGTGGAGAGCGACACTACAACTAGCTTCTTACTTACTGCACAGATCCTGTGGCTACTCATACGCTGCCAATAAACAAAATCAAAACCAAATTTTAACACATTATTGAATTTTTAAAAAAAATTGTTTTTTAACATCGAAAGAATGTAATTCCTAAGATAGCTCATTTGATGTATACATGTTCACCCTTATTCTATTTCTGTTAATTCTGAGTGCTATTAAATATAGTTTTTAATTGCTTAATAAGCATTATTTATTACAATGTTCTATAAGGTCTAGCTGAGATAGATTTGGCTCAAATCAGTCATAAGTATTATGTGTTCAGCAACGCTGGATGTGTGTTATATATATTTAAAACTCCTCCACACGACAGGAATGCGACACAAGGTCAATCTCTTAAGCGGGGTTTATCAGGTTTGAATTCAGAGTTTTCCTTCTCCTGACCTGTTGCATAACATGGTTGAGCACAGTACTGCCCTAGTCTATTTATCCATAGCTGGAGGAAGAGTAGGATTTATACCTTTCCCAGGGTATTAGCGCTAAGTGAAAGTCAGATTACGACGTCTGGATTTGAACTCGGGGCGACGAGTTCGATTTCCCATGATTTTAACATTACATCAGCGCTTTTTTCTATATGTGTTTTATATATTTATTATAAAAAAATCAATGTTTACATGAGTATATGGGGTGAATATAATTTGCATACTGGTTTAAAAACGTGTTTAATAAATAATATTGGTGTTATTGAATTCTAGTATTATTGGTTTTATTCTGCAATATATATGAATCAAATAACAAATCACAAAACTTCTCTCTATTTTCCCGGACGGAGGCTCTAATTAAAGTGTCGACTTTGCAAAAGAGGCGAGATTTTAAAACTCAAGACGAGACTTAAAAATCAAAGTTCTCGGCTTACTACTCAGCCATCTGCATTTATACAATGGCATTCCACAGAGAAATAGTCGGATGTCACGCGTTGCGAAGTGAGAGAGACCTTACTTAATGATCGCGTTTTAGCACGCAGGCTAGCAAGATGAAGATATATTAATAAGAGGCGGCTGGTTTAATTTTAAATTTCGAACGCTTTCACATTCTTATTATCGCCTGTCGTGGGGCGTTAGAATTTACCGACTGCACTCTGCAGAGGGGTAAATCCCCAATGGGGCACTGTTGCCGTGGGGTGGCGAAAACGCCCCGTGATGCTTAAAGGATAGATCCCAGGTGAATGAGGCAGTTCATGACATGCAATACTCAACTTTGGCCATATTCTTGGCTAGACGGGCGGTCGGAGGGCCCCTCCGATCAATCGGCTGGTCACGTCAAGCCTACCATCCATAGTTGATTTTCCCAACCATATGCTAC
Organism: Doryteuthis pealeii; assembly: GCA_023376005.1. Taxonomy (NCBI): domain Eukaryota; kingdom Metazoa; phylum Mollusca; class Cephalopoda; order Myopsida; family Loliginidae; genus Doryteuthis; species Doryteuthis pealeii. Next base: position 21,060,073 of record CM042157.1, read on the forward strand.
TTATGGCAAGCCCCCATCCTTTTTTTCGATGATGGGGTGCTAGAGGTCGGTGGGCTCGGGTCTACATTGTCTCTGGGAATGACGTTAAACTTCTATCCTGTGGTGAGGTTCCAGGTTCGGAGGTTTGGGGAATGTGAGCCACCCCATTCATTCACCATTGCACCTGTCACTCTGACCGGAGAAGGTAGTACCTGTTTAGTCCCATCTATGGGTTAAATAGAAAAATGTATTTGATAATATAAATTGTATTATCCTTAAGATTATTTAGTTTCAAACTTTATCGGATTAAATGACCACTGAGGTTGATATGCCTGTAAAACAAACCAACCATAATCAATGATATTTGAAACAATCTTATTAAATGTCAATCCCCTGGCGGCTGTATTTCCTAAGGGATGGTTCTTTTCATATCCACGGGCGGGACTCTTCCCATGGAATAGTACCGAAAAGCCGCGAAATACGTGAAGGTAACGTGGACCCTGGTTGGGTCTCAGTTCAGTTTGGACGTCCGGCAGAGAAGATGTCCTGCCTTAACTGGAAATCGGGCGCATAACGCGCGCCTATGTGTAGTTACATGAAAATGTTTAGTTTAAGTAATAATAAGAAGCTTAGGAAGATAACACGGTTTTGTGGTTGGCTGAATGTCTTGGGTAGCAAGACTGATCTAGAAGAAGAATGGAGTTTAAGTGCGACGACCACCAAGACGAGAGTCCAGACGCTAGAGAGAGTTGTTAGAAAGAGACGGTCTAGAAGACATTAAGATATCAGAAGACGGCCAAAAGAAGAATGAAGTAAGTTAAGGAAACGAGGTATACAAACTGCAGGAGTAGCACATATCGGATCTGTGCGGAAAGGTGGGGAGTTGACATTAAGTGTGGCGCTCCAACTCTCAGCAAAAACAAATCTCTCAGATTATATATACATGTATCATGTGGCATGTATATTGGAATTTTATATAAATGTATATGCATACAAGCATACATTTTATATATATATATATTTAAGTTTGTGTATATATATAATATATATATATATATATATATATAATGTAATATATATATATATATATTTATATTGCATCTTCCTTGTTTTTATATATTTTATATATAGGGCAGTAATTCAAATTTATGATAATAATAGTGGTGCTTGCCTTAATGGTTGATTTGTTTGCTTTACGCATATAACTTGGTTGGGTTTATTTTATGCTGAAGGTCATTCTTTTTTCTGTATATATATATATATATATATATTATATTATATCTATATATACAAACCTTCGACGAACAGGAATGGTGAACAGGTTAATCTTCTTAATTTCTGATTTCAACAGGTTTGAATTCAGAGTTTTCCTTTCTCCTAGACGGTTGCTAACCCGGATAAAGAGCCCAGTCTGCACTAACTATTTACCATAGTTGGAGGGAGGTAGGATTGCGATACCTTCCAGGGGTATTAGGTAAGTGGAATGCAATTACACATCCAGGATTTGAACTCGGGGCAACGAGGCCAATTTCCATGACTTTAACCAATTACACATGCGCTTTCAAAATTGTTTTGAAAATGATACAAATGAAGTATAGAAATATGGTTAAATTGTGTGGTTTTTTTCAAAACTGTATATGCGTGTTACTTGTTTAAACGTGTTGCGTGTGTAATCTCGGTGTGTCTGTTCTGTTTGTCCAGTGTAGTATGGTGGAATGCGCGTACACATGAAGTAGGGTAAGGACTGGCGACGTGCCATGATCGCAGTGCATGTGGTGTGTTGCGTAATGAATATGCCGTATTTATTATGTTTGGTGTTCTTGGTGACGTTCCATATATAATTTGACCTATACATGGAGTTTGATTCAGGCAACAACGAGGGAAGAATCAATATAGTATTGGTTGGGTTTCTTAGTTTAATGGCATATCAACTTAGTTGGGTCATTTTTAAATTTCCAAAGCCATTCTTGGTAGAAGAACAGTAAGTGGTACTTATTTAATCAATTCCTGGGTGATGAGTGCATTATTGCCTTTTAAGGGATTAGTTGAAAGTGAACGTAAAGGCGAACTCATTTACTACGATATTGGGGACATATTGACTTTAGGCCTCCTTTTGATCTCGTTCAGAAGGATATGTTTTTTATTACACCGTCAATATCGGTTTGTTTTTAACAGACGATTTTTAGATCTTTTTTGGAATTATAAATAACCGCCAACCATAGACCCCTAACCCTAACCCTAACGAAAATGATATTCGTCGCCCCTACTTTGGCTATTTCATGAAAAGCTAAAACAGACCCTCACTTGGTGTAATGGTTATCAGTTAGAATTCGCAGACCATTGTTAAGGAGTTCGATTTACATTGGGCGCCCCGTACTTTTGGCTTGTTGCCAAATCTAAGCCAGGCTTTGTAGTACTAATACAGACATCGTAGTATTGGAAAAAACACTTTCTGATATGTTTTTATGTGGTGGGGGGCGTTTTTTTTCCCTATCTTTTATCCATATCTTGTCGGTTCATCTCTTTTGCTGTTCGTGATTGGATTGTTAGAGAATGGTTTAAAAGGAATGTAAAAAATAAAATAAAAATGTCAATGTATCGCTTCCAGAATGTTCATCAGTTTGAAACCTATAGCACCTTCTGTAATAATAATAATATAATAATAATAAAATAATTAAAATATAAACGAAACTGGAACCACACTGTTATAACAATTTCATTCTTCATGGGCGTCTGTTTAGATATCAAAAAAGCCATTAGTTGCGTCTCGAAGTGTTTTAGCGAGTGGAAACCATCGTATGTCAACTTGTCTCAATGAATCGGTTCAATCTATCAAGATCTGCTACAATCATGCGTGACCTAACGAAATCAAAGTCTCTTTAATGACACAGCAAGCTATTAATGAATAAAAAAAAAACTTGTTAACTTTTTTCTACTATTGTTTTCTTTATATGGAACACGATTTCCCAAGCTGTAAATTTTCTTCTGGACGCTATTAACTTTAAGCACTTCATTGCGATTCTCCATTCATTAAGGAGATTTTTTTTCCATTTACAACGTTAAAATTCGTTGTTTGTTACAAGACGATTTTAAGAGTTTATTTTTTTAATTATAAAAACTAACACCTAACCCTCAACCCTAACCTAACTCTAACTAAGCTCACTAATACTAACCTAACCCTAAACCTAACCATAAAACACAAACCGGGATTTTGACGGTGTAAATAAAGGATGTCCTTTATGAATGAAGATCGCAATGGGGTGCTTAAAGGTATACTGGTCAAATTTTCTTTATTATGAGTTGGAGGCGCGTGGTTCGAGTCGTAGGGATAATCGACAGCGTCGACCGAGTTTCAAATTCTGGCTATGAATCACTGAAGAAGCTACAGTTTAACATAGCGCTTATACCCTTTGGGAAAGATATGAATCAACTACTTTCCCTCCAGCTATTGTCTGTATCTCCCTTTATTACTTTATTATTCTTCTGCTGCATCTTTGGTATCTTACGTTTCTTCTTCTAGGTTGGATTCGTCTTGGTGGGTTCGGTCTCGCACTTAATTTATTTTCTTCTTTTCTAGGTCAGTCTGTTCCAAGACATTCATGGCAACAGCAAAACCATATTTTTATTTAAACATTTATTTAACTTAACTACACATTTCTCTAACTAACATACACGCGCGTGTGCAGTGAGCTCCAGCTAAGGCTTTATCTGCCTGAGTCCAAGCTGAAACTGAGAGCCAACAGGTCTCAGTGACTTCAGTATTTTCGGCGGGGGCTTTCTGTAATATTCCAATGGAAGTCGCCCGTGATACTGAAAAGCGGCCAATCCTTTAGAAATTCAGGGGGTTCGACGAATAATCTATGCATAGGATTACATGTTAACACTATGGGAATAGTAGGGTAGAGACTGGCTCTTTAACCTTGTCTAAGGCACCCAGTCTAAGGAGAAAAAAAACTCTGAATTAAACCTTGTGCTGGTCCTTACTAGAATAGGGCCTCAGTCCTAGATAAGCTATCTATTTTCTCTAATTTAATATGCAAATTTGAATTTATTTGTTGTTGGATCTTCTTGATTGCCTTTTACGTGCACGTCAACCTTTTCGGCCTATCTATTGCATTCTCTCAGTCTATCTATCTCATCTATCTATCTTTCTCTTATATATCTATCTAAACAATTCTTTTCTCTCGTCTATCTTTCTATTTATCTTATCTTTTTTCTCAGTTATCCATCTATTCTTTCTCTCAGTCTACTCTTCATTATTTCTTTCTCACTCAGTCTACTCGATCATTCGTATCTATCTATTCTATTCATTCTCGGCGTCGGCCAATTTTATACTGAAGATGTTTTGTGTTTAGGTCATACTTGATGAGTATTCTTTTTAAGAAACTCTTTTTTTTTTTCTTTTTAACCGCTATATGACCTAGTGGGAACCTAACAGTAATAGCATCTATCTTGTTAAGCCGGGTCAGGAGTTGTACTGTGGGTATGATGACATGTGAAAGGGGTAGGGTACACTGTTCCCAAGCTGCAACTCGGAACTGTACCTTCAGTCATAATATCTTTTTTATACTAACAGTACCCACTAGCAAGTTTTTTCAACGGCTTAGCGGGTAGAACGTTACTGGACATGAACAACGAGTGTTCTCAGGACTCATAGACTCGTTCTCAGTATTCAAGCCAATCTTATTAGTGTTTCTAGGTGGTCTCAATTCTTTCTCGTGATTTCAATTACTGCTGTCTTTTCTCTTTCAATTTCAAACTCTGTTGTTCACTGTTGAGCGCAGAATACTAGAATGAAGTATATTAATTCTTGTTAATTGCATACAGGTCTAAGTCCCTGGCTGGGCTAGAGGTGATTCATTGTAATAGCAAAAGTCCAAAGAATTTTATACGTTTCGAAATCGCAAAAGAACAGATTCTGGTTAGGGTTTATATACGTTGTCGGCGTTCTTGCAGTGGAGAATATAACACGCGGTTCTCACTATAAATAGTGAGAACCGGAGTGAAAGTGTGTGTACTGTTACCCGTGTTTAAGGCAAGCTAGCCGTTTCTGTACGCTTTGTAAATCAATTGTCTATTTTACCCTATCCCACTCGACTTGACTTCTTTTTTACTGTTGGAATTAGCGATCACAACATAATACCATTTTATTTATCTTCAAATTTTGTTTTTTTAACACAATTCCTAGGCTGCTTACCTTATATTCCGTTTATTGAGTTTGCGATATTCCTTATTTACAAACTTGATCGTCCATCTTTATACTAATATCCTACATTGCTGTTCTGTTGTGTTTTATTTTTTTCTTTGATATAATTTGTTCTTAAGTATTGTTTTGTGCTGCAATTATGAGCGACTCAGTTTCTCTTTGAGGTTCTTTTTTTACCATATCCAAATTCTTCTCCTGTGCATTCTTCAATTTGTCGCTTAAAGTATTCATATAATTTTTTCTTCCCATTTTTTGTCTTCTCGTTTTTTGCTGTTTTTTCCATATGTTCATCTTGCTGTTATGCTATTGTACATATATTTTTTCCAACCTTTTTTCGTGTATTCCTTCGAGTACTTGAATTGTAGCATCACGCAATACTCAATGTTATCGAGACTCTTCCCTTCTCTTCGTTGATGCATATAGACTGTCTATCTGTATCATAATCGCCGTGTATAAGCTTATGAATCGTCTTACTTTCTGTATCTTTTGGTCATGCTACCGGAATTTCGTCTCTTCTCCATTTTAAGAATGGGTTTCTGATAGTTTAAGTTTGTATTAACGGCAAATCAGCTCTCTGGGTATTTAATGCCAAAAGGTATTTGGATTTCAGTCTTTTTAAGTAAGTGGTCTTCCTATGTGAGAATATTTTCGGGTTTTTTTATGTTCGTTATACTTTGTTGAAAAGGTTGCTTTTTTTAATAACATTAAAAATGTTTTCAGGGTTGTATTCTTAGATATCTTCAGGTTTTTTGCTTGAGAGTAATCGGGCGGAATACTGAGAATGGTCAAAGTATTAATAATGGGGAGGTCCAGGTTTTATTCCCTCGATGAGAATTTCTGCAGCAGAGCTTTGATTTCTAGATGTTTTCTTGATTCTTATTGGATATTCTTTTTTGTTAATTGTTTTTCTTTTAACGTTTTTCATTTCATTCTGTTGGTAGGTGCCGCTTTCAATTTCCCGACTATTTTAATTATCCTTTTCACCAAGTGTTTCATATATTTGTTAGTTTGTATTCTGTGTATTTTTGTTTCCCTTTAATAAAGCATAGGAATTTCTTCGATGCATTATTAATTATTATTATTATTATGTATTATTATTAATTATTATTATTATATTTCTCCCTTTTTGAGTTTTTCACTCAGATTAAGCTAAATGGTCTTTCACTGGAGTCTGGAGTGACAGCAAGTCTCATCAGGTTCCAGGGGCTCTTCTGAAGTATTCTGGCAGATTGCAGCATGAGTGTTTGGATGGTATAATCTCCCTCTGATTTACAGATTTTCACATCCCCTTTCCGTCTTTTGTGGACCGTTCAAGTGCTCTAACACAAATTGGGTATCACTTTCACTTTCATATTCCATAACTTTTTCAGTTCTGCTTGGCAAGGTCCGATATTTGTCATTTTTTCATTTTCCTTTAGCTTCACTCCTGTGATCTGCTGGAATGCAATCCACAGTTTTGACAAGTTTTTCTTTTATGTTTATCATCATTAGGTCTGGTTTCTTGCTGGGATAGTTGATCGTTTTTTATTTTAAAGTCATATTATTATTATTATTATTATATTCATTCAATTATAATCTAGTATAACCTACTTGAATGTATTCTATGTATTTTGCTTTATAGCATTATGTTCTTTATTTATATCATTATTGGTCTTCTTATTGGCTATTAAATATATTTATTGCCTCACTATCAGAATAGCGTTTACACAGACAGCACATACCACACAGCCCATCACACATGATCCTGTTGATTGTAAAAGTTGGCAGTGGCTCTTAACTTGAAGATATTTGTTTATTATGAATCTTGAATGGTTCAATTTCCAACGGCCTGAGAAGTAAGTACATTTCAGTTTTGTTCAACGTTTTTTCGTAACATACACTCATGACATATACACGACATGCACGCATATTATATTCATATAATTTTATCGCACATTTTTATCGAATGTCAACGCATCAAAAACATCTTCATCTTTATTCCACACTAAATCCTTGTTTTTATTCTCAACTTTGCACAGTCTGAAGAAGGTTTACATTGTAACGAAATACTCTAGTATCCGAATAAATAAATGTTACCATCCATTATACTGATGTGTTTTGTTTCTAAATTGTTTCAATATATTATATATATATATAGTATATATATATATAATATATAATATATATATATATATAATTGTGTGTTCTGTCTCGCAACGGGAGAAAAATTTAATATCTTAATAAAAGAAGATGGTCCGCACAATGTTTATGTTCTCAGACAATCCTTAGTAAATAATCGGACATATTCTGCCAATATTAATAACTCAATGCTGAAGAAGACAACTGATCAAAACAGTGTGGTATATATATTATATATATATTATAATATATATATATGTGTGTATGTATATATATCATAGTGATGTATATTATATTTATATTGATTATATCTGTATTATATATAATATTATTTATGTATATTATTATATATATATACAATTATATGTATATTATAATACTATATATATAGTATATATATTATAATTATATTATATATATATATATATATATATATAATGAATATTGCAATCATTTATTCATTTGTGATGCTTGATTTCCACGGCGTACATTAATTCATGTTAACACTGTTTTTTTATTAACAGCATTTAGACATCATGCATGAACTATATAAATAAGAAGACTATAAAATTAAATAAGAATGCAGATAAAGGATTAAAACAGAGGGGTGTATCAATCGAAAAATAGGAATAACTTTGAAACTGAAGATTCTTTATTTTCCATCACTCACATTTTATTGATAATTTTTTCTAATTTAACTATTTAGTTAAATTAGGAAGTAAAAATAAAAATTAAGGTTATTTCTTCTTGTTAATGAATTCTTTAAGATTTAATCGTGTGATTTTTGATCATGTTTATTAAAATAAAATAAATAATAGAAATCACTACATACTAAAGCCATATTATATTAAAATCAAATTTTTAAGATATATGCAAATTAGCTTCCCGTTAACATGTATCAGCATTTTGTTGTATATAAACAAATCAAATTGTATTTGTTATTATTATGTAGATATAGTCGACATATGTAAATGTAAAATAATTTTATCAATACTTGAGGTTGAAAATATAAAATAAAGTCATGGAGTATGTGACGTAATACACTAAGGATTGGACTTGGGTATCAGTTTCGGTTAAGACAAATAGACTCACAATAAATATTAAAATATGATCTATAGGCTATCGATATATTATATATATATATATATATTATATATATATACTTATAATATATTAATATATGAAAAAAATATGTAGCTCTTGGGCACACATTTCTGCACAAAGAATAAAATAATTAAAACTCCAAATAAGAAGCTCTATAGCATAAAACAATACAAACCATCCTTAAACAAAATTATTCCATGCAGTAAAACACATTTTAAAATGCTATAACACCTTTCTCCTCAATTCTTCTCTTTCAGCTCCCATATTTTTTTTTTAACTGGAACACAACTCCCTGAGTGATGGCAACTTCGAAATGCTGAAGTATCGGGACTGAACTTTGGTGAACTTATCACGATTCCGCCCAAATATTAAAAAGTTTAGCCCAGAAACTCGAAAGATCAAAAAAAATTGTTAACAGGAGATGTGTTGTTGTTTATATCTACATGTATATATGAGAATTAACAAAAGGAACGTCTCTGTTTAATCAATTCTTATTAACGATCTTTTCAAGCTTTCTGGCAACTTTTTTTTACATTTGGATGAATCGTAGATTAGTCACAAAGTTCATAATCAAGTACCAGAAAGTTTGAAAAGATCGTTATGAAAATTGTTAAACAGACGTGCCTTTTAATTCTACATGTATAAATAAAAGAATGTTGCCAATACCTACATCTCTCTCTCTCTCTCTCCTCTCGCTCTCTCTATATTATATATATATAATATTATATATATATTTTAAGATAATCTACGAGTCAGACGAACCTACTATTTAGCTTTGCATGAAAGTTTCTCAGGGTAAAATCTGACTCAGATTTTAGCACCTGAAGAGCCTTTAATTAGCGAAACTAATAGCTAAGGTTCGTTGACTCAGTAGATTTATCTTATTACTTGCTCTATTAGGTATCGAGCACTTTTTACAAATTTAGCTTCTCCTAGCGTTATATGAATATATATATATCTTATATACTATATGATACATATAAATTGGTTTTCTCTTTTGGCAAATACATCCGCAATAGATTATTTTTTTGGTAGATATCTTGGTCATTTTCTTTTTTTTAAAAATTTTTTTCTTCCTGTTTTGATGTTGGTAGTATAGTTTTTACAAACAACTCTCTGCGGGTTTTTTTCTCTCCCGCAAGGATCTACAACACGTTGGTATATTATACTATATATTATATTATAATATATATTTATATATATATATATATATAATATCACTTGCTCAGAACCTATGTTCAAATTTTTCTGTTGGTTTTCTCCGACTGACTTCGAAGAGCATTTCACAAATTCTAATACGGATTTTTAAACGGCAACTTTGGAGTGGCTAATGCTTAATTCAATAGACATTTCGAAATTCAATGAAGGGGTCTGAGTATTATCTATAATCGCACAGCCTCTTTTACATGTTATTGAATCGTCTACTGTAAATGAGATTGGGAATTTTAAAGGAAATAAGGAAGAAAGAATAAAGACAGCAAGAAAGAAAGGAAAGAAAGTCAGACAGACAGACGAACAACAGACAGACAGACAGAAAGAAGAAAGAAATAAAAAAAAGAAGGGTATGTCAGAGACTGACAGAAGGAAAGAAAGAAAGTCAGTCAGTCAGTCAGATAGACGGAAGAAAGAAAGAAAGAAGTCACAGACAGACAGACAGAAAGAAAGAGGAAGAAATTCAGACAGAAAGAACGAAGAAAGAAGAAAGAAAAAGAAGAAATTCAGACAGAAGCCACAGACAGAAAGGAAGAAAAGAAGAAAGAAAGAAGAAAGAAAGAAAGAAAACAGACAGACAGGACAGAACAAAAGAAAGAAATGAAAGAAAGAAACGAAAATAGAAAGAAAGCAGACAGACAGACAGAACAGACAGAAGAAAGAAGAAAGAAAGAAGAAGAGTCAGACGACAGAAAGAAAAAGAAAGAAAAGATAAGAAAGAAAGAAAGATATGTTCATAGTATTTTGCTACGGTGTGGATTAGATCTGACAGACTGCTAGTAGGTTTCATCTGTAAACTCTCATTTCATTAATCTTAAGTAAATTCCATCTGGATTTTCAAAAAGCATAACAAAAATTTCAATCGAGCCGATTTTAAACCGGATCACAAAATCCAATCTCTTCAGTTGAAACCCGGACTGGCCAAAGTCGGTTAAGTAATGGCCAAAATGATCATCTCCAAATTAAATTCAATTCAGTGTATCAGTGTTTCAATTTGTTTCAAATTACTCCCAGAGGCTGTAGCCACATAATACTATCGTGGGATGCAGGTTGGAGCGATGAGCAATATTAAAAAAATCCAGACGAATTCGAACCTGTAATCTCGAGTTTTTTGATTTCTAGTCTTTGATTAAATACACCTAAAATTCTAAATATATTTCATACACGTATAAGACACACTATGATCCACACTGATGCACATATGATCTATAATATCATAATACACATGCCACAAAACACACAACACACATATATATATATATTATATACCTATATGGGGCGGCTTACTAACTTATTCATAAATACTATGCAGTTATATGTCACAACACATTGGGATAAGGCGTGTGTATTGTAAATCATGAAACGGAACTCGTCGCCCGAGTTCAATCCTGGATGTGATAATTGCATTTTTTACTTCGCGCTACATACCCTTGGAAAAGGTATGAATCCTACTCTCTCCAGCTATGGATAATTAGTACGGCAGGCTGGGCTCTTTAACCATGGTTCGGCAACGGTCAGGAAAAGGAAAACTCTGAATTCAAACCTGTTGAACTCGCTTAAGAAATGACTGATGTCAGGCATTGCCTCGTGCGAGGGCGATAATATATCACACAACACACATTACACACACACCATACCTTTCATGCAACAATTGGCATCATTGTGCATACTTTACATTTACTAGCAATATATGCCCCTGCCGGGTGCAAGTATTTAAAGTTTTAATGTAATGAAATTGTATTAAAATTAGAACGCTAATGAAATAAATAGAATTGCAGATAAAAAGATTTGAGAAACAGAAGGGGATTAATGAAAATAGAACAACTGAAATTTAGCTCTTGCCATCACTCTCAGTCTTCATTGTTATTTTTTTAATTTAAGTATTTTAGTTAAAATAGGAAGTAAGAGAATAAAATGAAACTTATCTTGCTGTTAATGGATTTTCATTTTAAGATGAATTGAAGATCGAGTTTTTGCTTAATTCATTAACAATAAAACAAACGTTAGAAACAATAATACTAAGCATAATTTATTAATAAATTTATTATTTTAATATCAATTGCAAATTTAGCTTCCGTTCACACGTGCAAACGCTATTTTTGTTGTATATATAAATATCTAATTGCATGTTTTAGTATGTAAGATAGTGGTTAACGAGTATAAATTAATGTAAACAATTTTATTAAATTTGAGGTAAAGAATAGGATGAATCAATGGTGATGTGATCGTCAATTCTTAGGGAATTGGTGACTTGAGTAGTGATACAGTGCAGAGTCTCCTCAGGTCTCCAGGACTCTTCTGGTATTATTTTTTATTAGTTATTATTATTTTAATTGATTTTTATTTTCTATTATTTATTATTTTTTTAATTTTATTTCTTCTATATTTATTTTATTATTTTATATCTTAACTAGTATTTTCTTTTATACATCATTAATACTCTAAGTTTAAATTTAAAAATCTTTTTTATTTTACTTGTCCTATTTATATTTTTAATAATTACTACTCTGTTTTTTCTGTCATGTCACCTTTTTGTCTGTCTGGACAACCCTAGAAATCAAATCTTTGGGATGTATCTCTTTTTTCATTCACTTCCTGTTTTCTTATGGTTACAATCCCACGACTGTTAAAAATATATCTAATTTTTTTTTTTATTTTGTTTGAAATTTATATAATAATTCAGCTCTTTGGGGTTTTTTGTGATATGCTTGTCCATAAGTGAATTGAGACCCATCCTGATGAGACGAAAATTTGGGGAAGCCGGTTTAATCTACTTAATTTATATGGGCCCCAATTTTCGTCCGAAATAATTTATTATGGGATTACTGTATTGAGTTCTTTCCTTCCTTTATTGATATAATTGCTCTGTATATATCTAAAAGGTTATTTTACATTGAAGCTCTCTTTAGTGATTTAATGATTCACGTATTGTATACATACTGATCATCAATATTAGTACAGTGGACTTGAAATCAAATATGATATCTCCCTTACTACCAAGTTTTGGATAAATCTCACATATATATAATATATATATATATAATTATATATATATATATATATATATATATATATATATTAAGTTACATAAATACCGGATGTAGAATAGTCAACATTAGATACAATAAAAAAAATCGAATCTTCTTAACAGACCTCACATAATGTAAGAACACCTATTTTGTCTCCTCCAATACCTTATATAATAGATTATTATATTAATTTATGCTTCGCAAAGAGTCCAGTAAGAATGAGAAAGGGGACTTCTCTTTATAATTTTTTTTTCTTTTTGAGAGGTGTCCTTTCGAAAAGGTCTTTTCATTATTCAATTCTTTCATTCATTTTTTATTCTATTCATTCATTCATTTTTCCATCAAATTCTAAGTACGTCCAATATGCCATCAAATACGGTATTTTTCCAATTCTATTAGCGTGGCGAATTGGAAACTGCAAACAGACTTGTCCCAGGATTTGAACGTGTCTTGCTGTGCCCATATTTTAAGCGATGATAACCGTTCATAATAATACACCACGCCTACTAAGATAACATAAAGAAACTCACTTGGTTACGATTATCCACCAATGTAGGCGTTTTGCTTTCAATTCATGACGCGGCATGCGCCAAAAAGTGGGAGAATTAGTTGAATTCAAAAAGCTTGTGCATTTTTTTTCTTTCTATTTGTTTCCTCTGTTTATTTATTCGTATTTCGGTTCCATACTTTAAATTTGATGATTGAAGAAATGTTAATGACACACTTGCAAAGGGAGAGAAACGGGACTCTAATCATGGACTGAGTGGATAGGAAGAAGAGAAGAAGAAGAAGAAGAAGAAGAAGAAGAAGAAGAAGAAGAAGAAGAAGAAGGGTGAGAAGGAGAAGAAGAAGAAGAAGAAGAAGAAAGAAGGGTGTTAGAAGGAGAGAAAAAGAAGAAGAAGAAGAAGAAGAAAAAGAAGAAGAAGAAGAAAGAAGAGAGGGTGAGAAGGAGAAGAAAAAGGAGAGGAGAAAAGAGGAAGATGGAACAGGGACACCACCATCACAACAACAACAAACTAGATGAGAAGTGGGGAGAAATTATTGAAGAAGAGAAGAAGAAGAAGAAGAAGAAGAAGAAGAAGAAGAAGAAGAAGAAGAAGAAGAAGAAAAAGAAGAAGAAGAAAAGAAGAAGAAGAAGAAGAAGAAGAGGGGGAGAAGGAGTAGAAAAAGGAAGAGGAAGAAGAGAAAATTGAAGGGGAACAACACCAAACAACACAACAAACTAGATGAGAAGTGGGAGAATTATTGGAGAGAAGAAGAAGAAGAAGAAGAAGAAGAGAAGAAGAAGAAGAATAAGGGGAGAAAGGAAAGAAGAAGAAAGAAGGGTGAGAAGAAGAAGAAGAAGAAGAAGAAGAAGAAGAAGAAGAAGAAGAAGAAGAAGAAGAAGAAGGGTGAGAAGGAGAAGAAAAAAGGAAGAGGAGAAAGAGAAGATGGAACGGGACACCACCATCAACAACAACAAACAAACTAGATGAAAGTGGGAGAAATTATTGAAGAAGAAGAAGAGAAAGAAGAAGAAAGAAGAAGAAGAAAGAAGAGAAGAAGAAGAAGAAGAAAAAGAAAAGAAGAAGAAGAAGAAGAAGAGAAGAAGAAAGGGGTGAGAAGGAGTAGAAAAAGGAAGGAGGAGAAGAGAAAATTGAGGGAACAACACCAAAACAAACACAACAAACTAGATGAGAAGTGGGAGAAATTATTGGAGAGAAGAAAGAAGAAGAGAAGAAAGAAAGAAGAAGAAGAAGAAGAAGAAGAAAGAAGAGAAAGAAAATGGAAGGGAACACCAACCACTAACAAAAAAACTAGATGAGAAAAAGAAGAAATTATTAGATAGAAGAAGAAGAGAAGAAGAAGAAGAAGAAGAAGAAGAAGAAGAAGAAGAAGAAAGGAGTGAGAAGGAGAAGAAAAAGGAAGAGGAGAAAGAGAAAATGGAAGGGGCCAAAACCACCACCAACAACCAAACTAGATGAGAAATGGGAGACATTATTGGAGAGAAGAAGAAGAAGAAGAAGAAGAGAAGAAGAAGAAGAAGAAGAAGAAGAAGAAGAAGAAGAAATGGAAGTGGACATCACCACCACCACCAACCAACAACAAACTAGATGGGAAAGAAGAATAGATTATTGGAGAGAAGAAGAAGAAGAAGAAGAAGAAGAAGAAGAAGAAGAAGAAGAAGAAGAAAGAAGAAGAAGAAACAATAGATTGGGTTGACAAACGTAATGATGGTCGATTCTATCCTCATGGACGTAAACCAAGAAGATTCTCGCCATGTTGAGATTCTGTATAAACAATTTCTTTTAGTCTCCGTAAATTGATGTCATTGTCAATTTGTTCGTGTCCACAACACAACTGTATTGATTCAAATAAAATAAATTGATACCCACTGTTAAGCGTAGGAAGGAAAAAGGAAAAACAACGGGAAATCATAAAATGAAGAAAAGAGACAAAAAGAAAACGAAACACACACACACACACACACACACACACATATATATATATATTATATATATATATATATATATATATATAGGTAAAATAATCCAATGACTGGTAAGTAGGGATGATTCATTTGGGATCATCAAAATCTCACATCATCTTCTCATGTAGGTACAAACTCATAGAACACATAACAAGGTTTTTTATAAATCTCTATCAATATATAATAACACATAAATTAATTAAATACAGAGCAATATATATATATATATATATATATATATATATATATATATATATATTCGGCTAAAACAAAAAGCCATATCATAAAACACATCGCTTGTGTATATACTTCACATACTGTCGTGTAGAAGTCACTATAAGAGGAATAGGAACCTATTTCTAAACAAAACTAAAAATCTAAGAAAGACCGTTTGGTGTAGGGGTTAAGATGCTCGGCTGTCAGCCTGACAGTCGGGTTTCGAATCACGCACAAGGCGGTCTTCCTATCTATAGCTCTGCTGATGAAGCCTTATAGGCCGAAATGTACATACAGAGATTGATTTTTCTCGATTTGTTTAGCCTTACATTTAATAGGTATGCCCGCCTAATTAATTAACTAATTATTAATTAATTAACTTTCAAAATTAGGTATGACTTCAATTAAGCACATATTCTCCCAAACATTGTCGGCTAAAAAAAAGCCATATCATAAAATACATCGCTTGTGTATCTACTTCATATATATATATATATATATATATGTGTGTGTGTGTGTGTGTGTGTGTGTATAAACGGTTATAACTCTACACTAAACACGCCCACTTACCTTTGATCTTTTTTTCTGTGCTATTACCACCCAGGTGTTTTTACCGCACTGGTAATTCTGTATATTATCCTAAAAGCAATTAAAGGTATTCTAGATAGACAATTAAATGGTAATGCTAAAAACTAGGTCGCTTAAGGATAAAGGTATGTGCGACACAGCACCTTTGTAGCCAGTAATTCATTTTCAAATCCACACGAAATGCTGAACATTGATTTTAAAACTGTTTAGTACAATCACAATTCGTTCGCCATTACCTACCTAGGAACAGAACCACTCGATTATTATTGGGTGAGTCGTCGTGGCGTAGCAGCTAGCGTAATGTAATAAAATATCATATTAAATTAGAAAAGCTAATGAAACTAAATAAGAATGCAGATAAAAATATTTGAAACCGAGGGCGTATAATCGAAAAATAGAACAACTGAAACATACTCTTCCATCACTCACGTCTTTCATTGCTAAATTTTCCTCATTTAACTATTTAATTAAAGTAGGAAGTAAAGAATAAAATTACAGTTATTTATTCTTGTTAAGGGGTTTCTTATTTAAGCGTGCTAGATTGTGACATCTTATTAAGCGAGCTCAATATCCAGTCGTGCTATTACGCAAATTTTCCGACTAATACCCTTGGGAAAGGTATGAACCCTCTTATCGACCTACTATGGTTTGATTAGTACCACTACCGTTCTTCAGCAAAAATGGAGTTGGCATTAAATAACCCACGAAGTTTAATATGCCTTCAAACAAAGAAACCAAACAATCCCTTGCAATCTATATATTGATACTCTTGTTCCTTACTCTTCCGACCGTTATCATCTGGCAGCACTCTCTGGTTATAATGAGCTCGTCAAAGTCGTCCAAGATTAAATACAAGAAAATGCTAAGAAAATTCTCTCCCCCCCCCCCAGTCTCTATCCCAAGTCTGAATTAACTCGGAGATCCACTGTTTCTGAGTATAAACTATGTTTGCTACAACTTATCGTGCCAGACTTTTTCTACAAAACGTGTGTTTTCTAGACGATTTCGGTCATTTCATCTGATTCTATGTCAAGCCAAAAAGCAATGATCTAAGAAACATCTGCATCTGCAAACCAACCATATGCTGCTTTAGTCAAAGATTATGCGGTTGACTACTTACTGTACTGAGAGAAGGTGGGTAAGCCAGTATATATATATATATATATATATATAATATATATATATATATATATATTCACCAACCCTTCCACACGAATGAAATGAGACAAAAAAACAATTTCTTAAACCGAGTTTTCCTCCTCCTAGATTGGTTACATGGCCAAGGTTAAAGAGCCCAGTTTGCCCTACTATTTACCCATAGCTGGAGGGAGATTTGTTAGATGTATACTTTTCCCATGGGTATGAACGTTAGTGAAATGCAACTCTTGCTACCGAGTCCATTTCTTACGACGATAGCCATTACACAACGTGCCTCCTATTTGTGAGATATATAACCAGAGATAGAGACAGAGACATCGAGGAAAACAGAGAGGGAGAGAGATGGAGAGAGATGGAGAGAGAGAGAGAGAGAGAGAGAGAGAGAGAGAGAGAGAAAGGAAGTCACTTAGAGACAGAGAGATACATACGAGGGAATTTATATATTTATTTATATATATATATATATATATATATATATAGAGAGAGAGAGAGAGACAGAGACAGAGACAGAGACAGAGAGGGGGAGAGAGGCAGAGACAGAGACAGACAGACAGACAAGGAGAGGGAGACACTCAGACAGTGAGAGACACAGATCGGGAGACTGATACACAGGGAAACAGACACAGGCAGACAGACAGAAACAGAGAGGGAGCCCCTCAGAGAGAGAGAGAGAGACAGAGAGAGAGAGAGAGAGAGAGAGAGAGAGAGAGAGAGAGAGAGAGAGACGTGTGTTTCTCTGTCTGTCTGACTGACTCTCTCTCCTCTCTCTCTCTCTCTTTCTGTCTCTGTCTCTGTCTCTCTCTGTCTCCCTGTCTCTCTCTCTCTCTCACTCTCTCACTCGCTGTCTCTTTCTGTCTCTGAGTGATAGATAGATAGATAGATAGATAGATAGTTTACGTGTTACTAATTAGTCATACACCACGATTGTGTCCACTGGGTCACTTTTTCATTCTTTCTAACACGGCTCCGAAATGAAGAAAAACTGTTGTATTGTATGTCAAACATTGGCAGAGGTATAATTGACAGGTGAGGAGTTCATTCACCACCCCCACCCCCGCCCTGAAGCGAGCATGAGAAACTGTAAGAAATGCGTAGGTGTCCGTTCGTCGGCATAGGGATAGTCACGTGACTTTGCATATCTTGGCTTCTGCGGGTATTTGTTTTAGGAATGAAAATCGTTCTCGAATTAAAAAAAGAGAATTGTTGCAGAGAATAGAGGTTGAGTATAGCTAATTGAAAGGAAAATGTTTGTGTTTGGTTTCTTCGTTTAATGACAGGCTTATAAACCTCCATGGGTTATTTAATGCCAAAGACCCCCACACACCCTCATACACACACATTGTAGTAAGAACAGTAATTGGTACTATTCAACCCGTAGTCTGGGGATAGGGATGAACATGACTTTCACAAGGGTGTATATTCGAAAGTGAAATTATTAGCGCAACTGGAGTCCGAACTCACTTATTATGATGTCGAAGTCCAGCACGTTAGCCACTACACCACGAGAAACATACGTGTAGACAAATGCCTAAATAGATTATAGTAACATCTCTCCACAAATGACACCAAATTATCATGTCCCCTCACTATCCAGAAAATAATCAAAATATGTAAACTATTCTCATCCCATTACTTCCAACACAACAACATATTTTACAAACAGAAATTTGGTTTACCTATGGGGTCACCACTAAGTGGCCTCCTAGCGTGCTTATACCTAGAATTTCTTGAAGCAGGGCCCTTTAAATACATAATCCCTAAAGATTCTCAGTACTTCCGATATACTGACGACACACTAATCATATACCTGAGTGAAATAAACATCACTGAAATCACAGACTGAACAAAATTGAACCCACCATACAATTCACACACAAATAAATTGCCAATTGAAATAATGGAAAAGGAATCGAAAGGGATCGTAAAACCCATTAAGCCGCTCACGATTTTACCGCAAACCGCTGGCAGTGGCTCTTGCACATGTCACATGTTTACAATGAAAAATCACATTATTTCAAAAGAATTAGTTCTGAGGTGAACAGATAAAGAGCTTTGAAAGATCTAATCACACATGTTAAAAAATACCAAGAAAATTTGGTACAGTGAGGGGGGGGGGTAGAATTAAGTTAAGAGTTACGAAAGGCAATCCTATCTGAATTTTAAAAAAAAATTGAAATAGATCACTAAGTAGGCCTGAGCCTATTCTAATTGTGACCACCCCAAGCAGAGATTTAAAATGTTTGAATTCAGTTTTCCTTCTCCTAGACTAATTGCCTAACCAAGGTTAAAGAGCCTAGTCTGAACTACTATTGACCCATAGCTGGAGGGAGAATAGATTCATAGCTTTCCCAATGGTATTAGCGCTATGTGATTTGTGGCTTCGTCTAGGATTTGAACTCAGGTCGACGAGTCCATTTCCTACGACTCTAACAATTACACCATACGCCTCCCTGATAGATAATATTATCTTACATTATTGAAATCCATGCCTGAAAGAATGCATAAATTCTATCCTTTTGTTGATTCTATTGTTGTTTTCTTCCACTCCTGCCAGTACAATATCTTGGTCAATAAAGTCACTCCTATTTCACTTTCTTTCTTTCTTTCTCTCCTCCCCTATTTTAGTAATACACTAATATAACACATATTTTTGCAGAAGACTTCATAGACAAGCAACAGTGTCAATTCAGATGGGAAAAATCCTGTCATTTATTACAGAAACTAAATTAGTTTATAAATAAATAAAATAGTAACTTGGAAAATGAAACAAGCAAAATTCAAATTTTGATGCTGATGGAATTTTGTGCTTATGCCTTTTCTAAAGGCATGAATCCAATATAAAAGCAAAGAAACCATGAATGATTCCTAGAAGGAAAAAATCAGGGATATTCATATAGTATAAACACTTATAATCATTTTTATTTTCTTTCATGACCAAAATAGTGAATGAGAGAGTATTCTAATCTAAACAGAAAACAAAAAACCATTGCAAAATTGAGAAGAATGTGGCATTCTAAACTATCAAGTGTAGTCTTGTAAAAAAAAAATTAAAATTGTGCAACTCCAGTTTATAACTTGATATCCCAATGTAAAAAGAATTTATGATGCAGTCATAAAATTTCGAGGATGGGCAACTAATTATATTTTTTCTTCTTCAATATTGGGTTATTTAATAAAATCTTCCTCTGCATGGCTAGGAAAAAATATACCATCGATTTAGATAATTCAGTCTTACTTGAGTCCTGTCGGCTGAGGCTTTCGAATACATCGACTGCACCTCTGTAGAGGGATATGACCCCTCTCCAATGGGGCTCCTGTTGGCCGTGGGTGGCGACCCGTGATGCTTAAGGACGGAATCCTGGTGGATGAGCAGTCCATAACATACAACACTCCACTTAGGACCTTCCTTAGGCTAGACGGGCGATCTGAGAGGCCCCCTCCGATCAATCGGTTGGTCATTTCAAGCACTTATGTAATTGCCCCAACCATACTGCCCTTATGGAAAGCCCATGCCCTTTTTTCATATGGGTGCTAAAGGCGGTGACTGAGGGTATTCATGTCCTGTGAATGACGTTAAACTTTATCTAATGGTGAGGTTCCAGTTCTGGAAGTTTGGGGAATGTGGAGCACCCCTTCATCACCATTGCTCCCTGGTCTACTCTGACCCGGAGAGGTAGTACCTTTTAGGGTCCCATCTATGGGTTAAATAGAAAAATGTATTTATACAAAATAATTGAGTATCCATTAAGAATGAATTTATTTCAACACTTTGTCGGCATTAAATGACCCATTGAGGTTGATATGCCGTAAAAAAACAAGATTGTTCAGTGATTAAATAAAAATATTCTTGCATCTTATCTCTTACTAGCAGGTACACCCAGCTTTGCCCGTGCACGATAACAAATTAACATCATTAATGTACAAATCTTTTTATATATTAAAACTTTTCTTTTGTATATGATACTGGGCTCAGGAGATATATCTCTAGAGTCCAACATCATTTACATTATTAATTCCAACATAAGGGCATTTCTTAAATATTAATCTATTTGGACAGTTACTTCACCATTCGTGCGTAAAAAAACAGTATATATATATATATATATATATATATATATATATATATATATATTATGTACTGCTAAATAAAAAGCGAGGTGGAGATTCTCTATGTGTGATAATTCTATAATTTTTGCCTGGGATAGTTCAAACCTATCTACCTTTGTAGTTGCGTATATAGGTACTGGGTAATTAATGAAGCATACAAATACATGGCGTTATGTAGAGGAAAAGGGGTAGTAGTTTTCGTTTCCTTGGTGATATACACCTACACGTGGAATCATGTCTAAAACCAGATAATAATTACTATTTGATACTAACAATTATATATATATATATATATATATATATATATATATATATATATATATTATATATATATTAGTAAAGACGAAAATCTTAAAAATCGGGTATTAAGTGATTATGGTCCATTTCCACCCAAGGGTATCTAAAAACCTTCTGAGTTTCGTCAGATCACGTTCTTTTTAAAAATAGTATACAAATAGATTCAGCTTGCTTTTATACATTCTCACCTGATCCCAGTGATGGTATCGGGTTTCAATTCATCTTATCTTTTTCAGGGTGGCAGTGTTTTTGATCTTGTGTCAGCTCTTCTTCTGGGTGCTTGTGGCATTCCTTTTTTTTTTTTGAGGGCTGTCGCCTTGATTGATCATTTTCAGTTCAAATTTCCCCTATTGCTTATTTCTCTTCTCATGTTTCTTATCAAATGTCCTCATCTATTCTTCCTTATGGGGCGGTTTTTTTAGTACATACAAGTACGGTGACCTATAATGGATGGGTTCCCCACTTCTGCTAAGGTAGTCAGATTCTCTTTGGTACCCCACCAAAAAGAATATATATATATATATATATATATATATATATATATATATATATATATATATATTACAATCCTCTGCATGAGTAGGGTGCGGTACAAGGTCGATTACCTAAGTGGAGTTTAACAGGTTTGAATTCAAAATTTTCCTTCTCCTAAATTGGTTGCCTAACCAAGGTTAAAGAACCCAGTATGCACTGCTTTTTACCCATAGGTGAATGGAAATTTGGATGCATATTTTTCCCGAGGGTATTAGCCCTATATGAAATGCAAACAGTCTGCTTTTCTATATCACATCAACTTTTGAGCTACAAGATATCACTAATTTTTTCTCAAAAACCATAAAGTACCTAATGTATTTGTGCTTATTTTATGGAATGTTTTAAAATTTACATATATTGGAAAATAATCAAAATGTAATACAAATAATTTGCATACAGCTAAATGGTTTCAAGTTTTCTCATCTAATATAAATCATTCTATTTAATATCAACACTCAGAATATAGAATTTGGTACCTGACATGTTGGGCCTTTTTTAGATGAACTTTCGTTGATTGATTCTAAATATGTTATCAGTTTTTTCTCTATCAGCTCTGGTTACTAAAACTAGCAAGAACATGCGCCCTCATTGCGTAAGTATTTAACTTTTAAGGTAATGAAATATATCAAGTTTAAGAGTAGGAAGTTACACAAGATCAATTTTTAAACGGAGTTTAATTGGTTTGAATTCGGGTTATCCTTCTCCTTGACTGATTAAAGAGACCAGCCTGACCTAATATTTACCCATGATATCTACAACGTACCCCACGTGTACGGGTTAGGTACAAGGCCTTATTAATTTGGGACCACCCACAAGCCGTGACTTATAGGTGACGGGTTAAAAATGCGTTGATCTCGTCGACATTCCCCCTCAAGGGGGCTCCTCAGGCACTGGGCAATAAACCCAGCCCTGTCCCTTTTAGTCAAGGGGGCTGGTGTTGCCTTGGAGGATGGCCCCCTGGGATCAACGATATTAGCTTGCGAGGTCCAGGGCCGAAGCCACTGGACCCCCGGGGTTGACCTAATATTTACCCATAGCTGGAAGGAAAATACATTCTCCAAGTGTGTCCCCAGTATGTGAAATGCAACCAGCCTCATTCAGGATTTGAGCTCGTGTCTCCCTGTCCATTTCCTACGATGATAACCATTACACGACGTTACCAAGATACTGCATAACGTTTTAAATCATCCTGGCATATTTATTGTTCATTATTTTTCATTAAAAAGGCAGAAGATATCGGAAGACCTATAGCTTCAAATTGATAATGGCATAAATGGAGAGACACGTCTGGTATTTTTATCTTCCAAGGACGTATCTGACGATATGAAATGGTATATTTGTAGGGGATCTTATTTCATCGTTATTCAACGACATATTATTCATTTTGTTTCTTTCTTCCTTCTTTCTTTCTTTCTTTCTTTCTTTCTTTCTTTCTTTCTTTGTCATTGCTTTCTTTCTCTCTTACTTTCTTTGCTTCTTTGCTTCTCTCTTTCTTCTTCCTTTCTTTCTTCTTTCTTTCTTTCTTACTTTCTTTCTTTCTTTTATTTTTTTTCTCTCCGCCTGCAATTTCAACTGACTTAACAAAAATAATCAATATTCATATCTGATTCCCACTCCATTTTTCACAAATAATTTGTTTTGATTAATACCAAGGACAACTCTCTCTCTCTCTCTCTCTCTCTCTCTCTCTCTCTCTCTCTCTCTCTCTCTCTCTCATACACACTCTCTCTCACTCACTCTTGCTTTCTCTCTCTCCCCACTCTCTTTCTCCTCTCTCAACACACACACACACACACACACACACACATATATATATATATATATATATATATATATATATGTTTAAGCTTGTATATAACTTTATTTATCTATTAGTTAAATCTATGCGTGATCACTCTGACTGTCTATCAATACCGGTATACTTATAATTCCTTGAACGTGACATGTTCAGATTTTTAAGAATCTTTTTCAAGATAGAAAAATATTTTAAAGAATCTGAAAGATCTGTCGCGTGTCCAATAACATAAAAAGATAAAAACAATATTCAAATCATTATGCGGACCTTCTTAATTATCACACACACACACACACACACACACACACATATATATATATATACTAACTCCTCCGAGCAGGATGTGACACAAGGTCATTTTTAAGCGGAGTTTAACAGGTTTGAATTCAAAGTTTTCCTTCTCCTAGACCGGTTGCTTAACCAAGGTTAAAGAGCCTAGTCTGCCCTACTATTTATCCATAGTTGGGGGATTCATACCTTTCCCAAGGGAGTATTTGTCTCATACCCCACTGTATGGACTGGGCACAATGCCTCGTTTTAAAGCGGGCCCACCCACAAGCCGAAGCTCATGGGTGGGAAAAAAAAAAATTGCTTCGATCCCCTCAGCATTCCCCCTCAAGGGGGCGCCCCAGGCGCTGGGCAATAAACCCAGCCCTGTCCATACCTTTCCCAAGGGTATTAGCGCTAAGTGAAATGAAGTTACCACATTCAGGATTATATATATATATATATATATTGTGTGTGTGTGTGTGTGTGTGTGTGTGTGTGTGTGTGTATCTCGATAAGTAAAGAACGATTGTTATCATTGATAGAGTTATGTATATGGGATCAACACTGTTAATTGTAGCCACGGTCCAAGGCCGAAGCCACTGGACCCCCGCCCTGACAGGCGGGTAAGACGTGTGCAAAAGAAAAACTAAACTCTCAAGAAACAAAAAAAAATGTAAATATGAACATATAAGGAGGGCGGTACCCTAATTACTAGGCATAAAATAACCCGAGACGGGTTTAGCTCAGGCGGTAGACTGTCCGACTACGAACCCCACGGTTCCTGGTTCGATACCGGTCCTCGCCAACTCAGCCTATGAATAACACAGGGATCTGTGCGGTAAAGTAATGAGCTGATGGTAGGTGTGGCGCTCTAACTCAGATTCTAAAAACAAAAAAATCTCCTTGGTTTAGCGCTAGTGAAAACGGGATAGACTCCCTCGCCGTCTGGCTGGTAACGACTTTAGGCCACTCAGACGATATTACTTAATTATTCAGCGTATGAGTAGCACAGAGAACTGTGCGGTAACGCGATGAGCTGGTGGTATGTGTGGCGCTCCACCACAGGCGCTAAAAAAGCAATGCCAGTGAAAGGGGGATAGACTCCCTCGCTGTCTGGCCAACGACTTTTTTAGATGGGATGAAATTAATCAATATATCATTCAATCAAAGATATGTTCTTTCTTTTTTTTTCTGGTTTGTTAGTGATGTGTCATTAGTGGATGTCTTTTCCATAAATTCATATATTATTTTTCACAATGTTCGCATGTGCACAAGAACATTTTTACCAACGTCACGAAGTCAGGAGAAGAGCCAGTTCGTGGTTTGGTTTGGTTTACGGCATATCACCCTCAGTGGGTCATTTAATGCCGATAAATTTTCGAAATAAATTCATTCTTAATGGATACTCAATTTTTTTATAAATACATTTTTCTATTTAACCCATAGATGGGACCCTAATAGGTACTATCACTCCGAGTCAGAGTGGATCAGGGAGCAATGGTGATGAAGGGGTGCTCACATTCCCAAACCTTCAAAACTGGAACCTCACCAGATAGAGTTTAACGTCATTCTCAGGACATGTAGACCCTCAGCCACCGCCTTTTAGCACCCATATGATAAAAAGGGTTGGGGCTTACCATAAGGTCAATAGGGTTTTGGAAAATCATATAGGTGCTAGGGCTTGACGTGACCAGCCGATTGATCGGAGGGGGCCTCTCCACTGCCCGTAAGAAATGGCCAAAGTGGAGTATTGCAAGTCATGGACTGCTCAACCACCTGGGTTCTATCCTTAAGCATCACGGTCGCCACTCACGGCCAACAGATGGCCCATTGGGGTAGTCTTACCCCTCTGCAGAGGTGTAGTCAGTACGTTCTAATGCCCATCCGACAGGGCGCATGACCAAATGAAATAATAACTAGACCATTAGCCACAACAAAATTAACTCTTTGTCTACAAAACGGCTTTACCAATTTTTTTTATCTGTATGATGGATATTTCAATGTTCACTTTCTATTCATCTCAGAACTCATTCTATTCAAATAAGTAAGGTAAGTAAGGTCGGCGTGCAGCCT
This sequence comes from Doryteuthis pealeii, assembly GCA_023376005.1. Taxonomy (NCBI): domain Eukaryota; kingdom Metazoa; phylum Mollusca; class Cephalopoda; order Myopsida; family Loliginidae; genus Doryteuthis; species Doryteuthis pealeii. Next base: position 21,086,229 of record CM042157.1, read on the forward strand.
AATATTGGTATCAGTCAGACAGTGAGGGAGTCTATCCCCTTTTCACTCACGCTAAACCAAGGAGATCATTTTAACGTCTGAGGTGGAGCACCACTTCTACCATCAGCTCCTCACTTTACCGCACAGATCCCTGTGCTACGCATACGCTGATTTGTCGAGGGTCAGCATCGAACCCGGAACCTTGTGATTTGTAGGCGGACGCTCTACCGACTGAGCTAAATCTGCTCCTTCAGCTTAATTTTAATGTAATAACCATCAGTTCTTGTACTTTGCTTTAGCAGAGTGGGAAAGAGTAGGCAAAGAGTAAAAAGCTCATAAAAAAAGCCTTGGGCCAGACTTAGGTGATCCTTGGAAACTCAAGTATTTGTTTTTTGTTAGCTTCGTGTCTGTGCTTCGTGTTTCTCCTGATTGTACAGTTTTTATTTTTTATTTTATTATTTTTTTTGTTTTTGTTTTTGTTTTTCTTCTCATCGAACGATGAAGCCACGTGTATTCAAACAAGCTAGAAGAAGAAAAAAAAAAAAAAAAAGACTGATAACATTTCCCAGGGAAGCTGACCGAGCTGAGCGCCAGTTACCATGGCGACGAAGCCGGCTAAGTTTACATCATTGACTTTCCCGAATCATAGTGACAAGAATTTATGGCTTTGCCTCGGAAAGACAACATCCCTTCTTTTTCGTTTGACTCATCGCTTCTCGGATTTTTGCTTTATTTTTTTTTCATTTATTCTAATGAAAAGTGTTTGTTGATTGGTTGATTAGTTGGTTGGTTTTTACGGCATGACAACTTTGTCATGGGTTAATCTATGCCGAAAGTTGGAAGCGCATGGTGTACTGGTTAGAGTCGTATGAAATGGACTCGTCAACCTGTGTTCAAAACTTGGACGAAGCCACAGTTCACATAGCGCTAATACCCTTAGGAAAGGTATGAAACAAACTATTCTTTCTCCAGCTATGGGTAAATAGTAGGACAGACTGTGCTCTTTAACCTTGTTTTGGCAACCAGTCTAGGAGAAGGAAAACTCTGAATTCAAATCTCTTAAAAATCTCCGCTTGGGATGGTCACTACTAAAATAGGCTCAGTCCTACTTAGTCATTTATTCTAATTTTTTTTAATAAATAATAAACCAGAGAGTGTAGCAATTTAAAAAAAATGATTTTGAAAAATTATTTAGAAGACATTTTGTTTTATTCATTCTTGATGGGTATTCAATTTTTTTAAAACTCACTTTTTAAAACACATTTTAAAATCTTTTTTTTTTCATTTAACCCATTGATGGGACCCAAACAGTTACTACCTCTCCAGCCAAGAGTGGACCTGGGAGTAATATGAGTAAAGTCATATTTCTGAGCTTGTGCCAATAAGGCTTAGATTAGTGAATTGCTTGAAAAAATGAACGAATAAAGAAAGAAAATGTAGACAAAAATGAAAGAGAAAGAAAGACGAAAGAAACAAAGAAAGATAGAAAGAAAGAAAGAAGTAACGAAAAAAAAAGAAAAAAGGAAAAAAGGAAAAGAAAAAAGAAAAGAAAGAAAGAAAGAAACGAAAAAGAAAAAGGAAAAAAGGAAAAGAAAAGAAAGAAAGAAAGAAAGAAAGAAAGAAAGAAAAAGAATGAACAGAAAGAGAAATAAAGAAGAATGAATAAAATGAATAAAAAAAGAATTAAAAAATCCTTTTCGGTGGGGTTTAGAATATGCCCGACCGTACCCCAAAAGTCCAGAGAAGAAATCTTCCTTACGACACAAGAGTTTTATTTAAAAAAAGTTAGAGAGATTTTGCATTATAGTCTATTTTCAGGGAGCTTAGACAAAGTGTCTAACTCTCCCGACTCATCAGATGCGAATGAATGATGAGTCGGGAGAGTTAGACACTTTTTCTAAGCTCCCTGAAATAGACTATAATCGCAAAATCTCTAAGCCTTTTGTTATTTCTTTCTATATATATATATATATATATATATATATATATATATATATATATACTTTCTTTGATGGGGTACCAAGTTTCTTGGTATTAGGATGATTCTAAGCTGGTCCTTTTCTCCAACAGTGTGTTGCTGCAGAGTTCAGGTCACGTTTGCGAGCTCAATGTTTAATTTTAATAAACAGAGCAAAGTAGTTTGTAAAAAAAAAAGTCATAAATACCGGGGATATAGTGAGTATGGTCCATATCCACCCGTGGCTATCTGAGACCCACTGAGTTTCTTCTGGTCACTTTCTTTATTCAAACTGGCAAATAATTAAATCCAGCTTATATTTATACATTTTCTCCACCCTCAGGGACGATATCGTGTTTCACTTCCTTTTAAAACTCTTTGGGGATGGTATCGTCTTTCACTTCCTTTTAAGCCTGTATAAATCTATAAATATAAGCAGAATTTGATTATTTGCCAGTTTGAATAAAGAAAGTGATCGGAAGAAACTCGGTGGTTCCCAGATACCCACGGGTGGAAATGGACCATAATCACTATATCCCCGGAATTTTTTTTTACTTTACAATATATATATATATATATGAGGAAAGAGGATTGGAATAAATCCGACAGAATGTAGTAGAGATATAAGGAACAACAAGGATAAAACTCAGACAAACGTATGTAGGATATATTTTGCTAGAGCTTTGAGCTTGGCATCATCAGTCGTTTTATTCTTTTTTATAATAAAACGACTGATGATGCCGAGCTCAAAGCCTTAGCAAAATATATCCTACATACGTTTGTCTGAATTTTGCCCTTGTTGTTTCTCTTATCTCTACTACTACTACTACTACACACACATACACACACACACACACACACACACACACACACACGCTCGCGCATATATATATATATATATATATATATATATATATATATTCGCTTTTCTAAATCAGCTCCACGTATGTATTGAGCGCTCTTCTATATTCATTATTATCTCGACGTATTCAGTTTCTTTCTTTTTTGCTTCTGTTTTTTTCCGACGGTGATAATTGTAACTCACATTTTTCTTTCTTTTGAGTTGAATGCTGCCACAGGAATTCTATTCTAGTATTAAATCAAAATGCGCATAAATTGTATCATTTTATGACCTGGTTATCGTTATGACTGACAGGTTAGGCTCAGTCCTGAGAGAATCCGCCTTACAAATCGCAAGGATCCGGGTTCGATACCGCCCTCGCAAACTCAGCATACGAGTAGCACAGCTTGTATCTGTACGGTAAAGTGAGAAGCTGGTGATAGGAATAGCGCTCCACTTTAGATGCAAAATATTCTCTCTGGTCTAGTGCTAATGGGATAATCGCTCCCTCGCCGTCTGCCTGATACCGACAATAGACCACTCGGTTGACTTTGCTTTTTATTTTTTGAACCCCCAAAAAATTGACCTTGTGCTGCACCCGTTCCGCGAAGGAGGGATAAAGATAATCTATCTATACATATATATAGGGCATTTGTGTGTATGTGTATGTCCGGAGGAAACTTCGAAAATAAGATAATTAACGACAAAATAAACATATACACATTAAATATCACCAGAGCTTGGTTTTTCAGCAAAAATAATAGAGATTTGATTATATTCGTGAAGATGATTAAAAAATAAAATTTAAATGGGACAGCATGGATTTTTTTCCACTTGACATTTTAGATAGTAGACATTAACATTTCTTTTCAGAGTAGCTGGAACAATGTAAGATCTATTTTTTTTACATAGGGATTTAGATGGGGCATCCCACGAGGATTCAACTCACGATTCAGTAATAATGGATATGCGGGACTAACTTTAAAAAATCCGTCACTACGAAGGCGACGCCGGGTAGCTGCTGCTAGTGCCTACCTAAAGCCGGATTAGTGAAAACAAAAGGTAGCACTTGAAGTGGTCACTAGATCCCCAATGGGGATAAATGTTAGTTATCGATTTCTTACGACTGAGACGAGACCGGTGCAAGACTAAAAATGATGTCGCGTTTTAAATGTTTATTATGCTGATTTAAGCTTACGTCTCAGATTCGTTAATTGCAGGATATATTTTGGGTTTGACCATTCAAGCGTGGACACTAGATGGTCAAGATTAAAGAGACCGTGCCAATTAGAATACAAAAACAAAAAAACAAAAATGCTGCTAATTTTTTTCTCGGAAGCTAAATGAATAATTATTAATACCTGATCCAGTCCTAAAAAGATCACAATAAAAATTGGAATAATTTGATACATAGCAACAGCCTCCTTTGAGTGTACTAAATGGGGGACCCGTTGTTGTTGGGTTTTTTTTTGTTTTTTTTGTATTTTGGGGTGTTTTTTTTTTTTTACTTCGTGATAATTTAACAATTAATACGCTTGATATATAAACTTGAAAGCTATTAGTATTATCTGCGTTATTCGGACTATTGTCCATCTTCATTGTTATTTGTACAATTGGACACATGGCCTAGTGGATAAGGTAGTTAGGTTAAGACAGTTCTAGGTGACAGTTATTTCTGGATCCCGAGTTCAATCCTGAGTAGAGGCAGTTAGAAAAATAATTAACACAACTCCTACCCCAGCTATGGTTAGCGGAATGAGAACAGGATGCCCCCGTGGACTAAATAAAGGGTTAGGTTCAAAGTTCCGTGATGGCTCCCGATTACGACAAGAAAGTTCCCGAGTTCAAAAAGAAAGTTCCCGAGTCCAAGAAGGTTCCCGAGTCCGACAAGAAATACCTGAAGAAGGCCGGAGGGCATATCGGCCGAAAAGTTGTACAAATAACAATGAAGATGGGGACAATAGTCCGAATAACGCAGATAATGCTAATCTTCAAGCCTCATCTCAAACATTCAGAGAGATTGAAAGCTATGTAATGGTTAGCAAGCCAGTTGGTTAGTTGGTTGATTGAGTTCTAAAAGGCCCAGGTTAGCTCAGTTGGTAGAGCGTTCGGCTAGAAACCACATGGTTCCTAGTTCGATACCGGCCCTCGCCAACTCAGTGTATGAGTAGCACAGGGATCTTTGTAGTAAATTAAGAAGCTGATGGTAGGTGTGGCGCTCCACCTCAGACGCAAAAACAATCTCCTTGATCTAGCGCTAGTGAAAAGGGACAGGCTCCCTCGCTGATTGGCTGATGCCGACTTTAGGCCACCCCGACAACTATACTTTTTTTTACGGCATGTCAACTCTTGTTAGATTATTTAATGCCGAATACATTTTGTTTTATTCATACTTGATAGATATTTATTTTTTTTAGACTCAATTTTTTAAACACATTTTCTTATTAAACACATAGATGGACCCTAACAGGTTCTAGCATTTCAAGTCAAAGTCGACCTGGGAGTAATGGCGATGAAGGGTTAGCAAGCGAATCTCGCAGATCTATTACAACTGAATAGTGAGTTCGATATACCTCAGGTTCCAATTTTTGCGGGAGTGTGGAGTACTCCTTCATCGTCATTACTCCCAAGTCCACTCTGACCCGGAGTGGTAGTACCTGCTAGGGAACAATCTATGGGTTAAATAGAAAAAAATAGTTAAAAATATGTTAAAAAGAGTTTAGAAAATTTTGAATACCCATCAAGCATGAATAGAATAAAATATTTTCGACAGAAAATAATCCAACAAGAGTTGACATGCCGTAAAATCAAACAAATCAAACCAAACCAGATTCATCAGATCACGGGACTCTCTAAGCCAATGGTAGTTTCGTTCCAGATGAACTTGAAGTGAAACGTTGTCAATAAAATTCTCAGTGATTTTTTTCCATTGTGTTACCATTGATTTTAAAATCTACACTACACTTCCTTACAAAAACGATAGGCTATGCCACTCTATTATTTGACCAGTGGATGTTGAAGAAATATTTTTGTAGCTTAGCACAGCCAAATTTCAGGGGTCGTTCATAACGCACACAATATGATAACAAGCTTTTCGTGGCTGAAAATTAGGGTTCGTCCATTACACGAACTCTTTCATGTCTCGTGTATACCCGGTACGAACAAATGTTGTGATAATGTATATGTTTTGAAATAGCAGATCATTTTTACTGAGTTCGATTCTCACTGGGTGCCCTGTACAATAAAAAGAAATAGGAGGAGTTGAAGGTGTTGATGTGTGCTGAATGGTTGTTCCATCCTCGCATACCACTTGACCCAACGTCTACTATGCACCAATATAGACGACCCCCCACTTTCATCCCAAACATTCAATCCCACATCCACTATATGACCCAACACACACTATCCCCACCCCGCAACAACCACAATAACCCCTACCCCTTCTCAAACATTCACCAATATCAGCAGCTGTTGACCCCACCCTCCTCCCACTCACGACCAAAAGACAATCGTCAGTAAGAGAATTGAATTCTTCAATACAAGAACCCAGAACTGTCCTTTATTATATTTATATAAGTAAAACGTCATTTTATTGTATATATTCGTTGCGTATTTTCAAATATTTTATATTTAAAATGGTTTTATGTTGTTAATATGTAGAACGTGGTTTTGCTGCGAATCCCCGTGTTATTTAAAATTGTTTTTTTAATGGTTAAATAAGTTGGCCGTAGTTTCGTAGTAAATATTCGTTATGTATGTGAAAACAATATGATTAAAATATTTTTTTCGTATGTTTTAAAGAATAGAACTTATTTTGATTCATATAATTTTAGTGTATGCAAGATAATTGGAAAAGCAAAAAAAGAAAATCCCTCTCTTGTAAATAGATGATTAGAGGAAAATTAATAAAGAGGGGGGTTAATATAAAAGAAAGAAAAAGAGAAAACAATCTTACCACAGCCTGTCCTTCCTGGTAGTGAGACCAAACTCGATTAATTCATTTAATGAATCATATATAAGAAGAACTCCATTGCCATTGGTTGGGGTCACATGACCAGTAATATGAAGCGATGGTCAACAGGGGGCGAGTTTGTGAAAGCCAGTTGCTGGGGGGGGGTTCAATCAACCCCGATTGGTCTCCTGGGGGAGGAAATCCGATGTTGAAAGACCAGAAATTTCCTGTGATCCCAGGGATACAACATCGCTGAGGACTCCCCACCTCAATCATCTTATAGATGTATTTTGTGAAAGCTCGTGTCCTGAAGAAGTTCTGAAAGACCGAAACGTTATAGCGTCGACAATATCACCAGTAACAAACTTCCATCCGTTGTAACATTCCGTGTTTATGTACACTTCTCCACATGTTGTCGGATTTATTTCCTCATTTTACTCCCATTAGCTGTAATATATTTGTGTTTCTTTTTTTTTCTTTTTTCCACAGAGATGGCGATAAAGGCAACATTTTGGACAACCTACTATCTCGTATGGAACAATATGCTAACAACTTAGAGGCACTTGTTGAAGAAAGGACGGCCGACTATCTGAACAAAGAAAAAAGCCGAAGATCTCTTATACAATATGCTTCCCAAGTAAGTAAACTTTTATGTTAGTTCATCAAATAAATGTCTTGAGTTGGTAATTAAGAACAACTAATAACGCAGGACATCTCAACCAGATCTTAAGAAAATAGAGAGCCCAGTCAAGAAATAAGTAAACTTCAAGTAAGTAAACTTCTATGTTAATTCATCAAATAATGTCTTGAGTTGGTAATTAAGAACAAACTAATAACGCAGGACATCTCAACCAGATCTTAAGAAATAGAGAGCCCAGTCAAGAAATAAGTAAACTTCCAAGTAAGTAAACTTCTATGTTAATTCATCAATAAATGTCTTGAGTTGGTAATTAAGAACAAACTAATAACGCAGGACATCTCAACCAGATCTTAAGAAAATAGAGAGCCCAGTCAAGAAATAAGTAAACTTCCAAGTAAGTAAACTTCTATGTTAATTCATCAAATAAATGTCTTGAGTTGGTAATTAAGAACAAACTAATAACGCAGGACATCTCAACCAGATTAAGAAAATAGAGAGCCTAGTCAAGAAATAAGTAAACTTCCAAGTAAGTAACTTCTATGTTAATTCATCAAATAAATGTCTTGAGTTGGTAATTAAGAACAAACTAATAACGCAGGACATCTCAACAGATTTAAAAAAATAAGAGAGCCCAGTCAAGAAATAAGTAAACTTCCAAGTAAGTAAACTTCTATGTTAATTCATCAAATAAATGTCTTGAGTTGGTAATTAAGAACAAACTAATAACGCAGGACATCTCAACCAGATCTTAAGAAAAAGAGAGCCCAGTCAAGAAATAAGTAAACTTCCAAGTAAGTAAACTTCTATGTTAATTCATCAAATAAATGTCTTGAGTTGGTAATTAAGAACAAACTAATAACGCAGGACATCTCAACCAGATCTTAAGAAATAGAGAGCCCAGTCAAGTAAAGTAAGTAAAACTTCTATGTTAATTCATCAAATAATGTCTTGAGTTGGTAATTAAGAACAAACTAATAACGCAGGACATCTCAACCAGATCTTAAGAAAAAAGAGAGCCCAGTCAAGAAATAATAAACTTCCAAGTAAGTAAACTTCTATGTTAATTCATCAAATAAATGTCTTGAGTTGGTAATTAAGAACAAACTAATAACGCAGGAACATCTCAACCAGATCTTAAGAAAATAGAGAGCCCAGTCAAGAAATAAGTAAACTTCCAAGTAAGTAAACTTCTATGTTAATTCATCAAATAAATGTCTTGAGTTGGTAATTAAGAACAAACTAATAACGCAGGACATCTCAACCAGATCTTAAGAAAATAGAGAGCCCAGTCAAGAAATAAGTAAACTTCCAAGTAAGTAAACTTCTATGTTAATTCATCAAATAAATGTCTTGAGTTGGTAATTAAGAACAAACTAATAACGCAGGACATCTCAACCAGATCTTAAGAAAATAGAGAGCCCAGTCAAGAAATAAGTAAACTTCCAAGTAAGTAAACTTCTATGTTAATTCATCAAATAATGTCTTGAGTTGGTAATTAAGAACAAACTAATAACGCAGGCATCTCAACCAGATCTTAAGAAAAAAGAGAGCCCAGTCAAGAAATAAGTAAACTTCCAAGTAAGTAAACTTCTATGTTAATTCATCAAATAAATGTCTTGAGTTGGTAATTAAGAACAAACTAATAACGCAGGACATCTCAACCAGATCTTAAGAAATAGAGAGCCCAGTCAAGAAATAAGTAAACTTCCAAGTAAGTAAACTTCTATGTTAATTCATCAAATAAATGTCTTGAGTTGGTAATTAAGAACAAACTATAACGCAGGACATCTCAACCAGATCTTAAGAAAATAGAGAGCCCAGTCAAGAAATAAGTAACTCCAAGTAAGTAAACTTCTATGTTAATTCATCAAATAAATGTCTTGAGTTGGTAATTAAGAACAAACTAATAACGCAGGACATCTCAACCAGATCTTAAGAAAATAGAGAGCCCAGTCAAGAAATAAGTAAACTTCCAAGTAAGTAAACTTCTATGTTAATTCATCAAATAAGTGTCTAGTTTGAATTTAAATAAATCCTCTGCACTAAAAAAGTAAAGTCGTCGGGGTGGCCTAAAGTCGGTATCAGCCAATCGGCGAGGGAGTCTATCCCCTGTTCACTAGCATTAAACCAAGGATATTGTTTTTGCATCTGAAGTGGAGCGCCACACCTACCATCAGCTCTTTACCGCACAGATCCCTGTGCTACTCATACGCTGAGTGTGCTAGGGTCGGTAACGAACCCGAAACCTTGTTACTCCTAGGCAATTGCTATACCGACTGAGCTAAACCGGCCCTGAAACCGAAAATATAGACAAATACTTGAATCTTGAGAGCAGAAAAAGCTGATAAACCTGAAGTTGACGGTGATGCAAATTGTATTCGGAACACTAAAAATGCTTGGAAAATAGACTGGAACAACTGAAAATCACATGATGTTGCCAAGTGACGATTCTCAGATTGTCATCGGTACACAGTGAGAATCGAACTCACTAAAATTATCTATTAATCTAGCTTGCTAACCATTACACCATATGTGGTGATTATCCTGGAAATAGTTATTTACTAAGATTAGCTTAGATGTGGTACAAGGCCGGAAGAATGGGGCACCCAATGAGAATCAAGACCATCAATAATGATCTGCGAATCTAGCTTGCTAACCATTAAATCACATGAGGTGATTATTCTGGATATAGTTTTTTACTAAGCTTAGCTCAGATGTGGCACAAGGCCAGAAGTACGGGACACTCAGTGAGAATCGAACTCAGTAAAATGATCTGTTAATCTAGCTTGCTAACCATTACACCTCATGAGGAGCCCCAGTCGCTGAATATAGTGTTACATAATTATTAGATACCTAATATTTATGGCAATAGTGTAGAAATTATAATGGCGATTAGTGCAGCTGATAGCCTTGAGAGTGAGTGACGGCGCTTGACCTCACTCTCACCTTGCCTTTCGAGGATAAATCGTGAGAACCGGAAGACATAGAAGACTCTGTCTTCCGGTTTTAGGATAGTAAGTTTCAGTCAGTTAGCAAGTAGGAGCCGAGCTCGTAGGATGTGCGCAGATGTCTGGTTTGAGGATTTACAAATAAAGTAACATCAAATTAAATCGAAGTCTTGTGTTTATTACCTAAAAACTAACAATGACACAGGGCTTCTGATAAGGAGAAATCCCTAACAGAAACCAGACCCGAAGTCCCCAAGAAAGTCCAGACCTTAGAAGAGACCAGACCAAGATGTTAGAAGATAGAACCAAAGCCGGCCAGAAGAAAAGACGACAAGAAGTAAGAATTAAGAAAGGGTATAATAATAGTACTGTTTCTTATTTCTTTGCCGATTAATAAGTTATCTTGATTCTTTATTTTTCTATTCCAGATACGTTGCAATGCAGCTAATTAAGGGAGAATCAGTGACAGCTGAATGCTACGACAGTGTCTCGATCTATTTTAGTGACATATGCGGCTTCACGGCCATGTCAGCTGAGAGCACACCTCATCAGGTAAGTAATCTGTCACGGAAGCATCCTCATTCCATAAACATTTAATCAAATGCAAAAATAAAGACAATAGTTTTTCCGTTAAGATAGAAACAATAATACGCAACATTGGTAATCTCAGAATTAGAGAAAGTTTATTAATAGCCAAATTAGGTCCTAGAATAAACAATAGATTAGAGCTAAACACTGAATACATAATTAATTAAAATACACGTTCCTCATAGTATATACTACATAGTATGTACATTTCATTATACATATATCAAATGAATAATACATAAATATATAAATAGATGAAAATAATAAAATTGAAATTGAAATTGAATGAACGGCTAAATGACTATCACGGCTTTGCGCGTGGCGTTAAAAAAAAACAGAACACCACGGGACGCGTGTTTATAACATAAAAAAATAACGACATAAAAAAAGAAACGCGTCAATTTCTTGAATTCGTCTCTGAAGATAAAGTTCTACTTTGAAATCGATAAGACAAAAATAACATCTTTTTGTTTTTATTTTTATGTGCATTGTAATTGCTTTCAAATTATTAATATATTATAACATACTTAACAATGCTTCAAGCAAATTACCAAATTTCTTTTTGATTTTTGGTTTGTTTTAAAGACAGATCATTGAAGATTATTTTTGTATTTTGTTTATTGCTTATTGTGACAAGATTTCGCACTATCAATATTAATACCTTTTCAATACGTCTGGAAAAAATCGATGGGTCAGTGTGTATTCGTGTGTGTGTGTTTGTGAGCGTATGTGTGTGTGTGTGTGTGTGTGTGTGTGTGTGTGTGTGTGTGAATAATCCTTCAGTCTGTCCCAAAAAATTGAAGGCTCAGTGTGTGTGTATGAGTGTATGTGTGAGTGTATTCTCTAGTTCGTCCAAAAAAGCGAAGGATCAGTGTATGTAAGTGTGTGTATGTGTGTGCGTGTGTGTGTGTGCGTGTATGTGTGTGTGTTTGTGTGTGTCAATACTTCTTTAGTCTGTCCAAAAAGAGCGAAGGGTCAGTGTATGTAAGTGTTTGTGTGTGTGTGTGTGTGTGTGTGTGTATGTGTCAATACTCGTTCACTTTGTCCAAAAAAAGCGAAGGGTCAGTTTGTATGGGTGTGTGCGTGTGTGTGGTTGTGTGTGTCAATACATCTTCAGTCCGTCCCAAAAAGGCGAAGGTTCAGTGTATGTAAGTGTGTGTATATATGTGTGTGTGTGTGTGTGTGTGTGTGTGTGTGAATACTCGTTCAGTTCGTCCAAAAAAGCGAAGGGGTGTGTGTGTGTGTATGTGTGTGTGTGTGTGTGTGTGTGTGTGTGTCAATACTTCTTCAGTTCGTCCAAAAAAGGCGATGGGTCAGTGTATGTAAGTGTGTGTGTGTGTGTGTGTGTGTGTGTGTGTGTGTGTGTGTCAATACTTCTTCAGTTCGTCCAAAAAAGGCGATGGGTCAGTGTATGTAAGTGTGTGTGTGTGTGTGTGTGTGTGTGTGTGTGTGTGTGTGTGTGCGTGTATGAGTTTGTCAATACATCTCCAGTCCGTCAAAAAAAAGGCGAAGGGTCAGTGTATGTGTGTGTGTGTGTGTTGTGTGTGTCAATACTTCTTCAGTCCGTCCAAAAAAGGCGATGGGTCAGTGTATGTATATGTGTGTGTTTGTGTTTGTGTCAATACACCTTCATTCCGTCCAAAAAATATGAAGACCGTCAATTCGTGCTCGTAATGAAAAACTCACGGTTAAAATAATATTATTTTTCATCTTCTATCATTTCAGGTGGTGGATCTTTTAAATGATCTCTACACCACATTTGACTCAATTATTGAGGGTTTTGATGTATACAAGGTAAGTTATAAGATCATCAGTTATATTCCAACTTAAAAAAAGCAAAAAGTAATTTACTTTGAAAACAATTTGATTTAGCCTTTTCAATAATTGGGCCTTATGAAGT
>CM042157.1:21111533-21131533 GCA_023376005.1 Doryteuthis pealeii
TATTATTATTATTATTATTATATTATTATTATTATTATTATTCATTTCTTTACCCCCCCCCCAACCCACAAAAAAGAGCAGCTGCTGACTAAAACCTGCTCTTAACGAATTGCTTAAGAAGTAAAAATTTTAAAAATCCATAACCAAAATCCGAAAGAAAAAGTTCTATGTTGTATTTTTTCAGTCGTTGCCCTTCTACAAGTTTTATTCCATTAGTGCTCATCAGATAATTGCTGATGGTGAAACATGTGCCATGTCTCGGTTTGTCTATACACTTACAATATACTTACTGAAAACAAAAGAGCAAACTTATTTCTGTAAAACTTATTTCTCAAAACGCAATGAAATTTATACATAAGTCAATATAAGAATAACACAAAAATTACTGTAGTTACCAACAGGAGAGTAAATAAAAATTTTCAACCAAAAAGATTTTTTAAAAACTCTCATTCACAAATGACAACTCATAAAAATTATATGAAGTAAAAATTTAATGAAAATTGTAAAATTCACAATTCAAAATTCACAATTCAAAATTCACAATTCAAAATTCACAATTCAAAATGTGATTTTAATTTCTTGGAAGAAAAGTATATGCATAAGTACAGGATGGACCACAAAATACTGAAACATTTTTAAAATTTATAACTTTCCAGTTTTCTATTTAATTTTAAAAATATGCTTGAATGCCATAAGTAACCAAAGCAAATTCAATATGTCAACTGGTTACAATTTATGAGAGTTCATGAATTGTGAACAGACCCTGTAGCTAGAAATTAAATTGAGGTCTGTCATGTTTAAAATCATGGAGTCCCGTTCATGGAAAACTACAGGAACTGTTGGTAACCCTTGACCCAGACGCGCGAAATCTCACGCGCTATGACAGACACGTGTTAGTCAGTTTTTAGAGTTGAGCTTCGACCCGACTGTTGAATAGATAGGAATAATCATTTTGAGCTTTCAATTTTTGCCAGTAACCAGCAACAAGTAGAGTAAGCAGAGATGAAGTAATAAAGTAATGTCATCTCCTCTCCAATCTAATCTAAAGTAACCTCTGGTTTCCAGTCAAACCGGGGCTCCAGTGAGCTTCGGCCACTGGACCTACAGGGTAAATTAATATCGTTGATCCCAGGGGGCCATCCGCCAGGCAACACCTGCCCCATTGATTTAAAGGGACAGGGCTGGGTTTATTGCTTGGTGCCTGAGACGCCTCCCTAAGGAGAAATGACGACGGAATGAACGCAGTTTTTGCACCCACCACACCATGAGCTTCAGTTCGTGGGTGGTCCCACATTAACAGAGCCTTTTTCCCAACCCGTACACGTGTGGTACGTGGTAAATAAACTCTCTCTTTTACTCTCTCTCTCTCTCTCTCTCTCTCTCTCTCTCTCTCTCTCTCTCTCTCTTTAAATTAAAACTTCAAAATCTAGGTGATGTATTTTTGGACATCCGTAATCGAAAGAGAAATTAAAGTTTTTTTTATTGCTTCGAGGTCCATATAACAGTGCAAGATTTAGGATACCAATAACAGTGCCAGCTTAAACACATTTTTTTCTGGATTATTTGGATTATACGGACTATTGTCCTCATCCTTATTGTTATCTGTACAACGTTTCTGCCGATGTACTCTGCGGCCTTCTTCAAGTATTTCTTGTCAGACCCGGGAGCCTTCTTGTCGCAATCAGGAGCTATCACTGAACTTTGAACCCAACCCTTTATTCAATCCACGTCTATATCCACTATGCTATGTATCCAATTAAACACATATAGGCGTTGAGTTAATACAATTCTAAGTGACAGTTATCTCTAGGCTGCAGGTTCAATCCTGGTCAAGTGCAACAGTAACATAGAATAATAATTAACACAGCTTAACACTTGTATCCAGCTATGGATTGAATAACGGTAGTTTAAGCTTTATGATCAGTTCAAGCTTTTTGTCTTCAATAACAGAGCATCTGTATCCATATAACGCTTAAAGCTTAAGGTCTCCCATGATGGTTCAAGTTTCATGGTTCCTGTAACGGTTCAAACTATATCTATAAGATAGAACGCCAAGGTCTTCTAAACACAAAAGCTTACTGTTCCCCATAACAGTTCAAACTTTAAGGCCCATATAACAGTTAAAGCTTCAGAACCCCCATAACAGTCCCAGTTTCAGCATCCCTATAATAGTTATAGCGTCAACGCCTCCATAACGGTCCAAGCTTTAGATACCGCATAATAGTTCTAACTTTAAGGCCCATATAAGAATTAAAGCTTCAGAATCCCCTTAAGCCCCAGTTTCAATGTCCCTATAATAGTTATAGCGTCAATGCCTCCCTAACGGCGCAACCTTTAGAGTCCCTATAACAGTTCAAGGTTTAAGGCCCTAATATCAGTGGGAAAAGCTGGGTTCACATAACACTTAAAGGTTTAGGACGTCCCTAATATTTTAAGTTTCATGGTTCCTATAACAATTCAATCTTTATGGTTCCAAGTACAGTTCAAGCTGTAAGACCTCTGAAACATTTCAAACACAAGAGCTCGCATAATACTTAACAATGTCCGGGCACCATAACAATTCAAGCCTCCAGACCCATAGAAACTCAAGCTTTAGGGACCTTATAATCTCTGGAGCATTAGGGCCTTCATCACGCTAAAATCTTCCGCGACCAAAATCAGTTCGAGGTTCGGTGCCTACATAACATCTAAAGAGTTAAGCCCCACCCACAAAAGGCATTTATAGCAATTATAGTTATGACGAGACTGTTTGAATTTCACATAGCGCTAATACCCTTGGGTAAGATACGCGTCCAACTACTCTTCCTCCTTCTATAGGTAAATAGAATGACATAATAGTCTGAATATATAATATTATATATATATATATATATATATATATTGTGTATGTGTGTGTGTGCTTGTGAATATATATGTATGTATACATTCAGTAGTATAAGGTCACACATTCACATCTAGACAAACACACACACACACACACACACACACACACACACACACACACTCATATAGAAACACACACACACACACAGACTCTCTGTCTGTCTGTCTCTCTCTCTCTCACACACACACATTTATATATATATATATATATATATATATGTGTGTGTGTGTGTGTGTGTGTGTGTGTGTGGTACCTCGACTTTCATCAGTAATTAGTTTACTTTGTTTTTTTTAATCAAAACTGGAGAAATCAAGAAAAACATTTTCAATATGAATTTAACACCTCTGCCTTTCAACATAGGTTTGACTTAGCACTAACTTCAAAGGAAAAAGCTTTGGGGACCAAAGTTAATTGACTTTTAGGAGATATAGAATAAAAATAAGCTTAAATCAGGCGAATAGATATTTCATTAGCCACATAGATTTTACTTTGTTCCCCTAATGACGATGTACTAAGAACACCGAAACCGTATATATATATATATATATATATATATATATATATATATATATGAGAATGAACAAGATGGAATGAAAACACCACACAATGCTGTTAAATAGAAAACAATTTATAATATAATCATAGCTGATATTGATCAATATTTTTATTTTACAAAAATCTTCTTCAGAGCCCGTTTACTCCATGGTGTTTGTGATTTTTTTTTTACTCATATCTCTGATCACAAACACCACGGAGTAAATGGGCTCTAAAGAAGATTTTTGTAAAATCGAAATATTGATCAATATCAGCTATGATTATGTTATAAATTGTTTTCTCTTTAACAGCATTGTGTGGTGTTTTCATTCCATCTTGTTCATTCTCATACTGTCGGATTCATTTCCTCTTTTTTAATATATATATATATATATATATATATATATATATATATATATATATATACCAATTATTACCATTTATTTTGGGATATCTGCCATTTCTTACCTGCAAGATCCATCATTTTATCACTTCCTCTTTTAATACCTCTTTTACCGCACGTGTACCACATTGGACACTATTCAAACAACCTCTTGCAACTTTTTCTATGAGTACGAATGACTAATTCTGTCTCTTAACCAGTGCCAAGTTAACCTATCAGAGCACACCTAGATTTCTAGCTTCTTTTACGCCTCTGGGTATCCCCTCTTTCACTGTTTCCTTTTTGTACAATTTTTGGTGGGCCCTTAGGCTACAGCGTTGTCAACCTTATCAATAACGCAGCCCTTCCAATTCTATCGATATATTTTACCTTGGTCTGCTTTCTGGTCAATATTAGTATATATTTACCAAACTCTCCACTCGAGCAGGATGCGACACAAGGTCAATTTCTTAAGTGGAATTTAACAGGTTTAAATTCAGAGTTTTCCTTCTCCTAGATTGGTTACCTATTCACGGTTAAATAATCCTGTCTAACCTACAATCAACCCATAGCTGGGGGGATAATATATGGATGCATACATTTCTTAATAGTATTAGGGCTATGTGAAATGCAAACAGCCTTATCCAGAATTTGAACTCGGTTCGATGAGTCCATTTCCTATGACTGTAACCATTTCACTACGCACCTCCATATCTGATCTATATTAATATGTGTCTATTTCTTAGAGGTAGGTATAGCTAGAATGGCACATGCTCTCTTCAGGGTATTTGTATGAGATGAAAAGCAAACAGTCTGGTCAAGAATTTGAATTTAACTATTCAAGTTCTTATAGTACAATTTACCAACCCCTTCGTAAAAACAGGAAGTGACGCTGATCTGCCTTCCGGTCCATATTAGTATGTGTCTATCTCTTAGAGGTAGGTACTGTTAAGATTGCACGTCTTTTATATCTCAATGAATTATAATTCAAAAAATGTTAGGGGAATAAATTTCCTCATGTAATAATAGTTTGTTCTACAGTATTTAAAATGGAAGAATTTCATAAATTAAATCCCTATCTGTCAAAACGGGGCATTATTGCCGTTTTTCTTTTCTCTTTTGAAATTTTCTCTTTTTAACGGGCTGTATTTCATTGTTATAATTCGGAAATGCAACGAGATTTTTTTATATGTAAATTTCTGGTTTTAAGGGGAAAAGATAAGTGACAATTTACAATTTTATTTTTTGTAAAACTTTTAAAAAGTAGGTGTTACCGTACCGAAATTTTGGCCATACCCCTTTAGAGAGATTTTTGTCGCTTGGAAACTCAAGGTTCCTGGTTCGATACCAGCCCTCGCCAACGTGGCATATGAGTAGCACAGTGATTTGTGCGATAAAGAGCGGAGCTGATAGTAGGTGTGGCGCTCCGTTTCAGACGCTAAATACAATGTCCTTGGTTTAGTGCTAGTGAAAAGGAGATAGACTTCATTGCTGTCTGCCAACCCAAACAACTTTACTTTTACTTATATTGATAGTCGAAGAATTCTGATTTTTTTTCTAGTTACTTTGTTAATTCTTCTGACAGATGACAGCCGTCTTTTTATATCTATCTATCTCTCTATCTCTCTCTCTTACTCTCTCACTCTCCCTTTCTCCCCTCTCTCCTCTCTCTCTCTCTCTCTCTCTCTCTCTCTCTCTCTCTTATATATATATATATATATATATATATATATATATATATAATTTAATATACCAAGAGTGTTGGTAGATCCTTGCGGAGAGAAAAACCCGGCAGAGAGTTTGATTGTAAAAATATACTACCAAACATCAACCAGGAAGAAAAAAATTTTTGAAAAAAAGAAAAGACCAAGATATTCGTACCAACAAAAAATAATCTATTGGTATAGTATTTGGCCAAAAGTTTATATGTATATATATGTATATAATATATATATATATATATTCATATAACCGCTAGGAGAAGCTAATTTGTAAAAAGTGCTCGATACCTAAGTAGAGATAATCTACTGAGTCAGACGAACCTACTATTAGTATATATATATATATATATATATATATATATATATATATATATATATATATATATTCCTCCACCTGAGGAAGGTGTACTTAAAACCGAAACCGTGGTAGAGAGAAACACATTTCTACACTATAAATGCTCTATATTTTACAAGATATATTGAACCCTTTTGTATTAACTACTTATGCTACTGCAAAGAAAACGTGGTAGTAACTTTTGATATATATATATATATATATATATATATATATATATATATATATATATATATATATATATATATATACTTGTAATCAAGCTGTCCCCACACCAAAACTGAGTTAAGACGAATACCCTCTTGAAAATGATTTTTCATGAAGGGCTCAACTAAAAAATGTAGTAGATACATTAAGATATTAGTATTAATATTCCCAGCCTAGTACCCCATTGATAAGCTTTGCCATTTATGGAATATTTTTGGGAAGACCCGCTTGTTTTAGATTATTTCAATATATATATATATATATATATATATATATATATATATATATAATTAATTTTTTGTTATTAATATTGGAGAAATGATTATAAAGTGCTCAATTATTTCTTTAAGAGCAGTATTTATTTAAGTCACCAATACAAAGTTCTTCTTTTGTATTGGTGACTTAAATAAATAAATATATATATATATATATATATATATATATATATTGTGTGTGTGTGTGTGTGTGTGTGTGTGTGTGTGTGTGTGTATAACTTTGAATAGTGTAGACATAAAGTCAACGGCGCCTGGTAAATGACCTCTTTTTTCCTCGGAGTGGATGCAGAAGTGCCCCCGGGCCAAATAAATCGCTACCCTAACTCAGATATATATATGCTCTATCAACGATATTGGTCATTCATTACTTATAAATATACTAATCCATATCATATATATATATATATATATATATATATATATATATATATGTACAGTTCATACAGGTTGTTCTATGGTCTTCGTGTATATATATGAATATATATATATATATATGTGTGTGTGTGTGTGTGTGTGTATGTGTGTGTGTGTGTGTGTGTGTGTGTGTGTGTGTGTGTGCTTGTGTGTGCCTATTTTTGTGCTTGAGACTGTACCACATACAGACAATACACATTTAATTTTCTACATATATACACCACTACAGCTTTACTTAAATATACTTATGTTTGCAAGAGGAACAATACGTTAAAACGAACTTAGTGGAATGTTTATATATTTACTATGGCATTTCACCCTGTACGAACTTCATCAATAATGAAATATGAAATAATTCGTAAGACATATTTTTAAATTTAAATCATTATCTTATGAAGCTCGTAGAGGGTGAAACGTCCTAATAAATCCATAAACGCTACACCATATTTAGTTTTGACTTGTTGATTCTCTTCCATTCCTTTTGGATATCTTTGTCCATATATTTATTAACACTTACTTTTACTTACGTATGGATACAAAGTCACAAGCGAAAAGTTGCATTTATAAATAAACCCACCTATTTAAATTTCCTATCACACCGTGTTAATTTGTTAAATGTTGTAAAAAAAAAAAATAAAACTGACCTCATGTGATTTCTTATATTTTTCTCTCTTTTAATCTACATTGGTAAGTTGGCCACCAGATTACACTTGTATTATTAATCTCTTGTTCCTTAAAGAAAATTGTGATTTATTAAAAACAAAAAAAAAAATTAATAAATAAAAAAACAACTTTCACTTCTTGCCAATGCCTTAATTCAATGCATATAAATAAATAAAGTATTTGCTACATAAAAATTAAACAAAATAAAAAAAAGATGATTCTCTTCTGTCAAAGAAATTTCAACATTTGATTCTTCTAAATTCAATAAAGATGTGTGATGAAATGTAAGTCATATTTCACTGTGATCAAATATGTCAAAATCAAGTTGTTAACTTTATTTTATTTCTGTGTTCTGGGAGCAACATGGATATATCTCTTCTTTGGCGGGCAGACTAGTATCTAAGCCTTGGTGTTTTGGTAAGACCAAGTATTATGATAGACCGCGTATTCTTCTGTAGATACAGAGGTTAATATATCATGAAATGTAAGTTATATTTCACTGTGATCAAATACGTCAAGATCAAATTGTTTATTTTATTTTTGTGTTCTGGGAGAAGCATGGGTACATCTCTTCCGTGACGAGCAAACTAATATTTTAAGCTTTGGTCTTCCGATAAGACCAAGGCTTATAATAAGACTCTTCTGTAGAGATGATGTACTATGAAATATAAGTTATGTTTCACGGGGATCAAATATGTCAAAATCAATTTGGTAACTTTATTGTGTTTAATCTCGCACTGAAACAGGCAGGAATACATCTCTTCTTTTGCGGGCAGACTAGTATCTTAAGCCTTGGTCTTTTGGTAAGACCAAGGAATATGATAGACCGCGTATTCTTCTGCAGATACAGAAGTTAATATGTCATGAAATGTAACTTATATTCACTGTGATCAAATATGTCAAAATCAAGTAGATTATTTTATTTCTGTGTTCTGGAGAAGCATGGACACATCTCTTCCGTGACGAGCAAACTAATATTTTAAGCCTTGGTCTTCTGATAAGACCAAGGCTTATAATAAGACTCTTCTGTAGAGGATGATATACTATGAAATATAAGTTATGTTTCACAATGATCAAATATGTCAAATCAAGTTGGTAATTTTATTTAATTTCTGTGTTTAACATCGCACTGAAACAGACATGAATACATCTTTTCTTTGGTGGGCAGACTAGTATCATAAGCTTTGGTTTTCCGGTAAGAACAAGGATGACGATAAACCACTTATCCTTCTTCAGATACAGGGGTTAATATGTTATGAAATGTAAGTTATATTTCACTGTGATCAAATATATCAAAATCAAGGTGTTAACTTTATTTTATTTCTGTGTTCTGAGAAGCATGAATATATCTTCTCCTTGGCGAGCAAACTAATATTTCATAATTTATATATATATTATTAAAAACAAAAGAATAATGAACGTTAAAACAATATGTGTTGGGGTGACAAGATTTTCAGAGTTAAAATAGTTTCATGATTTATATATTATATCATGAAAAATCAAAAAATGTAAAATAATATACAAGGTGGTCCCAAAGTCTTGTCATTTTTTAAAAGATTATTTGTACATATACAAAGGTTAATATGTCATGAAATGTAACTTATATTTCACTGTGATCAAATATATCAAAATCAAGTTGTTAACTTTATTTTATTTTTGTTTTACCTCGCACTGAAAGAGGCATGAATATATATTTTTTCTTTTAGTAGGTCAGACTGGGATCTTTTGCTTTGCTCTTCTTTAAGATCAAGGATTACGATAGGCCTCTTATCCTTTTGCAGGGGATACAGGGGCTAGTATATCATGACATTTGAGTCATATTTCACTGTGATCAAATATGTCAAAATCAATAAAATAGAATGATAATTAACACAGCTTAACGCCTATACCCCAGCTATGGTTAGCGGAATAAGAACAGGGTATACCCGTGGACTGAATAAAGGGTTAGGTTCAAAGTTCCGTGATGGTTCCCGATTACGACAAGAAGGTTCCTGAGTCCGAAAAGAAGGTTTCCGAGTCCGGGAAGGTTTCCGAGTCCGACAAGAAATACCTGAAGAAGGCAGGAGGGCACATCGGCCGAAACGTTGTACAGATAACAATGAAGATGAGGAAAATAGTCCGAATAATACAAATCATACTGTCAAATCAAGTTGTTAACTTTATTTCATTTGTGTGTTTAACTTCACCCTATGTGAAGCTTGAATATATTTCTTCTTTTAGAGGTTCAGACTTTAGTCGTGATCCTATGGTAAGATCAAGGTTTATAATAGACTCTTATATTTCTGCAGAGGGTAATTTGTCATGAAGTGTAAGTTATGTTTCTCTGTGATCAAATGTGTCAAAATCAAGTTAACTTTATTTCATTTCTGTGTATATCTTCGGAATGAGAGAAGCAGGAATACGTCTGTTATTTGGCGGGAAGACTAATATCTTGAGCCTTGGACTTCCGATAAGACCAAGGATTTCGATTGGCCGTTATACTTCTGCGGGGATACAGAGGTTTGTGTCATGGAATTTAAGTTACCGTATTTGACGGCATATAGGACGCACTTTTTTTCCAAAACTTGGCTCAAAAAATTGCCCTTATACATCGTAGGTGAAGTTTGAGTTCTCCTGTAGGCCTAGGTTAATCTTCTCTATGGTGCTCACTAACCCAGCTTACGCTCAATACTTTTACCTACCCTAAACTCTATGCATCCTTATTTGTTACTGGTATTGTTATAATCAAGTTTAACAGGAGCATATGGTGGCGACGAAAAACAATACACTAAAAACTTTTTTCCTGAATCTGACCTGCTGAAATGGGGGATGCGTCTTATATGCCGTGCGTCTTATATGCTGTCAAATACGGTATATTTCACTGTGTTCTAATATGTCAAAATCAACTTGTCTTGGTGCTATGTGAAATGCAAACAGTCCCGTTGAGGATTTGAACTCTTTTATTTCTGTGGTTAACTTAGCGCTAATGCCCTTGAAAAAAAAGCTCAAAATTAAGTTCTTCGTTTAAAGAAATTATCTTGGTCAGCTGTACAATGCTTTAAAATTGATCTCATGTCCCATTCCGTCCGTGGTGGAGGTGTTGTGTAAATAAGTAGACTTTTCCATATACCTAATTAGCAATATCTCATCTACAGAAAGTGATGTCAATGTATTCATGGGAAAAGCATGGACTGATATAGACCAAATAGAAATATGAACTCTCTGCGAAAATCTTTCCACGCTACAGCCGTGTTACTGACAGGTTTTTCGCCCATGCTGTATATCTGCACCATTTGGACGTTATTGAAATGTTTTGGAGGAAAGACTAGATGAGAATTAAACAAGGAGGCTGCGTTTTGTTTTGAACTAATACTGGAAGCAGCACCCCCAAAAGAGCAGTAGCACAGTCACTTACCTCTATCACACAAACCATTCAAGTAAGACGAACAATACACTACTGGAGAAGTAAGGACGACATCAGGAGTAGAGTTCTCCGAAGGACACCTACCCATGGGGTTGGCTGACCAACAAAAACTTACATTGATAAGTTCGTGCAGACACCGAATGCCGTGCGGAAGACTTACCATGAACGGTTACCGATACATACGGGCGGTGAGCGAAAGAGAGTGAGAGAAGAGAAAGAAAGAAAGAGAGCATGTGTGTGTGGTGTGTGTGTGTGTGTGTGTGTGTGGTGTGTTGGCCGACCAGCAAAGTTTTTTATACAACAGCTTTTTAAGGACACTGGACCGTGCGGACTTTCCAAGAGTGATGTGGCCGATAGGGACGGGTGGCAAGAGAGGATGATGGTAATCCGTGCTTTATGGACTGTATGAATGTCACACGGGGGACTTGCCAGGAGCGATGGCCGGATCGGACTGGTGGTGAGAGAAAGAGAGGGAGATAGATAGATAGAGAGAGAGAGAGAGAGAGAGAGGGAGAGAGGGAGAGAAAGAGGAGAGAGAGAGAGTGAGAGAGAAGAGAGAGAGAGAGGGGAGAGAGAGTGAAAGAGAGAGAGAATCTCTTTGAAATCCATACTGTCAGTACGACTTGTTGTTGTAGTTGATTTTGTTTTGTGTGTTGATGATGATGGATGATGATGATGATGAGGAGGAGGAGGAGGTGGGAGGAGGAGGAGGAGGAGGAGGAGGAGGAGGAGGAGGAGGAGGAGGATTATAGATATTTAAATATGGAAGTATCTGTTAAAAAGAAAGATGGCGGAAAAAGCATGTGCCTCTTTCCAACGCGTTCTTTTTCAAGGAGAGCAAGGATATCCTTAGAATTCTTTAAGCATATGGAAGATCATCTGAACGAAGGTCATCTTTTTCTATTACACAGAATATAAATTGCAACATATTATCTGCAGCAACTGCATCTCCCCATTCAGCCCAGAAGCAAAGAATTTTATAAACGTTGGCCATTGTAAAAGGATGGATAAATTGATAAAGCCTGTTGCGAAAAGGGTTAATATTGCAAAAAAATAACGGAAATAAAGGTATTCTTCATTTTGACAGTCGTCGCTAACTTCTTTCTGCTAACGGATAGAAAGAGCAAAAGAAAAAGGAAAAAGAAAGTATAAAGAAAATATTCAAGGAAGGAAATATTGAATTCATTTAAATGAGAATATTTGGACCATATGACCTTTAGGCACTCCTTTTTCGATCTCGATTAAGAAAGGACATGTCTTTCATTTACACCGTCAATATCCGGTTGTTTTAACAGACGATTTTTAGATTTAAAAAAATTATAAAACTAACCCCTAACCCTAACCCTAACCCCTAACCCTAACCCTAACCCCTAAAAAACGACCGGATATTGACGGTGTAAATAAAAAACATGTCCTTTCTTAATCGAGATCAAAAATGGGGTGCCTAAAGGTAATATGGACCGAATCTTCTTTAAGTATGTGGGGTCAGTCTACACGGATTTTAGGTGGAAGAATAAAATTCG
The DNA here is from genome assembly GCA_023376005.1 of Doryteuthis pealeii. NCBI lineage: Eukaryota > Metazoa > Mollusca > Cephalopoda > Myopsida > Loliginidae > Doryteuthis > Doryteuthis pealeii. The sequence continues at coordinate 21,123,895 of CM042157.1, forward strand.
AGTTTTGTGTCGACTAACTTTAAATGCATATAATTTCAAGCTGTAACCGTGTCAGCGCAACTGTATGGCTGCATCACTTTAAACAAAACGCTTTGAGAGAAAAAAACTAGATGTGAACTACACAAGGATGCTAACCCCTAACCCTAACCCTAACCCCTAACAAACAACCGGATTTTGACGGTATAAAGGAAAATAATGTCCTGATGAAACGAGATCGCAAAAGGGGTGCCTAAAGGTGATATGGTCCGAATATTTAACTCAAACAAATGGAAAGAAAATAAATAAATAAATAAAGAATAATGAAATGTAAGAAACGCCGTTCAAATATTTTCCATTTAAAAAGAAATTAAGAAGCGAAGCCGCTGTTATTTATTTTGGACCATATGATCTTTAGGCACCCCTTCCGCGATCTCGATTCACAAGGACACTTTTCTCATTTACACCGTCAAAATCCGGTTGTTTGCAAGGGGTTAGGGTTAGAGGTTAGGGTTAGTGTTAGGGTTAGGTTTATAATTAAAAATAAAACTCTAAAAATCATCTGTAACAATTAACCAGATTTTAACGGGTGGAAAAAAAATGTCCTTTCTTAATCGAGATCAAAAAGGGGTGCCTAAAGGTAATATGGTCCGAAACTTCATTCAAATGTTATCCATTTAAAAAGAAGTTAAGAAGCAAAGTCACTGTTATTTATTTTTGGACCATATGACCTTTAGGCACCCCTTCCGCGATCTCGATTCACAAGGACACTTTTCTCATTTACACCGTCAAAATCCGGTTGTTTGTTAGGGGTTAGGGTTAGGGGTTAGGGTTAGTGTTAGGGGTTAGGGTTAGTTTTATAATTAAAAAAAAAATCTAAAAATCATCTGTTAACAATTAACCAGATGTTGACGGTGTAAATGGAAAAAAATGTCCTTTCTTAATCGAGATCAAAAAGGGTGCCTAAAGGTAATATGGTCCGAAACTTCATTCAAATGTTATCTGTTATTTATTTTTCTATTCTTTTAAATAGAAAATGCCGGTGTATTATCTTTTAGTTTGTCGTAATATGTTTTTTTTTTACCTTTAATACATTTCATTTTACAGGGACGCGTAAAAAATACATTTTTATTTCGCCCTTTTTCGTTTTAAAGTAAGTTAGAATTGTCCAAAATTCAAACCTATGCTCTTCCCTCCACCCACCCACCCCTCACACACAAACACCTATAGTTGGCCATTTCGCGGCGTAACAGTAAATTCATTTATTTTAAACTCAATCCACAACAGATACAGATATTCAATCGCTGAACGGAAAGTAAAGTGTCGAGAATATACGTTCCCACTCTGACTCGCTCTTGTGCTTGTAGTGACCCTAGCTGGACTGGAATTAAGAAAGAATAATACGACAAAATAGAAACCGTATTTGGAAGATGTGTTGAGGGAGCGAGCTATGGTTTCGACGTGAGAAGTTTGTCTTCGTAAATTTGTCGTTTTGCAAACCACAGCTCGTTGCTTGCAATTTTTTGTTGTAATTGCACAAACCTGGACACTTCGTTGGTTAAGCCTGTTTGTTGTAGATACAACTTAGATATAAATGCTCTATCCATAATCCTGAACACTCTTTACTTATGAATATAGAACACATATTATCTATATAATATACTGTTTATTATAAAGTTTAACCATTACTTAATAAATTATAAGATTTATATTTTAATTTAAGCAAAGTTACGATAAATTTATGGTGACGTTAAATAACAAAAAGGATTTCCATATAAATAATATAAAATAATATTGGATATGTACTGTTTATTATATATTTTATACGGCATATAGGACGCACTTTTTTTCCAAAATACTGGCTCAAAAAATTGCCCTGCGTCTTATACATCGTAGGTGAAGTTTGAGACCTCCCGTAGGCCTAGGCTAATCTTCTCTATGATGCTCATGAAACCCAGCTTACGCTCAGTACTTTTACCGACCCTAAACTCCATGCATCCTTATTTTATTGTCGGTATTGTTATAATCAAGGTTAACAGGAGCATATCGTAGACTGTTTTCAACAATATATACTTAAATACACTAAAATCTTTTTTCCTGAATCTGACCTGCTGAAATGGGGGTGCGTCTTATATGCCAGTGCGTCTTATATGAGGTCAAATACGGTAATCATTTTTTTCATAATATTATAAGATTTATACTTATACCTGGATGTGATAATTGCATTTCACTTTGCGCTAATACCCTTGGGAAAGGTATGAATCCTACTCTCCTCCAGCTATGGATAAATAGTAGGGCAGACTGGGCTCTTTAACCCTGGTTAGGCAATCAGTCTAGGAGAAGGAAAACTCTGAATTCAAACCTGTTGAACTTCCGCTTAAAGAAATTGACCTTGTGTCGCATCCTGCTCGTGCGGAGGGGTTGGTAAATATATATAAGATTTATACTTTAATTTAAACAAAGTTACAATATGAAATAAACAAACCAGAGACGTTGATATCAGAATTTTTGTGACTACATATTACCAATTTTTTTTTCCTTGATATTCTTATTTTCTTCAAGAGAAAGAAAAGGTTTTGTTGTGTTTTATTTACCAATTGCTGCTACGACGACTGCAAGGTTTGATTTTTTTTTAAATTTGAGTTCAAGCGGAAAAACTTCATGACAGCGACAAACCCCAAGAAAATGGCCGTCGGTAACAAAAATGGAAAGAAACAGAAGACAAAAGGCGGTAGTTTTCGATAATTAATATTTTATTTGATCAATTTATACAATCCAAACAATACATATTTAGTGACATGGGAAGAAAAAAAAGCACAAAAAGAATCGAAAACAAAATTCTTGATGATTATATATATAATATATATATATATATATATATATATATATATATATATATATGTAAACCTTTCCTTTAATATATATATTTTAATTAATTAACAATTTTGAGGCCAGTTTAAAACCTCGAGATCATACGTCATATCTTTTTTTTAATTTTGATTTCTCACACATTTTATATATATTATATATTATATATATATATATATATATATATAATATATATATATATATTATATTCCTCTTTTTTGCTTAACCACAAGTTGAAGCTCAAGAATATGTGAATATGTTACACTTCGAAAACGTAAAATTGCTTCTTTATTTTTTTCTTTAAGTTTTTAATCAACACCATTTGTTTCTCAATATCATTAATTAATCATAATTAGTAATATATATATATATATATATATATATATATAATATATATATATATATATATATATATATATATATATATATATATATATATATATATATAATTAGTATCATTAATTAAGTTTAAAATAGTGAAATTAAAATACAAATGCTTTAACAAATGTATAGACAATCACATTCTAAGTTAGGCTCGTGATAAACACCTAACACAGTTAACGGATCAATGAAAAACACACAATTGGAGGTAGGGTTTATAGATGATATTTTTAAAACTTTGGTGTCGCCGAATTAACAAGTATAACAGTGACCTTTGGAGAGGAGGGAAGTTTGTTTTTTTTTTCTTCTTTTTCTTTTGTTTAACTGAAAGTTTGTAGTGTTTCAAAAATTCAATTTAAAATTTAGATCCAATAGAATTGAAAGTCGAAAAATTCTTACGTGCCAAAATTATTCAATTGAAAAAAAAAATGTAAAAACAGAAAAATTTAGAACAACAGTTAACACTTGAGATTTTACATGTACGAAAGCGTAGTTGAATATGCTACTCAATATGACGTGTAATTTTCGTTGCGATTAAAAAAAAAAACTCATTTTAATTTGTATGTATATGAACATATGTATATACAATATCTGTCTGTGTGTGTATGTGTGTGTCTGTCAGTATGTATGTATATATGTATGTGTGTTTGTAATTAACTCGTTTTAATATGTATGTATATGAACATATGTATATACAATATCTGTCTGTGTGTGTATGTGTGTGTCTGTAAGTATGTATGTATATATGTATGTATGTTTGTAATTAACTCAGTTTAATATGTATGCATATGAACATATATATATATATATATATATATATATATATATATATACCTTTGTGTATGTATATATGTGTGTGTCTTATATATGTATGTATGTATATATGTTTATAGTTAACTGATTTTAATATCTATGTATATGAACATATATATATATATATATATATATATACACTAATTTTGTGTATGTATATATGTGTATGTATGTATGTATCAATGTTTATAATTAATTCATTTTAATATGTATGTATATGAACATATGTATATACAATATCTGGGTATGTGTGTGTATATGTGTGTGTCTGTCAGTATGTATGTTTGTAATTAACTCAGTTTAATATGTATGTATATGAACATATATATATATATATATATATATATACAATATATGTGTGTATGTATGTGTGTGTCTTATGTATGTATGTATGTATGTATGTTTATAGTTAACTGATTTTAATATGTATGTATATGAACATATATATATATATATATATACAATATGTGCGTGAGTATGTGAGTGTGTGCGTCTGTCTATATATGTAGGTGTCTATGTTTATAATTAAGTCATTTTACTATGTATCTATATGAATATATATATATATATATATATATATATGTATATATATATATATATATATATACAATATGTGTGTATATATGTGTGTGTGTCTATACGTATGTATGTATCTATGTTTATAATTAATTCATTTTAATATGTATGTATATGAACATATGTATATACAATATCTCTGTATGTGTGTGTACATGTGTGTCTGTCTGTCTGTCTGTCTGTATGTATGTATGTTTGTAATTAACTAGTTTAATATGTATGTATATGAACATACGTATATACAATATCTGTGTATGTGTGTGTACATGTGTGTGTCTGTCTGTATGTATGTATGTTTGTAATTAACTCAGTTTAATATGTATGTATATGAACATATATATATATACAATATCTGTGTGTATGTATATGTGTGTGTGTGTGTGTGTGTCTGTCTGTCTGTCTGTATGTATGTATGTATGTTTATAGTTAACTCATTTTAATATGTATGTATATTAACATATATATACAATATGTGCGGGTGTATGTGAGTGTGTGTGTCTGTCTATATATGTAGGTATCTATGTTTATACTTAACTCATTTTAATATGTATCTATATGGACATATAGATTCTGGATGACAAATCCCGGGGCAATGGTGGTTAGTAGACAGAACTTATCTATCTGCCTAAAAAATATTACAGATTGTACTAGCTTAAATAGTAGCGGCACTAAAGGGTTCATCACTGAATGACTTAGGGAGAGGAGAGTTTATGCCTTTCTTTAGGATACTAATGCAAACTAAAAACAAACCTTCTTAGTAGGAATTCGGATCTGGAAATTGAATTCCGTTTTATTAACTCATAGATAAAAACTGTTTATGTATATATATATATATATATATATATATATATATATATGAGGTAGGTAAAAGGATAGTGAACAGGAAATAATAACTCAAAACAAATCTAAGCGTTGAAACGTTTCGTCCGATTTATTCGGACATCCTTAGTCAAAAGTTTTTTTTTTGCCTGAGGATGTCCGAATAAATCGGACGAAACGTTTCAACGCTTAGATTTGTTTTGAGTTATTATTTCCTGTTCACTATCCTTTTACCTACCTCATATATATATATACTGTCGGATTCTACTACATCCATCCTATCTTCATATATATATATATATATATATATATATATATATATATATATATATATAGAGAGAGAGAGAGAGAGAGAGAGAGAGAGAGAGTAAAATTTTCAATACTAGCCAAAAAAGTCCTTTTACATTGTTATCTGTACATAAAGGGTTAAGTTCAGAGCTCCATGATGGCTCCTGCTTACAACGTTCTGGATTACGACAAGAAGGGTCCTGAGTTCGAAAAGAAGGGTCCCGAGTTCGAAAAGAAGGGTCCCGAGTTCGAAAAGAAGGTCTCCGAGTTCGAGAAGGTTCCCGCGTCCGAGAAGGCTCCAGAGTCCGACAAGAAATACCTGAAGAAGGCCGGAGGTTACATCGGCCAAAACGTTGTACAGATAACAATAATGATGAGGACCATAGTCCGAATAATCCAAATAATACTAATTATCAAGCCTTATCTAAAAAAAATATTCAGAGAAATGATGTTTCCAATTCGCATCTCTAACGTCTCTCACACAACTTCTGTTTTCCTCTTATTGTCGACAGCAAATTTAATCTGATATGTAACTAATCAAAACACCCAAGTTCGTGATCACACCTACGCAAATCCTTGGCAATTGCAGACGAGAAAATCTGGCGGTCACGAATGCTCATGGCGACTGCTATCTGATATTTCCAGCGTGTGACGCGTGTCCTGTATGGACCACGACACGAAAATACCAACAAACGTTCAGTCATCTATGAACTTCGATTTTAGACTCTTGCACTGCGTGAAATAATGCCGACGGGACTAGGACAACTGTTGCTTCTGAGCTCCACCCATTCTCATTTTCTGAGTGTTCCCACATAAAACCGACCTTGTATTACATGCTGCCCCCGCCCAGAGGTGTTAGGCAAGTAAACAAACGTTAATGTTATTCTATGTAAAACCAACTAATACACAAGTATGTTGAATAAGTACTTGTTAGTTAAATAGGAACAGAAAGAAGGAAGGAAAGAAGGAGAGAAATAAGGAGAGAAAGAAAGAAAGAAAGAAATGAAAAAGGTAAGTATGAAAAGAATGAAAGAAAAAAGGTAATCATAAGAAGAAAGATAGAAAGAAAAGAAATTCTTATAAGAAAGAATAAAAAGAAGGAAAAAAAAGAAAGAAAGAAAGAAAGATTGAAAGAAAGAAAGAAAGAAAGAAAGAAAGAAAGAAATGAAAAGGGTAAGTATGAAAAGAATGAAAGAAAAAAGGTAATCATAAGAAGAAAGATAGAAAGAAAAGTAATTCTTATAAGAAAGAATAAAAAGAAGGACAAAAAGAAAGAAAGAAAGATGGAAAAAAGAAGGAAAGAAAGAAAGAAAAAATGAAAAAGGTAAGTATGAAAAGAATGATAGAAAAAAGGTAATCATATGAAGAAAGATAGAAAGAAAATAAATATAAGAAAGAATAAAAAGAAGGAAAAAAAGAAAGAAAGGAAGAAGAAAAGTAAGCATGAGAAGAAAGAAGAAAAAAGTAATCATAAGAAAGACAGAAACAAACAAACAAACAAAGAAGGAAAGAAAGAAAGAAAAGACTTCTCAGAAAAAAGAAAGAAAGGAAGAAGAAAAAAGAATGAGGTAAGTATGAGTAAAAGAAAAAATTAACCATAAGAAGATAGAACAAAAGTCAGATAAGAAAAAAAAAGAAAGAAAAAAAAAAGAAAGAACGAAAGGAAGGTAAGCATGAGAAAAATGAAAGAATGAAAGAAGGGAAGAAAGAAAGAAAAGTCTTCCCAGAAAAAAGAAAGAAAGAAAGAAAAAAAAAAAGAAAAAGGTAAGTATCAGAAGAATTAAAAAAGGTAATCATACTAAGAAAGAAAAATATATCCCATGATGACGACTGAAGAAGTAGTCGAAAGTGCTCGGGCTAACAGCGTGGGAAATATCCTATTTCAATTGGATCCCAACACCAGAAAGATCGCCAGACG
>CM042157.1:21136533-21146533 GCA_023376005.1 Doryteuthis pealeii
TATATATATATATATATATATATATATTATATATATATATATATATATATTGGTTAGGAGGTTGATTTAGAAGGCTATTACAATGCAGGTGTCAAGAAAAAAAAAAATAATACGGTAACAATGATGTTGTGTGTTAACCTGTATTTGATTCTTGAATTTTCGAGATAAAATCTCTTTTTCAAAAGATCACTGGAACTGAAGTAGTCTAGTTTTTGAAGCAGTCTTCTTTTGAAAAAGAGATTTCATTTCGAAAATTCAAGAATTAAATACAGGTTAACACACAACATCATTGTTACCGTATTATTTTTTTTTTCTTTACACCTGCATTGTGATAGCCTTCTATATATATATATATATATATATATATATATATATATATTATATATATTATATATTATCATTATTATTATTATTATTATTGTTCTATGTTTTTAATGGATAATTTACTGATGCCACTGCAACAGAAAAGTTAAAGCGACAATTCGATTATATATATATATATATATATATATATATATTATTATTATTATTATTATTATTATTATTATTATTATTATTATTATTATTTAGAAAAAATATGCTAATCATCTGTAACAGTATTTCAAAATATAGTACTGAACATTTCGAAAAATATACAAATTGTATATATATATATATATATATATTATATATATATATATATATATATATATATAATATATATATATAATGTATATTACTCATTGATATATTATATATATATATATATATATATATATATATATATATATATATATATAGTTCTGTATGTATATGCGTGGGTAGAGTAATGGTTATGGCGCGAAGAATGGAATTGGTGGTAAGCCGAGTTTAAAGGCTGATCGTTCTTGTTCACGTTCATCTCACACTAGCAATGATTAAATTTTACGCCAGACTAGGTTCTTTAAAATTGTTTGTGTAATCAATCTAGGAGAATGACATATCTGAATTAAAAACACCTGCCGTCATATCGTTTAAATCTCCCTGCCAACACTTAACACTCCATATCTTGCACATCGTGGGGGAAAGACGAAGTTCTGTAGCTGACTCGATAGGATGTTTTTCAAATACCGACACCAAATGGCTTTAACATTAAACTAAATCATCTCCAAAACACCTTCTTTGAAATAGGATGGACTGATATGGGTCGTCACATAAACATCTAAATAAGCAAATGGACAAGCCAAGTATTTGTCTTAAACGGAATTGGTAAGCTCTGTCTCGGGGTGGTAGTACTTGACTCCGGGTTAGGGAGGACCTTGGAACAATAACAACAAAAGGTTAATACACACTTACAAGATCTCTCTCTCTCTCTCTCTCTCTCTCTCTCTCTCTCTCTCTCTCTCTCTCTATATATATATATATATATATATATATATATATATATAAGACACCTATTTATCTTCTCCAATATCTTATATATTAATTATATCAATTTGATGTTTCAAAAAGAGTCCAGTAAGAATGAAAAAGGTTTTTCTAAAAGGGATTTCTCATAAAAATTTATTTTTTTCCCTTCAGAGAGGTCCTTTGGAAAAGTTTTTTTTTTTTTATTTATTCCATTCATTTCATTCATTTTTTTATTTCATTCATTTTTTCCATTAATTCTTAACTATATATAATATATATATATATATATATATATTATATATTATATATATATATATAATATGTGTGTGTGTGTGTGCAGGGTGTCCCAGAAGTTACACACCATCCTGGTTTTCAAAAATACACATTTGTTGATTTCAAATCACTGTTATTGAGAATAATTATAATAAATGCTCAAATTGAGAGATCGAAAATTAATTGCGACAATCACTATCTATGAATATGTTTTTGAAATAACTAAAGGTGTTGTTTTTCAAAACCTGGATAATACATGACTTCTGGGACACCATATATTATATATATATATATATATATATATATATATTATATATATATATATATATATATATATATACTGTCTTGGTACACCGGGTCAATTTCAGGCGATGTTAAAACTATGAGCTTTTTTTACCTAATACCAGTATTTTACGTGTGATCATAAATGTAATGATGCCGGTGAATAAATGTTTTAAAACTTATGTTCAAAAGTTCAATAAATACTATATGTAATAGAACTGGGTTAAGTAAACATCTAGTGTTAGAATAAGTTGCAATGTTTTTGTATAGCACGATAATTGTTGCGCTGCTATATATGTGAGAATCGTTAATTGATTAAGAAAATTTAAGAAATTTACTCTTAGAAATCCCACTTGATGAGAACCACCCGTTTTTCTCCAATCGTAACATTCTTTTTACACCAGATCCTTCCGCTGGATCTAATGGACAGTATATCAAATTTGATAGCTGTATATACGTATTGATTTATACAGAGGACAGACAAACACATCCCCAGTTTTTTAATAAATAGATTAGTAAAATCATCAATTATTCCAGTCGAAACAAGAAAAACCAGTTTTGAGTCGTATTTATAGTTCAATAATTTGTAACAGAAAAATCAGTTTGAATTTTAAAAATAGCAACACTATAAAACATTTTCAACAGATATTTTTCTTTTCAAAAATAAAATCTTTTTTTGTTGTTGTTGTTTAAATAGACATTAATATTTGAATTTTTTTGGATCAACTATCCAAGCCACTAAAAGAATATCATTTTTTTTTTGTGTGAAGAACAAACAAATCAAGAAATAAGATGCAACTGGCCATATCTTCAGTGATTTAATCCTGTGATCATGAGAAATTTCGGGTCTCTCAACATCCTTCTCCTTCATCAGGTGAAACATCTAGTTTTGATCAAATAAAAACGTACGGATAGGGAATGGGCTATCAAACAACAACGAACGAGATATAATGGCCGACCTTGAGGCTCTATGTAATGTGTTCAACCGGCGAAATCCTCCAATTAAATGTCTCTCTGGCATCTCTTCTTGCCACGACTCCCCCACCAAAAGGAATCCAAGCAACTGGTTTCCCCTTCTTCCAGAGAAGTTGAGAAGACCCAAAAGCACAAGGATTAATTGCAAGAAAGAAGTAAAGAGTTGTTTTATCAGGACTTTGGATTATCACATAAAATAGTAATTATTAGATTTAATAAGATAATATTTGAATCGGTAGCAAGTAAAATAATTTAACATCGTATATACATTTAGATATATAATAATAATAATAATAATAATAATAATGATAATAATAATAATTAATAACGAAAATAATAATCTACATTATATATATTATATATATATATATATATATATATATATATATATATATATATACATATATATATATATATATATTCTTAACTCTATATATATATATGTATAATCATTAATGATAATAATAACAATAGATTGTGCGAGGAAAGATTTAAAAAGTGCTTGATGATTTCCTACTAAGTACAATATTAAATTAAGGTACTATATTAATCGTTCTGATTGATTAGTATGTCCACATATGAAAGTTGGTATAATGAAATATGTAATATATATATATATATATATATATATATATATATATATATATATATATATAAGTGTGTGTGTGTGTGTGTGTGTTAGTGTGTGTCTGTGTCTTTGTGTCTGTGTATTATATGTATATATATGTATGTATGTATAAGTTTTGATGTAAATCAGCAAGAAAATAGTTATATTTTATACATGATATTGTTAAAATGCACTAGCCACAAAGATAGTATCATTTCAAATTCAATTTCAAACTTAATAACAATATGCTCCACATTCACACTCACATCAACCATTATAATTTTACAGGGGAGGTAACTGGGAATCACTAATTATTAAATACGGCTCATTCATTTTATTCGATAATAATAATAATAATAATAATAATAATAATAATAATAATAATAATAAATGGTCCCTACGGGGTTGGAAAAGAGATTGGAGTAACTGTAAATCAGAAGAAGGTCCGAGATCCTCCAAACAACAGCATTGTTGAGATCAGCTAGAATATTGAAGCCTGTTGAGACTTGCTGTTACTAACTCTAGTGAAAGACCAGCAGCAAAATAATAATAATAATAATAATAATAATAATAATAATAATAATAATAATAATAATAATTATTATTATTATTATTATTATTATTATTATTATTATTATCAATTAATTAATTAATTAAATTTTGACCATATAACAAAATGGTATATGCATAAACCACAATCTGTTCTTGAGAACAAACGCATAAAATTCTCTGGGACTTTGAAATAAAAACGGATCACCTTATCCCAGCAAGAAGACCAGACCTAGTGTTGATTAACAAAAAAGAAAAAATTTGTCAACTGGTGGATTTTGCAGTTCCAGCAGATCACAGGGTGAAGCTAAAGGAAAATGAAAAAGTGGACAAATACCTGGACCTTGCCAGAGAACTGAAAAAGTTATGGAATATGAAACTCAAAGTGACACCAATTGTAGTTGGTGCATTTGGAACGGTCCCAAAAGGATTGGAAAAGGGTTTGGAAAGTTTGGAAATCAGAGGAAGGATTGATACCATTCAGAACACTGCACTGCTGCAATCTGCCAGAATACTCAGAATAGTCCTGGAGACCCGAGGAGACTTGCAGTCACTCAGACTCCAGTGAAAGACCATCAATTAATGCTGATGTGAAAACTCAAAAAGAAGAAACAATAATAATAATAATTCTCTGGGTTTTCGAGATATATACGGATCACCTAATCCCGGCCAGGAGACCTGACCTAGTATTGATTAACAAGAAGAAGAGTACCTGTCATCTCGTGGATTTTGCCGTCCCAGTTGACCTCTGAGTGAAAATGAAAAAAAGAGAAAAGATAGACAAATACTTGGACCTTGCCAGAGAACTGAGGAAACTGTGAAATATGAAGGTAAAAGTCGTGCTAATTGTAATCAATTAGTACAACCTTCATGGCCATGTTCCCTTGGAACGGTCACCAAAGGTCAGGAAAAGAATTTAGGTGAATTGGAAATCAGAGGAGAATCGAGACCATCCAAACTACAGCATTGTTTAGATCGACTTGAATACTCAGAAGAATCCTGAAGACCTAAGGAGACTTGTCATTCAGTGTCCAGTGAAAGACAATCAGACCAGACTGGTGTGAAAAAGTATTAAGGTGTAAATAATAATTGTGTAAGAAACTCATGACCATACAATATACATACAACAGAATGGTATATGAATAAACCAGAATCTGTCATTGAGAATGGAACACATAAATTTATCTGGGACTTTGATATTAAGACGAATCTCATTATCCCAGCCAGCAAAACCCAGACCAAGTATTGATTAACAAGAAAAAGAGAAGTTGTCATCTGGTAGATTTTGCAGTTCCAGCAGATCACAGGGTGAAGATGAAAGAAAACGAAAGGATAGACAAATACCTGGACCTTGCTAAAGAATTGAAAAAACTGTGGAATATAAAGGAGAAAGTGATACTAATTGTAATATGTGTACTTGGAACGGTCCCCAAAAGTTACGAAAACAGACAAGAGGAACTGGAAATCAGAGGAATAATTGAGACAACAGCATTGTTGAAATCGATTAGAATACTCAAAAGAGTCCTCACTTAGACTCCAGTGAAATACCATCAGCTACAACTGATGTGAAAAGCTCATAATAATAATAATAATAATAATAATAATAATAATAATGACAAATGGTATTTAACTTTGATATAGCAACCGGTTTAAGAGAAGCAAAAGTCTGAATTCAAATCCGCTTAAAAATTGACTTTGTGTCGCATCCTGCTCGTGCGGTGCGGTTAGTTATTACCTATATAACAAATTCCGGGTAGCCCAATAATTCTAAGCTTCTAAATAAACTTCCTATAGGAAAATAAATTATTATATATGACAAGTACAGATATTTTTGGTGACTAATACAGTTCTACCATTTTCCAAGGGATTTTTAAAAAATATATTTTAAAAATCTGACAGACTCTGTATTCCAGCAAATCACCGAATTCAGGCATGATGGGCGAAACTAAACATGGGCAAAAAAAGAAAAGAAAAGTTGCTAAATAGTAAACTGGAAATAGTAAGAATCTAAAAAAAAAAAAAAATCTTTAAAGAGAGTGGAAAATGGAGAAACATGACAGTTGTGCCCATAATTGTTTGAGAACTAGGAACAGTCTTCCCAAGACTTAAGGACAAACTGAAGCTATTTAGATGATGCCATGATCAATATCAACAAGAGCCCTAAGAAAGGTGGTGGTATTTGATAGGCTTAACTTTAATCTTGAACAAGGTTTGGGGCACACAGAGAGGATCAAATTCAGTACAGAAATACAGTAGCAAAACCAGTTTACTAAACCAATTCTTCACGAAAAGTTAATTTATTTATTGAGCTTAATATGATATTTCAAAATACTTGATAAGCTTAGTTTAGACTGACCCACAGTGAGGATCAAACTCACAATGGTTTGTAAGATTAGAATAATTACCACTAGACCAGATGTCTATTACAATAGGGCTTTCATAATCATTAATTAAATCGTCGGGGTGGCCTAAAGTCGGTATTGGCCAATCGGAGAGGGAGTCTATCCCTTTTTCACTAGCGCTAGACCAATGAGAATGTTTTTTGCGTCTGAGGTGGAGCGCCACACCTACCATCAGCTCCTTACTTTACTGCACAGATCCCTGTGCTACTCATACGCTAAGTTGGCGAGGGCCAGTATCGAACTAGAAACCTTGTAGTTTTTAGCCGAACGCTCTATCGACTGAGCTAACCTGGCCCATTAATTAATGTCTTAAAAAATATCCAATCCGTTTTATGAATATTAGATATCAATTAGTTGATATCATTTAATTAATGTCTTAAAATATATCCAATACGTTTTATGAATATCAGATATCAATTAATTAATGTCTTAAAATATATCCAATACGTTTTATGAATATTACATATCAATTATTAATGTCTTAAAATATATCCATACGTTTTATGAATATCAGATATCAATTAATTAATGTCTTAAAATATATCCAATACGTTTTATGAATATCAGATATCAATTAATTAATGTCTTAAAATATATCCATACGTTTTATGAATATCAGATATCAATTAATTAATGTCTTAAAATATATCCAATACGTTTTATGAATATCATATCATGTTAATCAATTAATTAATGTCTTAAAATATATCCAATACTTATGAATATCAGATGATACCTGCTCTAAAATAATACTTATTTTTTGTCAAAATCGTCCTATTATCCAATAAGCTTCGTAAGTAGAGGATTTGAAATCTTCGGTTACATATGTCTATGTATCTACTACATTTCTAATTCTAGTCAGAAATGACAATCCATATGCACATAATCCTGTCATTTTGACAGCAACAGCTAAACAAAAGAAAATACAGCATCCCCATCATTGTCATTGTTTTTTTTTGTTTTTTTTAGTATCATCGTCTTTACCATTTGGAATGGTTCTTTCCCTTGCTTCGGTATCTCCTGAGGAATGAATGTCAATAATGAGGTTAATCATTGCAGTCTTTTGAAGCCATCGCCACTTTTACAGTAGAATACACATTACTGGATTTCTGAATGTCATAGTATTTTTTTATTTTTTATTTTTTACTTTATTCATATTACTAGAAGCGGCTAACCGGCGTTGTCTGAGTAGTTGGGGAGATAAAAAAAAATAGTCTCACAAATCCATTATTATTGAATCGCATGTTCGATCTTGTAGTATGCCCCATTAAAATCCCTATGTAAAAATAAAAGACGTTGCGTTGATCCAGCCACTCTGGAAATAAAAATTAATGTCTACTATTTCAAATATTAAATGCAAAAAAATCTATGCTATTATCCTTTTAATTTTTTTTAAGTATCTTCACTAATATAAATCAAACCTTGATTATTTTTGCTCAAAAACCAAGACCTGGTGATATTTGATGTATATATATATTTACTTTGTCGTTAATTGTTTTGTTTCGAAGTTTCCTCCGGACATACACATACACACAATTGCCCTTTATATATGTATAGATTTCTTCTGTTTCATTCTCCACTTAATACTATTCCCTGTTTTTCCGTTTTTCATCTTTCTTTTATGTCTTACATATTCTTTGTAAAAAAAAATCGTAATTCTTCCCGCTTATTTTTGTACCATTTCTTTTCTTTAGGCTTCAGTTTGTCATTGTTTGTATTTTTCTATTTTTCCTTGCTATTCTTTATTTACTAAATTTCCATCGCTTTTTTTCCCGCTCTCAGTCAATCATCTTCCACTGCTCCCAAAATAGATAACTAACTCGCCACCATTTCCTACTTGACTCCAGTGTCCCAGCTAGACTTCAGTCTAACCAAACCCTCTGAAACTTCACAGATTGGACCAAAGAAACCAAATAACTATTTAATTATTATAATTATTATCATAATAATAATAAACAATTATATATATATAATATATATATATATATATATATATATATATATATATATATATATGTGTGTGTGTGTGTGTGTGTGTGTGTGTGTGTGTGTGTTTGGGCAGTATTCTTTCATTTATACATGTAGAATTAAACACATCTCCTGTTTAACAATTTTATTTTTGATCTTTTCTAGTTTTTTGGCCAACTTCGAAGTGCCGAAAGTACTCGGGACCTGAACTTTGGTGGGCTTATCCATGAATCCACCCAATATATTAAAAAGTTGTCCTGAAAACTAGAAAAGATAAAAAATAAAATTGTTAAACAGGAAATGTCTTTTGTTTAATTCTACATATATATATATATATATATATATATATATATATATATATATATATATATATATATTAGTCATGTCTATTTTTAAATTCAATTATTATTATTATTATTATTATTATTATTCAATTTTCTCCTTTACTTTTGGTTTCCTATAGTCCTTCATTTGGTCTTTAACTAAGACCTAGGATGAGGGCATGTTATGATTATATGAATTCTATGTAACAATATGTTTTGCTGCCTCTTTTGCGTGAAATTTCTCCGATCATATTGATGGCACTCTCCTTAGGGGATCAGCAGTTCGGCAAAGTGCAGTTTTTTGTATTTCATATCAGCTGGAAGTGCCAGGGATCTTTTTAATGTGTTTATCTGCCCCTTCCTTAATCATACAATGGGTTTCCACAATTACTAGCGCGGTGGTAGTTTTAAGGTGCCGTTTTTTTTTTCAATTTTCTGTTTCTAGATCTTTGTGTGTGAAAAGTATAGAAAAACTCAAGTTGTTCCAAAGGATAAATATTTATTCTTGATGGTAATGTCGACGCTATAACGTTTCAGTTTTTTCAATCTTCTTTGGGACATGTATAAAAAATTTCTAGGTTTTTGTATTTTACTTATT
Organism: Doryteuthis pealeii; assembly: GCA_023376005.1. Taxonomy (NCBI): domain Eukaryota; kingdom Metazoa; phylum Mollusca; class Cephalopoda; order Myopsida; family Loliginidae; genus Doryteuthis; species Doryteuthis pealeii. Next base: position 21,145,879 of record CM042157.1, read on the forward strand.
TTTTTGTACTCTTTGACTTTGTTATTTTCTGTTGGCAATAAAATATCAACCACAAGGCATATTTTACTTTTATGGTCCTTAACCATAGTCATATATATATATATATATATATATATATATATATATATATATATATATATATATTGATGATTGGCTGCGGAAGTGGCCAATCGGATATAAAGAGTCCGAGGATCGCGACGTATATTTTATTTTTCTGTTAGCGTTTCACAAGGGTGGCGTGTTGGAGTTTGATCGTCTCCAACGGGGTCTGGCTGGCTGAGGGGGGTATTATGTTGGAAGACCCGAAACCTCCCTATAAAGCCAGCCAATAACATAACTGACGACGCCACCCTGCGCCAAGTCTGGCGTATTTCAAACACACAAATATATATATATATATATATATAATATATATATATATATATATATATATATTGGTATCCAATTGCCGCTTTAACATTTCCATCGCAGTGGCATCAATGAATAATCCAAAAGTGCTCAATATATTAAAAATATAGAGATCAGTTATAATACTACTAATATTATTAGAGAAAAAAAATAAAGGGTCTACCATGGTTTCAATCAAATTGAAATGATTTCATCAGGACCCTACCCTACGTTAAGTAAGTCAATGTAATTCCTTAATTAAATTAAA
>CM042157.1:21149033-21171533 GCA_023376005.1 Doryteuthis pealeii
TAAAAAAGAACTCACTCAAAGAGGGTTTTTTACACGGAACAGATGGACTTGCTACTACAAACACACTCCTCTACCCGGATTATAATAACATTTCAAACCCTCAAAAAATATTTCAATCTCTATAATTCTTTTATAATGCTCTCTTAAAAAAAAAAACTCTCTAAAAACAATTTCTTCAAACAAGAAATCTTCTCCTGACGATGACCTAAGGTCGAAACTAGTTGAGAATAAAGTAACATATAAGAAATATTCCTGTTTGTCGTATCACTTTTTGTTCATACTATATATATATATATATATATATATATATATTATATATATATATATATGTAAGTATATGAGAAAAATGAAAAACACAGGTTTTAAAATGGGTTAGGTGTGAGTTTATTGGCCGACGCAGACAGTGTTTCGATCTATTAATTAGATCATCTTCAGGGCATTTGTTGTATGTGGAAGATGATAAGAATTATTATCAACAGAATAGTGAAAAAAGCGAGTGGTGGTCCTTGTTATTCAGTCTGTTTAAAAAAAAATTGAAGAATTTTAAACGGACTGAATAACAAGGACTACCACTCGCTTTTCTCACTATTCTGTGATAAATAATTTCTTATCACCTTCCACATACCATCAAATGCCCTGAAGATGATTAATTATTAGATCGAAACACTGCAGCGTCGGCCAATAAACTCACCAATTACCCATTTAAACCTGTGTTTTTTCATTTTTCTCGATACTTACCATACCGTCGTTCACTTCCTTTACTATATATATATATATTATATTATTGTGTGTGTGTGTGTGTGTGTGTGTGTGTGTATATGAGGAAAAACAATAATTAAATAGCTAGATAGAATTTAAGTTGATTCTTTCAAAAAGTGATAAATCTCCGAGATATAGCAACAACAAATTAAAAGTAAAATATTTCCAAATTTCTAAATAAAATCGTTTTTCAAAATTAATCAACCAAAGAGCTCAAGCGTAACTGAGAGTTTCACGAAATACATTTCGATCGTCAAATTTTTAATAATGCTTAGTAAATAATTTTATACACACACACACACACACACACACACACACACACACACACACTATAATATATATATAAATATATATAATATATATATATATATATATATATATATATATATTAGAACTTTGAATGACTGGTAGGATTACGATAATGAGCGAAATGTTATGGCATTTATCAGGATTTTATCACTCGATTTGTCAGTTATCGATCCCCAATAAGATATATAATTATATATAATATATATATATATATATATATATATATTATATATATATATATATAAACATATGAGACTGTAAAAATAAGGAATATCCTGGCTTTTCAAAGGAGTTTATTAAAAACAGTATATACAAATGTTATCTGCATACACATACACAAGCATACCTTCACACAAACACACGTGTTTTTTTTAGTGTGTCTGTTTGCGTGCGGTCTCTCCTTTCTAAGCACTGCCACCCTCTAAAAAGATAAGATAGAATTGAAACCCGATACCATCACTGGATCAGGAGAGAAAATATTAAAGCAAGCTAAATTTATATGTATCCTATTTCTAATAAAGAACGTGATCTGACCAAATCATAGGGTTTTCAGATACCCATGGGTGGAAATGGGCCAATAATCAATTAATACCCGATTTTAAGTTTTTGTCTTTAGAAAATATATATATATATATATATATTATATATATATATATATATATAATTTTTTGCCTACGAGATTATGACCTAGGTGCGATTTCTGATAGGTAAAGGAAAAGCGTTTGAAGGTAACTGAGTTAGACTTATTTTTTCCAACAAATTTCATTTTCAAATAAGATTACTCTGATGAAGGTCGAATTTCTTTGTGTGGGGACATTTCTACATTTTTTTCTATTATTATTTCATTTCATTTGGTTATTTAAAAATAATAATTGTTTGATTAATGTACACATGATACACTCCTGACCGAAACAAGTGTAAGTAAAATTGTTTACATATCCTATTTATCCATTCTATACTTTCTTCCTTTATTTATTTTTCAACATATATATATATATTATATATATATATATATATATATAATATTTGCTCTACTCACGAATTGAGCACTTTATATTTGTTATATCGCTGTCTCTATCATTGTGAAAACTTGCTTCAACTAACCATTGTGACCATTTTCACCGGTAAGTCACCTTTTCCATAAATACCATATATATATATATATATATTATAATATATTATACTTATATACATACATATATCATGTGTCTATCTATCTACATATCAATCTATATACATATACAGATATATGTCTATCTATATTTTCTTTTGCGTTACTATTTCTATAAATTCTATTATATATTTTACTATTTTTCCCCATTGATAATACTTATTTTATCTCTGTCACTATTAAAGAAATGCATCTTGACCCCGGTCTCTGCATTTGTCTTTTCACTTGGTACAAAATTCCTAGAAGTTTGAAATCGTATATTTGTATTTCAATCAGTTTTTTTCTATATTATCTCTGACTGTGGGTAGATTGATGTGGGTAATTATGAACTTTTGTTTAATAATTATGGGTGTCAAAGAAAAACAGGACCCACAAATTTTGTAATAAAACTGTTAATTTTAACTAGCTTTGGTTTGGTTTGTTTACGGCATATGAACCTCGTGGGTCATTTAATGCCGACAAAGTTGTGAAATAAATTCATTCTTATGCATAATACAATTTTGTTATTTAAACTCATGCTTTTCTATTTAAGCCATAGAGGGGATTTTAAGTAGGATGGTTTAGGTTAGGTTAGGGTTTAGGGTTAGGGTGGGTTGGGGTTGGGTTGTAAAGGGTGACACAGAAAAAACAGAACCCAGATTATGTATTTATTTCTCATTAAGTTAACCCTAAACCCTAAACCCCTAGTTAAAATCAATAGTTTTATTACAAAATTTGTGGGTTCTGTTTTTTCTGGGTCACGTAATTTTCTAAACAAAAGTTCATAATTACCTTGATGTGTATGTGTACATTTTGAGTATGTGTGCGTTTCTGGGCTGCGGAGGTACATCTCCGTTGTAGTATATGGGTGTCTATGTGTACCCTTTTTTTTTCTTTTTTTCTTTCTTTTTTTTTCTTGACACAATTCTATTTGCACGTGTATCAGATATCTGCTAAGTTTTTCCTCCCTCCTCAGCCAATAAAATTCTTTGGAGTTTATTTATGAATATTTATTTTACAAACAGAAAATATGTTATCAGGAACTTTTCGTAAATAAAATAAAATCATGCCGAAAATTTGAGCAATCGCAATCATGGAATGATCAAAGCAGAGTGTATTATATATATATATATATATATAATATATATATATATATATATATATATGATGTGCCTATCTATATATTGAAAATAATATTATAACATGTATCATGTATATATACATTACTATTCATTACATATATATATATATACATAATTTATAAACATATATATATACATATATATATGTACATATATATATGTACATATATATACACACACACATATATATACATATATATATATACATATATATTATACATATATATATATATATATATATATACATATATATACATAAGTTTTTATGATGTATATATACATGTATACATATAATACACATATATAGTTTGTTATAACTATATATTGAATACATAATATATATGTATATATATATATATATATATATATATATTATATATATATGATGTATGTATATATATATATGATTATATATATATATATATATATATATATATATATTACTAATAATTGTTATGTCAGTATATATATATATAAAAACATTATTATAATTACCATTTTTATCATATTATTATTAAATAAAATTCTTAATGATATGTTGTTTTTTTTGTTTTTTTATATTTCATAATTTTACAATTTTTCTTTGTTTTTCTTTTAAAATAGGAACGAGTTGATTTTTTAAAAATTTTAAAACGCCTCCATAAATGGGTGATATGGTAAGTTACTGTTCGGTGATAGGTGGGTTTTGGGAAGAGCGTAAACCGGGGGAAATAGCTATAGTGTTGGTGGTGGGGGTTTAATCGCTATTAGAGTGGGTTGATGGGGTGTAGAGGGTTAGGTTGTGTGATTGGTCATGGGTTAAATCTAGAAGATATGATATTGTTAAGCAGAATTTTTTTTTTCACTTGTTATTATTATAATTTTTTTTTTTTTTTTTTGGCAATTTTTTTTTCTTTTGTTTTCTAAAACACAGAAAAGATAAATAAATTAATAATTATAACACTCATCCACCATTTGGCTGAACAGAATTTTTTCTTTCTTTTTAAATGACAACAAAAAAAAAAAAAGAAAAAAGAAAAAAAAGAAGAGAAAGAAAAAAAAAATCCAATTTGGGTTCTTTTGTTTGTTTTGTGTTTTGTTTTTGTTTTTTTCGTTCTTTTTTTCTTTCTTTTTTTTTCTCTTTTTTTTTTTTTTTACATTCCAGAATTCGTTTCATCTTCATCTTTCATCTGTTTTTTCTTTTCTTTTCTTTCTTTGTCCTGCTTTTAAATATATATATAATATATATATTATATATATATATATATATAATATATATTATATATTATATATATATATATATATATTATACTTCTTTTTTCATTCCAGCATTCGTTTTATTTTCATCTCTCATTTCTCTGTTTCATTTTCTTACTATTTTTTATAAATATATATATATGATATATATAATATATTATATATATATATATAATATATATATATATATATATATTATATATATATATATATACATACATACATACATACATATAATATATTTGTTTTTGTTTTTTTCTTTGTTTTTCTTTTGAATTACAAAAATTTGATATTTTTTAAATGGAAGAAATGAGGCAAAACCCCTTTTTTTAAATTTGCGTATTTATCCCTTTTCTTTAGTCTGCCACATCCCTCAATTACGAGGTCAGTTCAGGGTCAGATCGGTCCTAAGGTTGCGTTTCGAGACTTGACCTTTTTCTCAGCTCAGACTCTTCAACTACGCTACCATATTTGGTGGTATTCGCTTCGGTTCTTGTTCCATCTGCTTTATCTCCCCTTTAGCACATGCGTAGTAATGGCGCCTTTACCCTGCAAACAGAGAAATTATGCAAAATTAGATAACAGAAATGAAAAGTAGTTTATATACGGTCTGTCTGTACTATCTGTCTGTTCTATCTCCTGTCTGTTCACATAATTATTAATCCTCAATATTTATGTACAGTAGTGTAGAAAACCAAAATGGCTGTTATAAGTTGCAGCCGGTAGCCTTGAAGGATGAGTGACAAGGCTTGACCACAGTCCCGATCCTTTCGGTGGATACCGTGAGAATCGGTGGAGAGACCCTCTTCCGGTTTAATATGAAAGAGATGTTTAGTTAGTCGGCCAAAAACACGACGGTGTAAGTCGTTTTACGCACCGGTCCGACTCAATCTGCACAGGTAGTCTGGTGAGGATTTTGAAATAGAATATGATCTAAGTAAATCGAAGTCTTGTGTTATTATCTAAAACTACCAATAGCACAGGGCTTCATGATAAAGAGAAATCCCCAATGGAAGACCAGACACGAATCCCAAGACGAAGTCGCCCAAGACGAAGTCCGGCGCTAGAAGAAGAACGTAAGTACCGAAGATGAGAAAAAGAAGAATAGAAGTAAAGAGACTATACAACAAGGAGATAGTGGTAAAAGTCAGCAATTATGTTCCTTGTTTACCAGCAACACAAAGGGTTTTGGTGTTGGGGGTATTTTGACCTCTGAAGGTGCCTCTCCCTGACGCCACTTTTTTCTACCACTGCTCACACATTATATTTTAACTTTCCTTCAACAGTCAATCAGATTCAACTTAGACACACACCTTCTCTTTCTTCTTCTTCTTCTTCTTCTTCTTCTTCTTCTTCTTCTTCTTCTTCTTTCTGTCCAATTCTAATTTCTTTCTTTCTTCTTTTCCTTCTTTCTCTCGTATTCTTCAATCTCTCATTTTTTTCCAATATTTGATTTCTCTCCTCCTTTCTTTCTCTCTTCGTATTTCCACACTCTCTCTCTCTCTCTTTTCAATTTTGATTTTATTATTTATTTATTTCGCTAGAAGGAACGCGTAGAAGAGACGCCAGAATAATAGAAGGATAGAAAGCAACGAAAGAGGTATACACAACGTCTGTCTGTCAGTATGTCTGTCTCTGTCACACTTTCGTGAGATCTTTACAATGGCTCATTTAAATACTAATCTAGAGCAATATTTCAATACTATATATATTATATATATATATATATATAATTTATATATATATATATATATATATATATATAATAATTAATATAAATATATATATATATAAATATAGTATATATATATATAAATATATATTTATACATATTCTATATATATAATCTATTATATATATATAATATTTATATACTATATATATATATATTATATATATATATATATATATATATATATATATATATATATATATATTTATAATCCAATAAGAAAGAGACTTTTACCTTCATTCTACTGCCCCTGCGGAGTTCTAGATCAATAAATTTCCAAATAATATTCAAGAGAACGGCTTTCGTATGAGACTGACATGTATTTTTAGAGCTGAAAAAACAAAGAAAATATAAAATGATTAAGTATAAAATTCAAGTAAGACAAACAAGGCACAGTGTACAGTGCTGAGGAAAGCAAGGGACTAACTATTAGAGATGTTCACCTGATGGACAACAACGCATGGACACACCAGTGTAGGCGACCAACCGAAAACTTACAATCGATTAGCTCTGTACGGATACTGGATGCCAGGCGGAATACCTGCCTAGAGCAATAACCATAGGGACGGGTAGGGAGGGAGAGTCATGGGAATCCGAGTTGCCAGCACAACCTGATGATGGTGTTGATTGATGAATATTTAAGATATTCAAGACGGATGCTAAATTGGTTTGGTTTGGTTTGTTTTGTTTTACGCATATCAACTCGGTGGGTCATTTAATGCCGACAAAGTTTGAAATAAATTCATTCTAATGCATCTTAATGCATAATACAATTTTTGTTATAAACTCATGTTTCTATTACCCATTGATGGGACCCTAACAGGTACTACCCTCGCGGTCAGAGTGACCAGGGAGCAATGGTGATGAAGGGGTGCTCCACATTCCCCAAACCTCAGAATTGGAAACTCCACCATCAGATATAGTTTAACGTTATTCCCAGGACATGTAGACCTCAGCCACGCCTTCTAGCACCCATATGATAAGAAAGGATTGGGGTTGCCATAAGGGCAATAGGGTTGGGCAATCATATATAGGTGCTTGGCGTGATCAGCCGATTGATCGGAGGGGGCCTCTTCGACCGCCCGTCTAGCCCAAGAAAAAGCCTAAAGTGGAATATTTGCAAGTCATGGACTGCTCAGCACCTGGATCTATTCTTAAGCATCACAGGTCGCACCCTACGGCCAACAGGTGGCCCCATTTGTGGGGAGTCTTACCCCTCTAGAGGTGCAGTCGGTGCATTCTAACGCCCACCGACAGGTGGCCGGATGCTAAGTTGTTCAATCATGTGGTTAGTCTAAACCATCATTGGCAAACAACGTCCCACTCGGTACGCATGTGGCCCATGCATGCTTCTCAGTGTCCGCTTGATTCCCGAGCAAATATCTTTATTTTTATTTGTCTCATTTTGTTCTCACTTGTTAAAATTTTTGATTCAAGAATTATGGAAATATTTAGGGTTTTTGGGGCGGGGGGTTTTCATCGATACACGACTCATATTCATATTGAATATAATTATCTTTGAAAGTCTTTTTTTTTTCTTTTAATAATTCCTTAATTAGAAGTGACTACCTGACGTCACCTGGTGTAGAAGGGGATTTTACAAAAGTAGTCACGTATATCCATTATCTTTATCTCGCGAGAATCCTCGCTGGTTGCCCCATAACAATCCACGGAAATTATAAAAATAATATGTAATAAATTTCCATTCAATGATTTACAATTTAAAAAAAAAAGATATAAATGAAGGATAAATTAATTCAATCAATCAATATTTAGATTTCAATAGCGAAAAACAAAAACACAAAAAAAAAGATAAAACAAAATAACATGCAAATGACTTTCCTTTCTTACTTTTCAAATTTGAATTTTTAAATATTTCCCAATATAAATCAAATCTTCATTTTTTTTTGCTAAAAAACCAAGCCCTGGTGATATTTAATGTTGTATATATATTTACTTTGTCGCTTAATTGTTTTATTTTCGAAGTTTCTCCCGGACATACAGATTAACACAACTGCCCTTTAATATATGTACTAGCAGCGGCTACCCAGCATCGCTCTGGGTAGAGGGATTTTTTAAAAGTTGATCCCACAGATCCATTATTGCTAAATCGTGAGTTGAATCCTTATGGGATGCCCCATTTAAATCCCACTAAAAAAAAGACCTTGGCATTGATCCAGCTATCTGTAAAAGAAAATGTTAATGCTACTATCTAAAATATTAAATGAAAAAAAATCCCATGCTGTATCATTTGAATTTATTTTTTTAATTATCATCACGAATATAAAAAATCTATTATTAATTTTGCTCAAAAACCAAGCCCTGGTGATATGTATTGTATATATATATTTACTTGTTGCCTTAATGTGTTTATTTTCGAAGTTCTTCTCCGGACATACATATACACACAATAGCTCCTTTATATATGTATCGATAGATAAATAGATAGATAGATATGATATCCTCGTGTTAAAACATGCAGTTGTATTGATTCGAACAAATTCGTATTTGTTGAAAAATTGTTGATTTGTACTTATTTATGTGCATGTTGTACGTTTGCAGGTGTGTGATCTGATCTACGATACTAGGTTCGAATCTAGTGGGCGGTTTCGAAGTCATACTTACGTAATCCATTGGATTCCATTCTAGAGCACGTGTTGACCGTATCTCCAAATAGACAGTACCGAGGCATTTTTAATCCGACCACACCACTACACACAGGACCTGTGGGGAAAAAAAGCGACATTTTTAAACAAATAATCATACAATGTACATTGGTTAGTCTGGCTCAAGGTCTCTATGAGATCTTTTGTCTCTAGATGCACATGTTTAGGCGCAATAATGCATATGCGTATTGTTACGTAGTGCCTTTTCTTTGACGGTACCAAATAGATATATGTTATATACTTCTCTTACTTCTTACTCTGTCGTCTATTCTTCTGGCCGGATTCGGTATATTCTTCTAAGGTCTCGTCTGGTCTTCTATTGAGGATTCCGTGTCTGGTTTCTGTTGGGGATCACTCCTTATCAGAAGGCCTGTGCATTGTTAGCTTTTAGTAATAACCACAAGACTTCGATTTACGATGATGTTACTATTCGTAGATCCCACAGACCAGCAATCACGCAGTGAGACTCACATCTTGCTAGCTTCGCTTCTAACTCTAACTCTAACTGACTAACTGAGTTGCTTACTCCTTAAACCGGAAGGGGGCCTTCTACTTGCCTTCCGATTCTCCACGATCATCCCCAGATGCAAGGTCAGAGTGAGGTCAAACGCGTCACTCACTCTCAAGCCATCAGCTGCACTAATATGATTTCTACACTATTGTCATAATCATTAGGTATCTAATGATTATGCCAACAGTATGAGTTCGAGCATATCTATATGTGTAAGCATGCGTATATTTATTTATTTTACCAACCCCTCCGCACGAGCAGGATGTGACACAAGGTTAATTTCTTAAGCGGAGTTCAACAGGTTTGAATTCAGAGTTTTCATTCTCCTAGACCGGTTGCCTATCTAAGGTTAAAGAGCCCAGTCTGCCCTATTATTTACCCATAGCTGGAGGGAGAGTAGGATTCATACCTTTCCCAAGGGTATTAGCGCTAAGTGAAATGCAATTACCATGTTCAGGATTTGAACTCGGGGCAACGAGTTTATTTCCCATGACTTTAACCATTACACCACGCGCTTCCTATGTATGCGTATAGGTGTAGCGCATATGTATGTATATGTATATCAGTGTAAGCATATATGCGTAGTTGTATCTGGGCATAGGCGTAGCGTACATGAATATATGTATTTTGGTTGATTGGTTGGTTGGTTGGCTTTTGGTTAGATTCTAAAACTGCCCCATCCCGAACAAAAATGCACGCTGGTCTCGTTTTGAGACAACAATGGATACTCAGAATTAAGGCTAAGCCAACATTTTGATTGGTTGGTTGGTTGGTTGGATTTTACGGCATGCCAGCCCTTGTTGGGTTATTTTATGCTGAAGACCTTTTTGTTTTTCTTTTCATTCTTGTTGGGTATTCAATATTTTTAAAGCTAATTTTTTAAAACTCATTTATTAAACTCATTTTATATCTATTTAACACACAGATGGGACCCTAACAGGTACTAGTACTCCGACTAGGGTGGACCAGGGAGTAATGATGAAGAAGGGGTACTCCACGCTCCCCAGAGCTTCAAAGCTGGAACTTCACCATGAGATGCAGTTTAACGTCATTCCCAGGACATTAAATACCCTCAGCCACCACCTTCTAGCATAACATTTTATAAATTTTTGAAAATAATGTTTGAATTAAAAATTGTCGTCATTCTTATTACGGATAGATCTAAGAGAAATAAAAACTGTGTTTTGGGGAAAACTATTGTTGTTCTTTTCACTGTGTTCTGGGTACATAAATTAATAGGTTCGAATCCGTGACACGTGTATAATTATACTCTGTAAAAGAAAACTCAAACAAAACAGTGTTTGAAGAAATTTATTATTTTATTTGGAAACAAATAATTCTCCCGTTTATATCCAGAAAGCAGATATTACCGTTCAGTTAACATTTTATTATAAATAATTTCTAACTTTCTAATTTTGATTTTGCCAACTTTCTTTTTCAATAATATTAAGAGTTAAATGATAAAAATGGTTGGGGTTTGCCATAAGGGCAATAGGGTTAGGACCCTCATATAGGGGCTGGTACTTGACATGACCATCCGATTGATCAGAGGGTGCCACTCCAGCCACCCGTCTAGCCTAAGTAAGGACCAGAGTGGAGTGTTGCTTGCTTGTCATGGACTGTTCAGCCAGCAGGATTTGGTCCTTAAAAATCCCCAGAGCTTCAAATTTGGGACTTCACTTTGAGATGTAGTGTAGCATAATTATTATGGTCTACGGAGAATTTGGGGATTGACAGAGATAGAGAGGGAGAAGAAATGAGAACAAACAAAGGTTAAAATTTGAAAGAGTAAACACTAAGCGGGGTGCCAGTAATTTGACCGAAGAATGACCCTGGAAATAGATTTAAAAATAAAAACGGAAGTTCCGGGCTTTGAACGGAAACGGGTGTGACGCGGGAACGAGAAACGGAAGAGAAGAAAATCGGCCTCCTTTTTTTTTAGACTTGGTGACCATCGTTATGCTACAGTAGTTTAGCGTCATTCCCAGGACACTAAAACCCTCAGCCATTGCCTTCTTGCACATATATAATAAAAAGTGTTGTGGGGTTTGCCATAAGGACAATTGGGTCGGGACAATCATATAGGTGTTTAGGCTTGACGTGACCAGCCGATTGATCGGAGGAGACCTCTCCAACCACCCGTGTAGGCAAAGTAAAGGCCAAAGGGGAGTGTTGCATGTCATGGACTGAGTCCATTTCCTACGGCAATAACTATTACAAAAAAAAGCTAAGCGGTGCCTGCTCAAAATCCGACCCCTGCTACTTATGAATAATGTATTGGTTGTTTTTGTTTTCGAAACTCGGCCGTATTTATTTAAAAATTCGTGACAGTTGTTTTGAATTAAACTAAAATGAAAATACCGAAAAAAAAAAATTCTTTAAAGGTGGGGAGTAAAATATGTACATTTACTAGTCGATAAAAAAAAACCTGGGGTGGCTTTTCTTTTAACGCCTTCAAATCACTATAAAAACTTATTTGTCGATAAAAACGCCTTCAACCCACTAAAAAATATTAAAATATTTTTTAGCGGTTTGAAGGCGTTTTTATCGACAAATAAGTTTTCATAGAGTGGGGTGGTAAAATATTTACATTTACTTGTTGAGAAAATACTGAGGGAGGGGGCTAATATATCACTTTCATATCGCATCAACTTTTCGGGGAAAACGCCTTTAAACTGGCTAGGGAGTTCATAAGTAGCAGGGGTCCGATTTTGAGCAGGCACTGCTTAGCTTTTTTAAGGGCAGGAGGCCGGGACGGATTTATGCGATAATACCACGTGCCTCCACTGTGAACCTACTATAAGAGAAAAAAATACCAATTCTCAATTTTAATTGGTCATTTGGTTTGTGACGTATTTTGAATGAAAATACGCTTCTCAGCAGGGCTATCGACATTCGGGCAATTTCTCTAGCACTCATAAGAATTTGGCGGATAAGCAATGCCAGATAATCAGGATTTACATGTTTGCATTTCATCTAAGAAGATTTGGACGGTCTCATTTTTAACCAGATGGTGTTGCAAGATGATAACGGTCAATACAATTAAGGAAGAAGAGAATTAATGTATAGATAACATTTTTTTGGTTTTGTTTGTTTTGTTTTACGGCATATCAACCTCAGTGGGTCATTTAATGCCGATAAAGTTTTGAAATAAATTCATTCTTAATGGATAATACAATTTTTTTATAAATACATTTTTCTATTTAACCCATAGATGGGATCCTAACAGGTACTACCACTCCAGGTCAGAATGGACCAGGGAGCAATAGGGATGAAGGGGTGCCCCACATTCCCCAAACCTCCAGAACTGGAACCTCACCATCAGATAGAGTTTCACGTCATTCTTTCTAGCACCCATCTGATAAAAAGGGTTGGGAGTTTGTCATAAGGGCAATAGGATTGGGGGTAATTATATAGATGCTAGGGCTTGACATAACAAGCCCATTGATCGCAGGGGGCCTCTCCGACCACCCGTCTAGCCCAAGATAGGGCCAAAGCGGAAAAACTTGTAAACATTACTTACCTGTGTGTATACCAATTCTCAATTTTAATTGGTCATTTGGTTTGTGACGTATTTTGAATGAAAACACGCTTCTCAGCAGGGCTATCGACATTCGGGCAATTTCTCTAGCGTGTAAATTTCCATTCCGAACTGGAAGACCTGAGGCGACCATATATGCGTCACCAATTGTTTCTACCTGTAACAAGAAAAAAAAAAAAGATTCTGCTTAAACAACACTCCAAACAGATACGGTGAACTCCTAGTCGAGTTCTCCTTTAAGAACAGGCTTGTATGCCTAACGACCAATTCTAAAAACCTAAGAGCAAACCATGGACCTACCCTACCCAAATAGCACAAAAGCGCAACTAGACTACATCATAACTGCAACTGACCAGGTAAACGCTCATAAGGTCATTAATCATCTTAACAACAGCAACCTTGAACACCTTTTTGATCTCCATGTTTCTAACACACGTGGGCATGCCTACAAAGTCAGAAAACAGCATTGCTCGTTAGTCATAATTTAATCCTATAAAAATGACCTAAAGGCCACCTTCAGTTGCCATTAAGCTCGATAGAAATGTATAAAGGATACTAAGTAAAAAAAATAAACGATAATGGGTAAAGGGGTTATTTCCCATAAGTCTAACATGATCAAAGGGGAACCACCCTTGACAGATAAGTTATTTATTTATTTTCCCATTAAACTAACCCTAAACCCTTACCCTAACCCTAACTCTAACCCTAAACTCTAATCATAACTTCGTCTTCTTTTTCCTAGTAGATCAATAAATAAATCATCATCATCATCATGTCGCGCATGCAGCACGGGTATCCAAGACAATCTCTCGCCAACCTTCCCTATCATTAATTGCACCTGCGGAGCAACCAGCATCTTCGCTTAGCTGGTCAATGTAGGTCCTTGCTGGGCACCCCACACTTGCATGTCCATGTGTTGGCTTCCACAGGAGAACGTCGCTTTTGAGTTCATCCTTGCTTCTCCAGCAGTGTCCTGCATGCCTTGTCCGTCTCACTCGGATAGTTTGTGAGATGGGGGGCAGGTGACCGTACAGCTGTTTCCTTGTGGGGTACTGTTTCCACGACTTGTTCAAGACTGCACGCAGCATTCTTGTGCAGTCCTATCAAGCGTATTCTCAAGACGCTTCATTAGGGTCCAGGTGGTGAAGCCATATAGCAGCACCGACACAACCACAGCCAATGAATAAATGAATGATTTATCAGTCAAGAGTGGTTCCCCTTTGATCATGTTAGACTTATAGGAAATAACCGGTAAGGGATATAATAAGTAATATGTATTACGCAACATATGATGCAGATATAATAGAGTATGACATAGCGAGACTGTCGTGTAGCGACGAAGCCATCTGTAAGGCTTAGCACTAAGCCGCGCTATGGGCCACTTATTCGCAAGTCAAATGTAAAAACACTTATAACTACATTAATTAAAAGTACTAGCAAAATAAAAAGACACCCTCCGGGCGATGTAAAAATAATTTTTTGAAAGATATTGCCTGAGGCGATGAGAGCTGAAAATTCAATGTCATAGAGTGTGTACCATAAGTATGTAAAATCGTCAAATTTATTAAAGGAGTAAAAAAAAAAAGAAAGAAAGAAAGACAATTTGAAATGGAAACAGTTCTGATAACTTTAAATATCATATTAGAATAAAACAATCTATATATAAATATATAACGCCGGGCATCTATTTATTGAAACAATGAGGATTGTCTAACGTTACATGCTCACATTTTGAGTATATTTATTCTATGTTATGACGTTGGATTACGTGTTGGGTAATGTGACGTAAATAGTGACGTAATTTTTGTTACAGACAAAAACCGGAAGCGAATCTCCATTATTAATAGAATTAATATTATTAATTATTACAATTATCATAAAATCGATTAAATGCAGTATTACTTATCTTAATTGTAATCATCTGAAAATCATTTACAAAAAACAAAAAAATTCGTTTGATTTAAAATTGCATCGATGCAAGGGAAGTAACTCTTGCTTTTAAAATTGAGATGTTCGTTTCGTGGAGAATTGTGATGCATATAATCTTAATAATAAATATTTATTTATTTATTCATTTATTTATTTCTTTATCTATCGATTGAGAGAGAAGAGAGAGAGAGAGAGAGAGAGAGAGAGAGAGAGAGAGAGAGAGAGAGAGAGAGAGAGATAATGACGGAGAGAAAATAAGAAAAGTGTTGCATAGAAAAGTGTTCAATGTTATAAAAAAAAAATATAGTCCCATAATCTTGTATATTTATAATAGATAATTTAATATATAAATATATATATATATATATATATATATATGTGTGTGTGTGTGTGTGTGTGTGCGTGTGTGTGTTGTGTGTGTGTGTGTATATATATAATATGTATATATATATATATATATTATATGAAAGTAAGTAAACAAACAATGTGTTTGTTTTTGATATGGCCTTTTAGTCGACAATTTTTGGAGGATATGTGCTTAATTGAAGTCATACCTAATTTTGAAAATTAATTAGTTAATAATTAATGAATTTAGGCGGGCATATATGTTAAAATGTAAGGCTAAACAAATCGAGAAAATGTCAATCCCTGTATGTACATTTCGACCTATTAGGTCTCATCAGCAAGGTTATAGACATGGGAGACTGCTCCGTGTGTGACTCGAAACCTCGACTGCCAAGCTGACAGGCGGGGATTCTAACCATTACACTAGCTGGTAAATCCCAGATTTTTCGTTTGTTTTGAAGTTAGTTATATTCCACTTTTTTCGTGACTTGTCGCACGACGGTATGAAAGTAAGTAAACAAACAATGTGTTTGCTTTTGATATGGCCTTTTAGCCGACAATTTTTAGAGGATATGTATATTTATCTAAGGGTTACTACCATATAAACATTGTAGTAGAATAAGTAGTTAATCCAAAAGGGCTCAATATATCTTGTAAAATATAGAGCATTAATAGTTGTAGAAAATAAACTTAAATCAGACGAATAGATACTTCATTAGCCACATAGATTTAATCAGTCCCCCTGAAGAATGTGTACTAAGAACACCGAAACCGTGGTAGGGAAATAACTTTTCTACAACTATTACCTATATTGTATATATATATATATATATATATATATATATATATATATTAATAATGGAGATTCGCTTCCGGTTTTTGTCTGTAACAAAAATTACGTCTCTGCTTACATCACATTACACAAAATCGTCAAAACATAGAATAAATACACTCAAAATTTGAACCTGCAACATTAGACAGTCCTCATTGTTTTTTTAAAACAAGTTTTAATAAATACATGACTGGTATTATATATCTATATATAGTTTGTTTTATTTTAATACACATTTAAAGTTTACATTTCAAATTGTTTATTTTTTAATCCTTTAATGAATTTGATTATTTTACTTACTTAGGGTACAAACTCGCTGACATTGATTTTTTTACACCCACCCCTCAGGCAATATGTTTCAAAAATCTATTTTTACATCGCCCGGAGGGTGTTTTTTATTTTGTGCTCGTATATATAATATAGGTAATAGTTTATATATATATATATATATATATATATATATATATATCAGACAATGTTAATTCTTGCTTTTAAATTGAAACATCTGTTTAGTGTTCGGGAAATCCATATATATACGATAAAAAACAAAAATGAAGATCTGGTGATAGTGAATGTGTATATGTATTTACGATTATTTTCTATAACTCCAACATAAACAAAGGAGAACTACTCTTGACTGATAAATTATTTATTTTCCTATTAAACTAACCCTTAACCCTAACCCTAACCCGGTTTTCTTTATTCCTAGTAGATCAATAAATAAATAAATAAATAACTTTTTCAGTCAAGAGTGGTTCCCTTTATTTATGTTGGCGTTATAGGAAATAACCTATATCTACTTTGTCGTTAATTGTTTTATTTTCGTAATGTCCTCCGGACATACACACACACGTACATTCATACATACATAGAACATTCATACACACAACTGTCATTGATATATGTATATAAGATAGATAATTATATGTACAATGAGAGAGTTCATCGCGTGCAGAAGATGCGGTGTTAGAACGCGCAGTCCGTTGGTACTGGTTTGGATGCTGGTTCAGTGATTCATAGTCACGTAGTCCTGATCTGCAATTTCAACGCATCAAACAGACTGTTCGTTTTAACACGACATCAACTTCAGGCGATGAATGATCTCATTCAAAACATTCAATGATCACAGAATATAACGTATAGTACACGGCGTGGTTATACACATATTTCTCGAAAATGATCAACGAAATTCGAAAGTAAATGTACTCGGGATACAACACCAATGAATTCAGACAATTATCATAGTGCCTTAATCATCATTTGAATGCTATAATAGCTGAGCAGTTTTAAAACCTATAGCCCCATAATCTTGAACAGTTTTTTTTTTTTTTTTCTATAAGTCTAACATGATCAAAGGAGAACCACTCTTGACTGATAAATTATTTTTTTATTTATTGATCTACTAGGAAAAAAAGGGGTTAGGTTTAGGGTTAGGGTTAGTTAGTTTAATGGAAAAATAAATAAATAATTTATCAGTCAAGAGTGGTTCCCTTTGATCATGTTAGACTTATAGGAAATAACCTTTTTTTTTTTTTACCCTGTAAATTATGTAAGCTATAATCAACCATCTTCCCGTCTGATGAGAGCATTGGCATGCAACTCAGAGTCACGAACTAGTAGCACGGAGACCATGACATCGGTTGTATCGAACTCGATATTCAGTATTATTTGGATTATTCGGACTATTGTTCTCATCTTTATTCTTATCTGTACAATATTTCGGACAATGTGCCTCCGAATAACCCAAATAATACTAATTATCAATATTCAGTGTTATTTGGATTATTCGGACTATTGTCCTCATCTTTATTGTTATCTGTACAATGTTTCGGCCAACGTGCCTCCGAATAATCCAGAAATACTAATTATCAATATTCAGTATTATTTGGATTATTCGGACTATTGTCCTCATCTTTATTGTTATCTGTACAATGTTTCTCCGAATAATCTAAATAATACTAATTATCAAGCCTCATCTAAAAAAATTCAGAGAAATCGATATTTAGTTGTAATTGATCTACGAGACTGGCTTGCTAGCCCTTACATCAGGATGAGATGCCTTCTCTTGGCGGATATAAAAACTCCGAACCTCATGTGGTATAATGGTTAGCAAGCTAGATTAGAAGACTATTGTTAATGAGTTCGATTCTCACTAATTGTAACGGTTACTTAACTGTGTGTGTTCCCATTCTCACTGGGTTTGTGACGTATTTTGAAGGAAACCACGCTTCTCAGTAGGGCTATCGACATTTGAGCAATTTCTCTTGCAGCTCTGCCAATTTTATCTTTATTTACTACAGGGGTCACTAAACTACGGCCCGTG
This sequence comes from Doryteuthis pealeii, assembly GCA_023376005.1. Lineage (NCBI taxonomy): Eukaryota > Metazoa > Mollusca > Cephalopoda > Myopsida > Loliginidae > Doryteuthis > Doryteuthis pealeii. The sequence continues at coordinate 21,167,509 of CM042157.1, forward strand.
GGGTTAATCCGGCCCGCGAATGCATTTTATCTGGCCCGCCGACGGTACTTGAATTTGTTCGTTAAAACGTACGGAACGCAAGACGTTCTGATACCATTTAAATTTGGATATCATGTCAAGCTTACTAAATCTTCATGGACTTGACTACTCTATGTAGGTTACAAAATTTCGTGCGTGTGAGCATTTCACTTGTTACTTACGCGATCCTGTATTTCACTTGTTACAACTGTTTGAAAAACACAGGTAATTTTCAAAGAGCTAATGCGAAGCAACGAATAGGTCACGCATTCATGAATATAACATGGAAAGATACTTTTCTTTTACATCTTTTTCTCATAGCTTGTGTTCTGGCTAGCAATATTGAACACAATAATAATGTGTCCCGCGCTCGTTATTTTTTCAATTATCCAGCCCACCATGAAAAAAGTTTGGTGATCCCTGATATAGTGCTACGTAATTAAGAACGACTGTTGATTGAAATTGATAAAAGAAGAAAAAAGTCAAATCTTACCTTGTACACATCAAACTGTTCGATGATCGAATCAAACAGGGTATAGAGATCGTTGAGTAAGTCAACAACCTGTAATAAAATAAAAACGGACTTTATGTATATGAAGAAAAAATCAGAGGTAGATATGAACAAAAATATGGATCTTATGTATATAAAGTAAAAGAAATCACAGAGATATAGATATGAACATACTCAGATGTTGGAGCAACGAATGTTTATATATATATATATATATATATATATATATATATATATATATATATATATATATTAAAATAAGTGTATTTTGGCAGTATTTTTTCTTTTAAACAAGTTTTGTTGAACTGTACAGACAATTCCTGTCGGACAAGTTTTTCGTTGATCCGTTCCAATTTTCGGGCCATCTTTCTGGTGTCGGGGTGTAACTGATATAACAGTCCCCCAAAGGTTTCAAAACGAGCGCTTTCGGCAATACAATTTGCCATCATCAGGTAGGAAACGATGGTATGATTTCGTATCTCGTTTCGTGTCTCGTTTCGTGTCTCCCACTTCTAATTCCTTGCCACTACTCGTTCTCGTTAAAAACGGATCAACGAAATACTTGTCCGACATGAATTGTCTGTATATATATATATATATATATATATATATATATATATATATATATATATATATATGAGAGTAAGTAAACAAACAATGTGTTTATTTGATATGGCTTTTTAGCCGACAATTTTTGGAGGATATGTGCTTAATTGAAGTCATACCTAATTTTGAAAATTAATTAGTTAATAATTAATGAATTTAGGCGGGCATATATGTTCAAATGTAAGGCTAAACAAATCGAGAAAATGTCAATCATTGAATAGGTCGAAATGTACATTCAGGGATTGACATTTTCTCGATTTGTTTAGCTTTACATTTGAACATATATGCCCGCCTAAATTCATTAATCATTAACTAAGTAATTTTCAAAATTAGGTATGACTTCAATTAAGCACATATCCTCCAATATATATATATATATATATATATATATATATATATATATATATATGTACTCGGGACCTGAGCTTTGGTGGATTAATCCACGAATTCCACCCACATATTAAAAAGTTGGCCAGAAAACTTGAAAAGATCAAAAATAAATTGTTAAACAGGAGATGAGTCTTTTGTTTAATTCACATGCATAAATGAAAAAATGCTGCCCAAAACACACACACACACACACACATATATATATATATATATATATATATATATATATATATATATATATGTAATATAAAAGATTTTGAAGGCAATTTACAATGCAATATGTGTTGAATTTATTTAAGTTTTTTTTTTTCAAAACTAAATATTTGCGGAAGTAAAATTCCATCTTCAGAGTTATTGAAAGTACTAGGTGATTTTTTTATAGTACTTATCCCACGGTGATATTGTAATCATCTGTTGTTTAAGAAGTTGAAGAACGCCGTATATTTGAAAAAAAATTTTTTCCGTGATGTTAAATCGGCTAATTCCGTGATGTTAACCTCGGCTCGCTGCTCCCTCGCGTGGTAAATGTTCGAAATTCTTTTAATTTTTACTATAAATATAGCCTTGCTCGGCATAGTGAAATAAAGTTTGTTTCTTTATAGTATCTTTGAAGCATTGTGTGTATGTGTAATATAAAGATTTTGAAGGCAATTTACAATGCAATATGTGTTGAATTTATTTAACATTTGTTTTTTTTTTTTCAAAACTAAATATTTTCGGAAGTAAAATTCCATCTTCAGAGTTATTGAAAGTACTAGGTGATTTTCTTTTTAGTACTTTCAATAACTCTGAAGATGGAATTTTACTTCCGAAAATATTTAGTTTAAAAAAAAAAACAAAAGTTAAATAAATTCAACACATATTGCATTGTAAATTGCCTTCAAAATCTTTATATTACACTTACACACAATGCTTCAAAGATACTATAAAGAAACAAACTATATATAACTAGCGTATGAGTATATAAAGTAAGGAGCTATATATAGATATAGCGCTATTGATATACTATATTTATCGATTTATTACTATATATATATATATATATATATATATATATATATATATATATTATATGATAAAAACGGCTGGGAGTTTGCCATAAGAGCAGTCGGGTTGGGACAATTGTATAACTGCTAAGGCTTGCTAATCCACAGCCCCAGCTATAGTGATTTAAAAAGACTCCGGCATTAAACAAATGGACATGACTTGGAGAAAAATACGACAAAACCCCAACAAACGACTAAGTACTCACTTGATAGGGTGTACTTTCTGCTGACATGGCTGTAAAACCACAAATATCACTGAAGAAAAGTGTTACACTCTCAAATTCTTCTGCAGCAATGGTTTCTCCTCGAATCAGTGAACTTGCAACAGACCTGAAACGAAAAAAAGTAATCTATTATTATCTACAGAATAAGGCATGAACACTGTGTTCCAATGTTACTTCTCATATCAACTGAGTTAAATTTATTAATAATAGAGATTCGGTCTTTTTTGTCTGTAACGAAAACTACGCCACTGCTTACGTCACAGTCATTTGAGGAAACAAGTAAGTGTCAATTTAGTAAAAATCATTTCCAGTGCATTTTTATAGTAAAAATCATTTCCAGTGCATTTTCATAGTAAAAATCATTTCCAATGCATTTTTATAGTAAAAATCATTTCCAGTGCATTTTTATAGTAAAAATCATTTCAAGTGCATTTTTATAATAAAAATCATTTCCAATGCATTTTTATAGTAAAAATCATTTCCAATGCATTTTTAAAGAAAGAATCATTTCCAGTGCATTTTTATAGTAAAAATCATTTCCAGTGCATTTTTATAGTAAAAATCATTTCCAATGCATTTTTAAAGAAAGAATCATTTCCAGTGCATTTTTATAGTAAAAATCATTTCCAGTGCATTTTTATAGTAAAAAAAATTCATTTCCAATGCATTTTTATAGTAAAAAATAATTTCCAATGCCTTTTTTATAGTAAAAAAATGAATTTCCAATGCATTTTATACTAAAAAAAAAATTTCCAATGCATTTTTATACTAAAAAATCATTTCCATACATTTTTATAGTAAGATCAAATATTGCTTATTTGACTTTTACTATATAATCAAGAATAAAATAAACTACTAAGCTACTCACTTTGGCAACATGCTGTATAGAAGGTCTTCGGCTTTCTTTTTCTGTTCCAAGAAATCTGCAGTTCTTTCTTCAACGAGGGCTTCCAAGTTATTTGCATATTGTTCCATACGGGACAATAAATTGTCAAGCAGATTTCCCTTTTCACCGTCTCTACAAAACCAAAGTCAAGTAAATATGTTAAACAAACAGTAATAGTATGTTTTATTACTCTAACTTCTCAACGGATTGAACTATTTTGGTCACGTGATACCCCACCGCAAACTATTGCACTTATATATTACAAAATTGTTTTACCTTCCTGGCAAAACAGACAGTATTTACTTATTTACTTCATCCCACGTGTGCGGGTATGACACAAGGTC
>CM042157.1:21174033-21234033 GCA_023376005.1 Doryteuthis pealeii
TCAGATAGAGTTTAACGTCATTCCCAGGACATGTAGACCCTCAGCCACCGCTTCTAGCACCCATTTGATAAAAAGAGTTGGGGCTTGCCGTATTAACAATAGGTTTAGGGCAATTATATAGGTGCTAGAGCTTAACATGACCAGTTGATTTATCAGAGAGGGCCTCTCCGAGCGCCCATCTAGCCTAAGTAAGGGAAGGGTTTTAGTGGAGCATTGCATGTCATGGACTGCCAGTCACCTGTGTTTCATCCTTAAGCATCACGGGTCGCCATCCACGGCCAACAGGTGGCCCCATTGGGGGTGCACCACTAGGACTCTAGCGGATGGCGAAGGAAAGGATTTTGTGCTGTCGGCACACTTTCCTGATATTATTTGATACATTCATTGTGGAAATTAACTCATCATTTAATCGTAGACAGAGTAATATATATTTACCAACCCCTCCACACGAGCAGGATGTAACACAAGGTCAATTTCTTAAGCGGAGTTCAACAGATTTGAATTCAGAGTTTTCCTTCTCCTAGACCGGTTGCCTAACCAAGGTTAAAGAGCTCAGTCTTCCCTACTATTTATCCATAGCTAGAGGGAGAGTAGGATTCATACCTTTCCCAAGGGTATTAGCGCTAAGTTAAATGCAATTACCACATCCAGGATTTGAACTCGGGGTGACGAGTTCATTTCCCATGACTTTAACCATTACACCACGCGCTTCCATAGGAAGAGTAATAACTTACCAGACGCCTTAAAGGTATTCCATCATTTACTCTTTTCAAAACGATCTGCTAAGTCCTCTTTAGGGATCGCCATCAGCTGCGTTATAAAATTATTCATAATCGTTAATTTCTTTCGAAGCATAGCACCTTTCCCTTTCAACCGGAAGTTTAAATTTGGAAAAACCAGAAGATGTAAGGAGAAAAATCTGGATCATGACTGTGAGGCCGGGGTCACAGATCTTTTAATGATATTTCGACAAAAAAAAAAACTTACATAAAACGTGTCGAATGTACAAATCTGGCCAGCGTGAAGGCGAGAGTCACGCCGTAACAACTTCATCCAACAGCGCCTAACTGCCGACTGAGTCATCCAACGAAAGCGTTGCCCATTCAAGCAATGAGTGTATGAACCTCTCTATATATCTATATTTGAGTGTGTATTTTTATCTATCTCAAATTTTCAGTGTATCAATTCGTGTGTATGTGTGTGTCAGAGTGTGTCTCTGTGTGTGTTTGTGCTTATGCATCTCTGTCTGTGTGTGTTTGTGCCTATACATTTATTTCAATTTGCCAATATATATCTATGTCTGTTCATATCTATCTATCTATCTATCTATCTCTCACTCTCTCTCTCTCACACACACACACACACACTCTCTCTCTCTCTCTCTTTCTCTCTCTCTCTCTCTCTCTCTATATATATATATCTGCTTGTCAGTCTTATATATATATTATATATATATATATATATATATATTATATATATATATATATATAATAAAGACTGACAAGCAGAGAGTCAGCAGACAAAGGATTGGCCATTGTGTGAAAACACACATGACAACACACAGTTGAATTCTATCCAAAACCATCCCACTGTATTCCCTGTCAGTGACAATAAATAAAACAAATATTGTTATATGTTAAACATATTTCACTGTTTTTCTTATCAGTTTGCTATTCCTACATCTTGGGATATAACAAATACTAATTATCAAGCCTCATCTAAAAAAAAAATTCAGAGAAATACTACTTACTTGTTCATCTTACGCATTAGCGTTTTTACCGCAGGAAAGTCGGGTCTCTCGTTGGGATCCTCCGCCCAGCATCTTTTGATGAGGTTAACTAGATCTTCGGAAGGACATTCTGAACAGTCAAGTGTCGGGCGGAAGGCAGGGCATAATCCATTTTTAACTTTCTGGTAAATCTCTGCAAACAAAAGAAAAAACAATAAACTTGTGAGTATATTACCAGGTACCCTACGTGTACCGGTTAGGCACAAGGCCCTATTAATGTGGGATCAACCACGATCCGAGACTCATGGTTACACGAGTGCAAAAAATGCGTTGATCCCATCGGCATTTCCTCTCAAGAGGGCGCCTAGGCACCGGGCAATAAACCCAGCCCTGCCCCTTTAAATCGAGGGGGCAGGTATTGCCTGGAGGGTAGGTAGCCCCCTGGGATCAACGCTGATAATTGTAGCCATAGTCCCCCCCACTCCAAGAGGCAGGTATACGCATATACAGGATCTGTATTTACAGCTTGTTTCACCATGGTCTACCTCAGTATTAGAGATCTTCCGTATTTTCATGTGTGGCCTACGTCAGCATTTGAGTCATGAGTCTGCCCATGAGTCCTAGTGTCAGTATTGCTAGTTAGTGGTAACTAGGGTAGGTTGATTTTTCACTTTTTAAAATATCAAATTGTCCATTCATACGAAAGTTGTATGTTAGTATACTGAATACTGATACCAAAAATTAGATATTTTACTTGCACCATTGTTTGAGGAAATAGCATCAAAGATCGGCTGATAAATAAAAACTTGTTTTTACAACATTTGGCCTAGAAATTGGTTAGAAAATTTACCGTTTTCAATATTTAAATCAGAAAATGTTGGACAATTTGATATTTTAAAAAAGTGAAAAATCGACCTACCTTATAGGTTACGTCTATAGATCAAGCTGTGTATTTGACCCGTGGGTCAGGGACCCTTCGGGGTCGGGTGTACCTTCGGGTTAAAATCACGAGCGTCGATCCCAGGGGCCATCCCCCCAGGCAACACATGCCCCCTCGATTTAAAGGGGCATGGCTGGGTTTATTGCCCAGTGCCTGAGGCGCCTCCCTTGAGGGGGAATGCCAGGGGGATAGACGCAATTTTTAAACCCGCCACCAATGAGTCTCGGCTTCTAGGTGGTCCCACGTTAATAGGGCCTTGTGCCTGACCTTGTACAAGTGGGATACGAGGATAATACCCTTCTTGTGAGTCATTGTATCAGTATTGTGAGTCATTATTCACTGTAGTGAAGAATTGCCCGGGGGTTTAAACGATGTACAGTGGCTTGTGTCTAGGTTTAAAATGTAAACGAAAATAACAACTTTCTTACATCAAAGTACACGACATTCAGCAACAGTATGTTTTATCTAAGAGATCTAAAATAAACCAGTTTCCATTTTTACAGGAATAAATTTTCAAAAAATACCTTGGGTGCTCAAATCGACGCCGGCCATATAAAAAACTCCATTTCTGTAGATGATCTCTTGACACATAATGGCAAAGCTGTAGATATCCCCTTTCTGGGTACCTTGATGCGGAGGATTGTGCATACGTAACAACTCAGGAGCCGTCCACAATTTACCTGTAGGTAAAAAAAAGTAAATAAATAAGTATAAATACACCGAAAGAAAGAAAATAGAGAGAGAGAGAGAGAGAGAGAGAGAGAGAGAGAGAGAGAGAGAGAGAGAGAGATAATATTATTATAAATGACAATCGAATTATTATTATTATTTCTTCTTTTTGAGTTTTCACATCAGCATTAGCTGATGGTCTTTCACTGGAGTCTGAGTGACAGCAAGTCTCCTCAGGTCTCCAGGACTCTTCTGAGTATTCTGGCAGATTGCAGCAGTGCAGTGTTTTGAATGGTTTCAATCCTTCCTCTGATTTCCAAACTTTCCAAACCCTTTTCTAATCCTTTTGGGACCGTTCCAAGTGTACCTACCACAATTAATATCACTTTGACTTTCATATTCCATAACTTTTTCAGTTCTCTGGCAAGGTCTAGATATTTGTCCATTTTTTCATTTTCCTTTAGCTTCACCCTGTGATCTGCTGGAACTGCAAAATCCACCAGTTGACAAGTTCTTTCTTTTTTGTTAATCAACACTAGGTCTGGTCTTCTTGCTGGGATAAGGTGATCCGTTTTTATTTCAAACCCAGAGAATATTATGCGTTTCGTTCTCAAGAACAGATTCTGGTTTATGCATATACCATTTTGTATGGTCAAAATTAAATTTTTTGCATAATTCCCAGTGGATCACCTTCCCAACCCAGTCGTGTCTAGTTTTGTACTCCCTTTGTGCTAGTTTGCTACATTCGCATAGTATATGGTTTACAGTCTCATCTCTATTCCCGCATAATCTACATTTGTCCCAACTTGCACGTTTTCCGAGTTACAAACAATGGCTCAGTAGATTTTTTACTTTGTGTTTGTACGAGCGAGCTTCAGTTACGCATATGTTTATAAGTTCATAAAACACATGCAAGTTTTAAATTTAATACACAAAAGAGAAATATTATTTATGAAAAATAAACATTTAAAACATATTACAGCAATAATTCATTACATTATATTGTATTATGTTTTTATACAATACGGACATTTCAGTTTAGATCAATGGGGGAAATTGATTTGATATACGAGGAAATGGAGTTAGGAGTGGAACGAAATAAACTCGGAGGTCAAGGTACTACTGTATTTTTTAAATGATTTTTTAATATGCTTATGCAAATTAATTGAAAACCAAACACAAAAAAAAAACGAATAATTCCGTTATTATCATAGTATCCGTGATCTCTCTGTAAAGTTTACTAATGAATTCGCGCAGTGTTACAATTCGTATGCTTCCTTGTAGTAATGTCCATCGCAGACAATGTTTTAGGACAACTAATCGACAGTTGAAATTATAATATCTGGGTGTGATAAAATATGATGCGATCACGGATGACACAATATTTTGGACCTTACAAGTTAGCATCGTTGATACCAGGGGCCATCCCCTCAGGAAACACATGTCCCCTTGATTTAAAGGGGCTAGGCTGGGTTTATTGCCCAGTCCTTGAGGCGCCCCCTTGAGGGGGAATGCCGACGGAATCAACGCATTTTTGTGCCTACCACCCATGAGCTTCGGCTTGTGGGTGGCCCACATAAAAATGTCCTTGTGTCACGCCCTCATAGGTGGGATGAGAGGCATAGACCTAAATCTGAATCTGAGAAAAAAAAATAGAAATCGATTACACTCTGTCACTCCAGTGGGTCTAAAATTGACCGTATAGGGAAAGAAAGGAAAATACAATGGTTGTTTCAATTAATTTGCACAACAGTCTATAACACAGATCAAATCTTTTCTTATTCACTTAAAAATTGGCGTTATTATTGATCTTGACGTGTCCCGTTAATATGTAGACAAACCAGTTTACCGCGTACAATGTCCACCAAAGCGATGAAAGAATATTTAGTTTGTTAACAGTGCAGAAAATGACCAATGCAAAGAAAGTGGTGCAGTTGCAATAAAGCAAATAAAATAAAAAAAACAAAAGAAGCAGATGCTTTTTGCCTACGTATAATTCTAAATGCACTTAGCGCTAAAATCTATTAATAATAGAGATTCGCTTCCGGTTTTTGTCTATAACAAAAATTACGTCACTACCTACGTCACATTACCCGAAATCGTCATAACATAGAATTGAACATGCAGCATTAGACAGTTCTCATTGTTTTTTAAAACAACTTTTAATAAATACATGACTGGTATTATATATCTATATATATGTTGTTTATTTTAATACATATTAAAGTTTTTCAAATTGTTTCATTTTTTAATCCATTTGATGATTTTACTTACTTAGGGTACAAGCTTGCTGACATTGAATTTTTTTTATCCCACCTCTCAGGCAATGTTTCAAAAACCCATTTTTACATCGCCCGGAGGGTGTTTTTTATTTTGTACTAGTAATTCTAAATGCACTTAGCGCTAAAATAATAAAAAGATTATTTAATTTCTTGGTGTTGTTTCTATTATCACCAGATGCTTTCATGAGATTAAAACTAGTCATGGGCAATTATACTGTGTAAGGGAGATAACTGCGTTTACGTGACATAAAAAGTAATTCACTTTTGCGTGCAAATAGATAAAAATCTATGGTAGACCATTCAGTAAAATTATTTGACGTCTTTTTAGTTTTAGTCACAAAGGGTGAGAATGTTTTTAATACATTTGGTGATCCGTAAACGAAAATAAATTGTTGTGGGGGATTCTCTTCCCTTTGCCTGGAAGAGTTATCTTCCCGCTGTGTTGTCGTTTGTGGCCACCAGGGGACCTCTGGTATATAAGCGGCTGATTCAAATGCTTCCCTCTCTCTTTCCTTACTGCCTCTGAACGAGCACATGGGTTAGACTTATGTTTACCCCCTTCTCGGTGGGACTCTTTCACCCTTACATTACTGTAAGTCTTTTATACAGCATGAACTATCCTTTAGTTCCATGTCTTTAACCTTTATATTTTATGTACATTTGGGTATCTCGTTTATACTTAGATATTGTATCTTGTATTTACCATTCATGAATGTGTCCTTTTATCTCTACTCTTATATCTTATTTGTATCTTATGTATCTATGTACTTTATGTATCTTATCGTTGCCATGTGCTGTACACCTATTGAATGTTTTGTCTCACACACGTGTCGGAGCTGTTGTTTAAATTATTAACTTTGAATCTTACATTGTTAACAATAAATTTTTTTAGATATATACAAATTTCAGAAAATAAGTTGTGCAAAAATTGACATTTTTAAACTAATATTTTCAGATAGATTATTGGTGTTAGGTAAAAAAAAAAGGAAAAAAAGAATTATATACAGTATGTGCAGTGTTAAATGCTTTCATTTGCATCAACGATATACAACATTTATCATATCGATCCCTATCTTTTTATCATAGCCCGATTGCCGGTTGCCGTGGCTCTTATTTCCCGACTGGGTATATTAGATAAGCGGTCCCAACCTTTTTTTTTTTTGCTCCACGGACCGGTTTCATCTAAGACAATATTTTGACGGACCGGCCTTCATATGCTCCGGCCTACATTTGCTCAGTGGTCTTATGTCAAGGCAAACAGCAACGGACAATAAACAACCGAGACCTGTTGACTCACCCTAGTAAACAGAAAAATTAACGACACGTGTAGGCAGAAGTGAGTGAAAAGCAAGCGAAGATAGTCCAGTGGCAGCGCAGTGCGAAAAAAAAGGTGCTGGATTTAAAATTCATTAACTTAGTATTATTCGATCTATTGTCCTTATCTTTATTGTTATCTGTACAACGTTTCGGCTGATGTCCCCTCCGGCCTTCTTCAGGTATTTCTTGTCGGACTTCGGGAATCTTCCCGAACTTGGGAACCTTCTTTTTGACTCGGGAACCTTCTTGTCGTAATCGGGAGCCTTCTTGTCGTAATCGGAATCTTCTTGTCACGAAGAAACCGGAGCCGCATCAGCCTAAACGTGGTACAGATAACAATATAGACGAGGACAATAGTCCGAATAATCCAAATAATACTAATTACCAAGCCTCATCTAAAAATCCAGAGAAATAGTTCATTAACTCAGATTTTTTGGTAATAAAGGACTATTTGCTCGTAAATTCCTACTATAAAATAAACTGAACCCCCATTTTATGTCCGTGTTTTTGCAATAAATCTTTTATTTTTCTTGCACCCGTTATGTTACAATACTAAATATATTTCCTTTATTTATTTTAATATTCACTTCAATATGTATATTCTAAAAGCTTTTATTTTGTGCGAATGCTTAGTTTTAAAGTGGAGGTTCGTTTTTACACATCAATTTTTACTCGTAAATTCCTACCATAGAATGCCCAAGCCTAATTTTATGGCAGCAATTTACGAGTAAAAAGTTGAATATTACTTTTTGTTGTTGTTATTTCTTTTCTTTTTGGCTTTGGTACTCTAAAATAAAAACGTCAGATTTTAATCATCGTCGACGAAAAAACAAAATTACGGTCATAAAAGGAGGATCCAATTTATGCCTAAATTGTAAAACGAGCCCCCACTTTAAAACTAAATATTCTCACAAAATAAAAACTTTTAGAATATGCACATTGAAATGAATATTAAAATAAATAAATAAAATATATTTTGTATTGATACATAACGGGTGCAAGAAAAATAAAACATTTAATACAAAAACACGGACATAAAATGGGGGTTCAATTTATTTTATGGTAGGAATTTACGAGCAAATAGTCCTTTATTACCGATTTTTTTTCTTTTGCCAAATACCATCTCACCTTTAAAGTGTTTTTCTTTTTTTTCATTCGGACTTCTGGTGAGTGGAATGTATTCCTCTACTGCAACAAGACGTGGCGATATTTATTTAAAAAAAAACATGTGAAACTTAATCTATCGGTGTATCCGGTAGGAATTACCGTCCTTATTATACACAATTACCTCCCCTGTCTTGTAGTAGGCGTTAGGTGTTATATCGAGCAGCCTCCCGGTTTCGACTGGGGGTCCGGCGAGCTTCGGCCGCTGGACCGGTGATGGTATAATAATAGCGTCGATCCCAGGGGGCCATCCCCCCAGGCAACACCTGCCCCCTCGATTTAAAGGGGCAGGGCTGGGTTTATTGCCCAGTGCCTGAGGCGCCCCCCTTGAGGGGGAATGCCGACGGGATCGACGCAATTTTTCACCCGCCACCCCATGAGCTTCGGCTTGTGGGTGGTCCCACATAAATAGGGCCTTTGTGCCTGACCCGTACAAGTGGGGTACGTGGAAAATACAAGCCTAAAAAAACAGGAGTGCTTCCAGCGTGTCTTGACCGTAACCTTAGCCCTTAGATTTATCCTAAGCTTTTGGAGGATCAGGTTACTCAGTGCTCCGTAGATTATCGGTTACTTGGTTAGTTCACTAACAGTTATTTGTCAGTAAACATTCCCTCACGGTGCAATTTTCGTTAATGATAACTTAATTCTAATTCAGCTCAATACAAATCTGTTTCTATGGCTAAGAATTCAAATTTTAAGTATTGTATTTTCATTCTAATCTATTAATAATGAAATTTATTGTGTACAGTGCTCAGGTGCACCACAACTCATCAAAAGTCTCATGTCAAGTACACATAATAATGTAGTGTCAGGAACATGAACAGTTTACATAGTAATATGCATGTATGTGAGCGCGTGTGTGCATATGTGTGTGGAGAGTGGCATCAGGTATAGTGTCGGCGGACTACAGGAGGCATGGAGGCTTTGAAAGATTCAGTGCTTCGGCAGCCTACAACAGGCGCGGGCAGTTTATTCCATGTCTCCGCAATTCTGAGCGTGAAAAAATGTTTCCGAAAGTCACGTGAGCAGTGCTATTTTTCTGACTTTGTAGGCAAGCCCACGTGTTGTTAGAAAGATGGAGATCAAAAAGGTGCTCAAGGTTGCTGTTGATAAGATGATTAATGCCCTTATGAGCGTTTACCAGGTTGTCTCAATTTGTCTGTAACTAAAACTATGTAACCAAAACTATGTCAAAGCTTACGTCACAATTACCAAAATCATCAATGCATATAATAAAGAACAATTAATATTAATAAAATAGATAAATGCTATTACTTAGAATTCAAAGTTTGAATCTTTCCATTATAATAAACTAGAAGCGGCTACCCGGCATCGCCAGGGTAGAAGGGGTATTTTTTTAAGTTAGTCCCGCGGATCTATTATTACTCAATCGTGAGTTGGATCCTCGTCGGATGCCCCATTAAAATCCCCATGTAAAAAAAAACACCGTTGCATTGATCCAGCCACTCTGAAAATAAACGTTAATGTCTACTATTCAAAATATTAAATGAAAAAAAAATTCCATTCTGTTACATTTAAATTTCATTTTTAAATCCTTTTCACAAATATAAATTAAATCTTCATTATTTTTGCTCAAAAAGCAAGTGATATTTAATGTGTATATATATTTACATTGTCGTTAATTGTTTTATATTCGAAGTTTTCTCCGGACATACAGATCACACAACTGCCCTCTCGAGTAGGTTATCACTTCTACCTATATTGTAATAAATTTGCTCTACTAACGTATTGAGTACTTTATATTTGTTATATCGCTGACTTATCTTCCTGAATTTTGCACCATCTAACAATCGTGACCATATTCACCGGTAAGTCACCTTTTCCATTATACATATATGTATAGATAGATAAATAAACTATATATTTTCCCAACCCTATTGCGCTTATGGCAAGCCACAACCCCCTTTTATCATATGGGTGCTAGAAGGCGGTGACTGAGGGTCTACATATCCTGGGAATATCGTTAAACTATCTTATGGTGAGGTTCTAGTTTTGGAGGTTTGCGGAATGTGGAGCAACCCTTCATCCCCATTGCTCCCTGGTCCACTCTGACCTGGAGTAGTAGTACCTGTTAGGGTCTCATCTATGGGTTAAATAGAAAAACATGAGTTGATAAACAAAATTGTATTATGCATTAAGAATGAATTTATTTCACAACTTGTCGGCATTAAATTACCTACTGAGGTTGATATGCCGTAAAACAAAATAAACCAAACTATATATTATTAAATAAATACACTATATAAACTATGAATTAGTTTTAAAAATCGTATTAATTTAAATAGAAAAAATTATTTGTGAAATTTGTAATCATTTTTTTAAATTAATTTTTACTCCCGCCATTTTTCTTTCAGCTTCATTTTGCCGTGACCTTTGTGATGAAGCTTCGAGTGGTTTCTCGTTGTCTTGTCCACAGTTTGAATTCAGAGATGTCCTATTTCTAGACTAAATTCCCACTAAAGTCAGGGAAACCAATCTTTCCTGCTATTTTTACTCTACCTGAGCGAGATGTGTATTATTATCTCCCCCCCCCCCCGCCAATGGCATGTGCTAAGGTAATGCAAACATATCTAAGCGAGTCTCGAACGCGGTTCGGCATTTCTGCTCTCTGCCTCTGTGCTGAAAACGTCGTTAAGAAAGCATTCTCAAAAACACAGGCTGTTGAACTCACAATGCAAAAAGATGCAAAAAAGATACAAAAAGATGCAAAAAAGATACAAAAAGATGCGAAAAGTATAGTTTTTAAAGAAATGTAATCAAATAAAAATAGAAACATTCACAACAACAAAAATCATCACTTGATCTAATATGTAAAAAGATGCAAAAACGATGAAAAAAAAAATGAAAAAAAAGGTGCAAAAAGATGTATCAAACAAATTTGTAAAAAAAGATGCAAAAAATTGTAAAAAAAAGATGCAAAAAAGGTACAAAAAGATGCGAAAAACATGTTTTTAAAGAAATGTAATAAAAATAAAAATAGAGACATTTGGTTCATTCACAAAAAAAAAATTAGGTTCATTCACAAAAAAAAATCAGCACTTGGTCTAAAATGAAAAAAGACACCAAAAAGATGCAAAATATACATTGTTATCAAAATAGAAAAATTTGGATTATTCATTAAAAAAAATCATCACTGGATCTAATATGTAAAAAGATGCAAAAACGATGAAAAAAGATGCAAAAAAAGATACAAAAAGATGTATCAAACAAATTTGTAAAAAAGATGTAATCTAAATAGAAAACTATTCTTACGATTGTAATAGGCAAACGTATTCTCATCGTCCATCTCGGAACTTTCTCGAAGAGAATGCAGACCGAAGTCTGTGATCTTAAGGACGAAGCGGCTGTCGACCACACAGTTGGAACTTTTCAAGTTCCCATGGCTGCGGACCTCACTGCTGTGCAAATATGTAACCCCCTGTAGAATATGAAAATAAAACAAAACATTAGAAATTGCTGAAGTAAAAACAATAGACATTACTGACAGTGTAGGCTTTTATACATAGTGTAGGGGATTATTTTCCCTTTGCCTGGAAGAGTTATCTTCTCGCTGCGTTGCCGTTTGTTCCCACTAGGGGACCTCTGGTATTTAAGCGCCTGATTTGAACTTGTCTTCCACTTGTAGATGGATCTTCTCAACCAACTGCTATGGGCTAGAATATATATCTACTCCCTTCTCAGTGGAGCTTTTGCCTCTCTTACATTACAGAAAGTCCTTTATACAGCATGGACTATCCTTTAGTTCCATGTATGTAACATTTATATTTTACGTACATTTGGTTATCTTGTTTATACCTAAATATTGTATATGTATTTACATGTTCTATTCTCCTGTACATTATGTATATTATCGTTTCCATGTGCTGTTATATATATATTAAAATGTTTTGTCTCACAACGTGTCGGAGCTGTTATTCATTAATTAACTTTGAATCTTACAGTAGTTAAAGATCTCTGGAGATAAATGGAGGCGCATGGTCTAATGGTTAGAGTCGTTGGAAATGGACTCGTCGACCCGAGTTCAATTCCTCGACGAAGCTGCTTGCATTTCACAAGGCGCTAATACACTTGGGAAAGGTATGAATACAATTCTCTCTTCAGCTATGGGTAAATAGCAGGGTATACTGGGCTTTTTAACCATGGCTAGGTAACCAGTCTAAGAGAAGGAAAACTCTGAATTCAAACCTGTTAAACTCCGCTTAAGAAATTGACCTTGTGTCACATCCTGCTCGTGCAGATGGAGGCGCATGGTCTGATGGTTAGAGTCGTAGGAAATGATGTAAGATGTAATGTCGTGATGTAAGAGTTAGTAAGATAGTCTCACAAACCATTGAGTAGTGAGCTTGATCCTCACTGATCTGCCGGTTGGTGCTGAGATTACAACGACTGCATCTCTGCGAGAGTGCTTGGTGACCCGTAATACTTAAGGACGGAATCCGACGACTGACATCCCGTCCACAATACATAAAACACTCCACTTCACCCTTATCTGGCTGGACGGTTGGTTGGAATTGCTCCGCGGAGGAATCTGGGTGTCACATAGGCCCAAGACAACATAAGATTTCCTGAGGTGGCGACGCATGGTCTAATGGTTAGAGTCGTAGGAAAATGGATTCGTCGACCCAATCAATTCCTCGACGAACTGCTTGCAGTTCACCAAGCGCTAATACACTTGGGAAAGGTAGAATCTACTCTCTCCAGCTATGGTTAAATAGCAGGGTTTGCTGGGCTCTAACCATGGCTAGATAACCAGTCTAGAGAAGGAAAACTCTGAATTCAAACTGTTAAACCCGCTGCTAAGAAAATTGACCTGTGTGCACATCCGATCGTGCGGAAAGGTGTTGGTAAATATATATACAGTAGTTAAAAGATGAAATGCGGTTTGTAGTTAGTTATCGTTTAGATTAAGATAAATATGTTTCTGGGCATTATTATCCTGTTTCAGTGTTTTTTTGAATATCTACCTATCTATCTATCTATCTATCTATCTATCTTCATCACAAATCTTTCATTAAATATCTAAATTCAGTTATGCGTTTACAGCATGCATGTATGTATGTATGCATGTTTGTTAGGTGTGTTGGAATTTCCACTTGATGCGACTCAAACATTTCTGATGAATATGTTCAAGAATTTTCAAATGTCTTCGAAACAATGTCCATCGTTTCCAAGGAGTACAATAGTAACACTCAACCAGCAGGACCTATAAAACCTTTAATTTTATTTCATGGTAATGCCGTATTAGACATAACCGTTTTTCGAGCCTTCCATAGGCCACAAGATGCCTTCTGGAGCGTAGGTGAATCTCAGCATTCAAAGAGCCATCAAATCAGTGTACTTCCAATACGTATGTGAAAGTTTCAACAACATCCAAACAAGTACCATGAATGGTTTAGTTGGTTTGATATACGGTTCATTTTTCACGGGAGTGAATTATTACCTTTGTCTTCGTCAAGCTTATTTCTAATCCAAAAGTAGAGCAGCGGAGTGTAAGCGATATATATCATAGTGCGTGTGTGTATCTTACATTATTAACTATTTGGCAATAGTCACTTAAGTAAACATCATAACAAACGTGTATAATCAATTTATCATATGTGGGTATATCCACAGTCCTGCTAGTATAATATAGATAGGATGTAATGGACATACAACACATACATAGTGATGGAGAGAGAGCTAGACAAGGCAGAAGAGGAGAGAGAGAGAGAGAGAGAGAGAGAGAGAGGGGGGGGCCCCGCATATGCAGACAACATCCAAACAAGTACCCCCGCATGAAAGGTTATAGTTGGTTTGATATATGGTTCATTTTTTTACTGATCCATCTAATAGAACGAGAGGGACGTCCTTCCAATGTCATATTTTGCATCAAACTTTGGGATCTGCAGCGGGTTTCATGGTTGAGGCTCATATAGGAAAGGTTTGTGGTGGGTTATGGGATTGTGAGGGACGGCAAATGATCTGTAAAGATTATGCTATCGCTCTGTATGTAAATGTATTATGTATGGTATCACAGTGTGTTACAACTGAACATACTCACAAAATACGTGTAGATATATATATAATATATATAGTAGAATGTAATATATAAGTATAGTATATAATCATCATCTGTTCATGACATATTACAGAAATACGTGAGATGTAAGCAGTGTATCTTATCTATCTACTATTTTCAACAATGTGTTCAATATATCAAAGAATACGTGTTATGTATGATGTAGTATGTATATAGATATATATATATATAGTATATATATATATATATGGCAATTCCATGCATAATCACACAGAAAAAAGTAAAAATGTCACCACACCCATTCAATTTTGTAACAGGTGTGGACTGTGTTAATGTTAGATAATCCCAAAATTACCTTGCCAATTCCCAAAATGGCGGAGTTATGTCGATTTTTAGAAAGATTGGAAGCGGGGTGGCATAGCTTGGATGATTTAACATGGAATTACCCATATATATAATATATATATATATACTAATATTATATATTATAGCTATATATAGTATTATAGTAATATATATGATTAAGATTATGGCAGAAGATTAATGAATGAATATATAAAAATGAATGAGATGATTGGATGAAATCAAGTCATTTTCCAGAGACTCTCTAAAAAATAATAAAAAAAATAAAAGATTTAAATATCTTATATAATGGAGATTGTGTGTTGTCTGTCGTCTGGTAACCGAAACTAAAATCACTACTGTAAGGTGCACAATTCCTTAGTTTATTGACGGTCAACCATTTCAGACCAGACTTTATTTCTATTTAAACTCAATTATTGATAAAATTGTTTGCCCTTATTATAGCTACATTGAGTATTAAGTCTACATCTAATTACATGCTTATTTATAAGCTGTCAACAAAATGCGGTTTACAGTGTGAACAGAAGGTGTAAGGTTTGCAATATTGATATTAAGAAATTTGGTGATTTAAATCGAATATGCTTAGTTGTCGATTTCTAAATTGTTTTGGTTTTCTCTTGAATCGAATCTGAGCAAAATCGGGGATGAAATCTTAGAAAGAAGTCCATAAACTACGACGAGATAGAAGCGTCCGTATTTATCATAATCTAACTAAATAATAAATAGAGGAAAATGAAAGAACGGGAAGTGATGGAAAATGATGGAAGAGTTAGAATTTAAGCTGTTCTATGTTCTTCGAGTATACGCCCCTCAGTTTATGCAATTTTCTAAGTAGTTTTCCTAATTCGATACACATATTTTAATTACATCAAAAACCATATACTTGCACACCGAGAGGGTGCATGATTATTGTGCTCTAGTAGGTGATAATAATAGAATAATAAAAAAATCAACAAATAATTTCAAAGGAAGAATTCCCTAAATGTAGTTCCTCATCTATTATTGGACTCTTTTGAGCTTGAATTAATATAGCTACGATCTAATCTATTGGAAACGAGTAAAACGTCTCTTACCTTTATGGTGTTCTATTGTATGTAGTATCTATATATCTATCACGGTCATTTCCATTAAGATATGGCGGCAAAATAATTTATATCTTAATCCAGTCATCACTAGGCGTATGCGTATGGTAAAGTTAGATTAAATAACCCACAAGGGTGAATATATCGTTAAAATATTTAATCACAATCAGTAATAGCTATTAAATAAAGAAACAGAGAAAACAGATTTATTATAAACGCTTCCGGCATTCTGGTGTGTGTCTTTCCGAGAAGTCATCGTCTTTATTTCGGAAGAATTTAATTGACATAGCACGGTCAGTTGCTTTAAACTGGCAATAATCAAAGCGAGGAAAAAAATTTTGATAAATGAAAAAAATATTAAGATGAATATTCAAATGAATAAATTCATAAAAGATCTAGAATTTCTATTGCTTTCTTCTTGTGTGATAGATGGCTTCATTTTTCTATTAACGTTGGCAATTAAAGTCGCAAATGAAAAGAGAATTCTTTGCAATTGGAAAAAAATTATAGGCTTAGCTATCATTGTCATTTATTTGGTATATTTTCGGTTTTAAAAAGTTTATGATTATCAAGTTCCCTATTGCCCTTATGGCAACCAACAAAATAAACCGCCCCTGTCGGCTGGGCGTTAGAATGCACCGACTGCACCTCTGCAGAGGGGTAAGACTCCCCCAATTGGGTCCACCTGTAAAAACACAGATGTTAAAATTGAAATTCCCCTATACTCACTCACCACCGAACAGGGGAGGGATGAGTTAGATACTCATATATAGTATATAATACATGCATGCAAAATCTCATATCATCAATAAAGTTGGTTAGAGCCCAGGTGGATGAGCAGTAACATGACTTGCAATGCTCCACTTGGCCCTAATCTTGGGCCAGAGGTGGTCACGTCAAGCCCTAGCACCTATAATGATTGCGCCAACCATTGCCCTTTTGGCACCCCCAACCCCTTTTTATCAATATGGGTGCTACAAGGCGGTGACTGAGGGGTCTACATGTCCTAGGGAAGAAGCGTTAAACTCTACTCTGAATGGTGAGGTTCAAAAACAGAGCATAAAGTAAAAACTAAAGACAGTTTTTGAGGAAGATCTTCCCCCCTCTCTCTCTCTCTCTCTCTCTCTCTCCTCTCTCCTCTCTCGGCATCTTAAAAATAATCATGCCTGCGAATAAAGTTTATGTTGAAAAGAAATTTATTTTGTTTGGTTTCATTACTTATTCCGTTTAATAGGGGAGAAAAGAAGATATCCTCTCTCTCTCTCATATCTCTCTCTCTCTCTCTCTCCTGTTCTCTGTCTGTCTGTCTGTCTGTCTCTCTCTCTCATCTTCAAATAATCTGACTACGATAAATTTACGTGAAAAGAAATTTCTATGTTGTTTTCATTCCCCTTTCCGTGTCATAGGATAGCTTCCATTTCTCTTAACGTGCAATTTAAAGTCGCTAATGAATAAGGAATGTTTGTTGCATTGGAAAATAAATTATATGACTCCCAATGCTAAGCGACTCGTACATTATTATAATATTTTCTTTGTAAAGACGAAATAAACAGAGAGCAGAGTTATCTTGTGCCGACTTCTGGCTATGTGATAAGAATTTTTTATTGGTGTGTGGAATGGTGGAATAATATTATAAGAGATCAGGGGTCGAAAGGAAACCGAATGTTTATTAAAAATGAAAGAGAGATCCAGTTTACATACAGATAACTTTCAGGAGTCTCCAGATAAGGATCGATAGACCGCGCTCTCTCTGGTAAGATCCGTGTCATATCACTGTCGCTTGTCTCTCTCGTCTCTCTCTTGTCTCTTCTGGCTCTCTCTTGGTGGCTTATGTCTGGTGTATCAGTCTCTCTCTTCTCTCTCCTAGGTCTCAGCTCTCCTCGTCCTCCCGCTCTCCCTCGCTTTTCTTCGCTCTATGTGTCTCGTCTGTCATCTCTCTCTCTCTAGCTCTCTCATCTCTCTGCTCTCTCTCTCTGGGTCCTCATCAGCCCCTGTCTGTCTTTCTCTCTTTGCGCTTATGTTCGTCCGTTCTGTATCTCCCTTCATCTCTCTCTCCCCCTCTCCTAGTCGTGCTGTCTCTCTAGTGTGTCTCCTTCTGGTCAGCCTCTCGCTCTCTCTCTTCATCTCTCTTCTCTCTCTCGTCTCTGTATCTGTCTGTAAGTGTCTCTGTAGTCTCTGCTGCACTCATTCACGTCACTCCTCGTCCTCTAGCATTGTGCCATGTGTCTACAGGTCGCGTGTTTATCTGCTTCTCCTCGTGGTGCTGCGTCTGCCTACTGCTTGCTCTCTTGGCTCTGTTGGCTCTGCTTCGGCGTTCTCTCTCGATCCTCTTGCCCGGGTCTCTTCTACGCCTCTTACTCGCGCACTATCTGTCTGTCTCTTCCCCCCCTCTCTCTCTCTCTTGCGTCATTAACGCGATCCCTTTAACAGCTGGTCTGTTTCCTCTGTTGTTACCTCTTAACGTCATTTCATTTTTGCCTCTCTCGTTCCTCTCCTCATCTCTGTTCGGTCTCCTCGGGGTCGTCTTTCTCTCTCTCCTCTCTCTCTCTCTCTCTCTCTCCTTCTCTGTCTTGGGAGAGGCCTCCGTGCGCAGCACTGAGAAGCTCCGGTTCCGCGCAAGATCACCGCTGCTCATAATAAAGTTTCGGGAAGTATTACAGAGATAGAAGTATCATAATGATGAGATTCAACGATAACACAGCTAATATTGCAGAATAAAGTTTAGAAGCGATTAGCCAACCACGCTCATGAAAATAAATATACTGGCACGATGTTAAAGATCGCAATGGATCACTCTATACTCCCTCCACCGAGAACAGGAAGGGGAGGAGTTTAGATACTCATAATATATATATAATATATATAGATAGTTATAATATAATAGAAGTGATCACTGGCCTTGGTAGAAAGGTGTCATGATGGAAGAGTTATACTTGCAATAGCCATTGGAGGCAGAAAGTCTGGAAAGATCTGAAATACGTGTCTGCAACAGTGTAGAAATATATTTTTTTTATAATTTCTAAAATATAAGTCCCATTTGGCGACCTTTCTTTTTTAATAAAATATTTAATTTCTTCCGCTGAGGTGGCCATAATAACACTAGTATTAGTATATACAGGTTTGTTGAATTGGTTATAGCCCATTTCCACCCTGACAGCTCGAATAAGGATTGGCCCGAAGATTAGACGGCATCAACGAAAGATTAAATACTATGTTCTGATATATAATATATATAGTATTTTCTATTATTAATCGGGAGATTGGTGTGTTTGGTCTGTTCTGTAACCGCAAAGCTATACTCCACTCAAGTCAAGAATCCCTTAGTATTGCATCATTTCGAACATTCACCATGAAGTTTATTTTTTATGTGTAAACCTCAATTATTGGAGTAAAAATTGGTTTGTATGTCTTATTAATACTGGGTTGGATCTAGCATACTAAAAACAATGCAAGTATATTATATAGTCAACAAAATAGCGGTTTACACGTGTGAACGAGAAGGCTAATTTGCAGTATGACTGTAAGAATTTGATTTACTAAATATATGCTGACGTAGTTATGTGAGGTTTCTATCGTTGGTTTTCTCTGTAAAGAATCTGAGCAAAAAAAATCTCGTCAATAGAATCTAAAAGAATCCAAAAGCAAGACGAAAGGAGTTGACAGTAAGCGCTTTTATTTAAATACTTTCATAATCTAACTAAATAGATCCAAATTAGGACAAATGAGAGAGGGAGGTAAGGTGGAGATCAGAGATGGGAAGGTAGTCTAGAGTGCGTTAAAGCTGGTTCTGATTTCTTTCGAGTATAGCCCCCGTCGATTTATCATTTCTAAATAGTTTGCTAATTTTGATAAAATTTTATACAATCAAAACCTAAATACTGTGCGCGACCCGAAGGGTGCATATATTTTGCTACGCTATATATAGAATATATAATAAAATATATTAGTAATAATATATATATTATATATGCGATATATATTACTGTGTGTTGTGTGTGGTGTGTTGGTATTACACGTGTGTTCGTATTTGTGTAGAGTGATTTCAAAAAGAGAGCGTCACGTTGATATTCGACTAGCCTTTATATATATATATAGTAAAGAAAATAAAGTCGTCGGGGCGGCTAAGTCCGGGAATCACCATCAGCGAGGAGTCTATCGCCCTTTTCAAATAGCGCTAGACAAGGCAAGAAATTGTTTTGACGTCTAGGGGGAGTGCCAACCTAAAACATCAGCTTCCTTACTTTACGCAGATCCCTGTGCTACTCATTTACGGCTGAAGTTGGCGAGACCGGTATCCTGAACTAGGGAGTTCTTGATGGTTTATCTACCGAATGCTGCTAAGATCACTATCCGACTGATCCTTAAAACAAATTGGTTATTTTTACGGCTTAAGCGAGAAACCATTTTTGAGAGGATGAAATGGACGTGCTTGAATGGAAGTCTAATACCAAGTTTTGAAAGATTAATTATTAGTAATTAATGAATTTTTAGGACGGCAATATTTTTTCAAGATGTAAGCTAAGACAAATCGAGAAAATGTCAATCCCGTGTAATTACATATTCGACCTAGAAGCCTTGTTTAGTCCTTACATGTTGAACATATTGCCGCAAATTCGCAATATAATTGATAACTAATTAAAATTTTCAAAAATTAGGTATTGATTTCCATTAAGAATCATATCCTCCAAAAATTGTCCGCTTAAAAGCCATATCAAAATGAACACATCGTTGTTTCTTACTTTGCATACATATATTATGCTATATTTAGTTAGTTTATTATGCTCTTGATATAATGGAGATTGTGGTTTTTTTCTTCTGCTGTAAGCCGAAACTATAGTTACTTGACTCAGAGTCGACAATTCCTTAGTTAGTTTACGGTCAAATTCCTCTCATGATTCATTCTTTTAAACCTCATTATTAATAAAAATTGTTCCATTAATTGAAGATACCGTTGTTACCAATATCTACGTACTAATAAACAATGCAATGTATTATATATACAACAAAATAGCGTTTTACAGTTTGAATCGTAGAAGGCTAATTTTGCATATTGATATTTAAAATTTTATTTTCAGATACCTATTGTTGGTATTTATTGATTTCTAATTGTTTGTTTTATTCTGAAGAAATTATAGAACAATCCTGCGTGATAAATCTTAATAGAAATTTATTGTTACAAAGAAGAAATAACTGTAATATCTACCTTTACTTTCCTATTTAACTAATGAGTTAAAATTGAGGAAAAATTTACCATGAAAAGATCGAAGTAATGGAAAATGAGAAGATTAATGTTTCACAAGTTGTTCTATTTCGATTAATCTCCCTCTGTTCCAAATCTTTTTATCTGCATTCGTATTCCAGTTTTATTAGCCTTTTAATTTAACATGATATTTAGTTATATGTATAAGCTTCAAAAACTTGCACCGGAGGGTGGCATATATTTTGCTAGTATATATAAATCACTAAGGAAATAAACAAAACAAAAGCACATTCAATTTAATATCTAAATAAAATCCAGAGTAAGTAAATAATAGGAAAAAAGTATTTGTGAATGAGTTGATCCTCCCTTGCCCCCTGCGCATGGTAAGATACCGACAATTCTCAGCTGGTCTTTTTTTTTTTACAATCGTTTACAAGAATAAATGCAAAAAGATTTATAATTTGCGTCTCTCTTACAAGCGCTTAATCCCGTGATTAATTTGTAGCTACTGCTCGATCCTCATTGGGGGTACAGCTTCTGGTGCCGTGTGTTCGCTAAACGAAGGCTTTGTTAAATAAAACAATATGGAGAATCAATCAAACATAACTGTTTGAAATGATTCATTTATATGATTTAAAACAATAATTAATTAATAGTGGAGATTGTCTGTATTTCTGTCTGTAAAAAAACTAGTCATAGCTCTACGTCACAGCTTACGTCAAATATTCTTATTGCTATATACACCAACATATTGGAGTAACAGATTTTAGAAATTGTTTTTTTTAACTCTTCGTCGCTTTTTACAAAATTTGTTTTTGAACAGTAATCGAATAAGTTAAACAAAAAGTTACAAATTAAATAAATACCTACGATTTGTGTAAATTGGAGTGGAAAATATTCAGAATAATCATTGTTTGATTTTACATGCACGCAAACATGTTATTGAGAGGGACGGGCGCAGTTTCAATTTCAATTTGTTTTTTTGTTATTTATCCTTTAACTAAATATGCAGGAATTGGTCTTACTTAAATTACAAAACCCTGACATGAATTTTAACTCCCACCCTCTCAGGCAAGTCTTTCAAATATTAATTTTTACGACGCCCGGAGGGTGTTTTCTGTTGCCTAGTTCTAAATAATTCAGTGATGGCAACCCGCGGTGTGGTAATATTAAATAACTTTCTAGCAAGTACCATTATAATGACTTCGAATCCTCACTAGGTGTCTCATACCTCTAGCCTATGCAAAACTTGACTAAGCGAATAAATGTCTCTAATGTGGGGGCCCGGGTTAGCTCAGTAGTTAGCTCAGTCCGTAGACGGTTCGCTAGAAACCACAAGGTTTCCTTGTTCATTACGGCCCTCGCCAACCAGTGTATGAGTAGTACAGGGACTCTGTGCGGTAAAGTAAGGAGCGGCTGTAGGCTAAATTTAGTTACAATGATAAATCTTATGTGTAAGAATTCACTCAAGAAACTTTAAGTTTTCAAATCTAACCATTACGGCAGATGAAAAATGATATTTTGAAAAAATAAACATTCAAACATATTTATTATATTCTTACTTCTATGTTTTTTAATTACGAGATACAAGTGTTATTTTTCCTTATTTAAGGTACATACTGACCTCTTTAACTTTGATTAGGCAACCAGTTTAGGAAAAAGGAAAAAATATATGCCAAACCTTTTAAACTCGCTGAAGTCCGCATCTACTGTTGTAGGACGGAGGTTGGGTAAATAAATTAACCGTTACATGTGTTGCACATTTGGATAAATATGATGGCAAATAACTGATGATTGCGAAACTTGTTCTTTCTGTGATCGTAAAAATACAATAAACAAACCTATGTATTTAATAGTTTAAGAAAACCACCAGTCCCGTTAAAACTGTCGCATTGGCTTAGGGATTAGATATCAGCTGGCAAACAGTCAGTCTGAGTTCACCCAGCCACAGGATAGTTGTATGTGTTCTAGCCACATGAAGAGGTGAAACGCCGAAAACAGTGTCTGTGGATGACTTATTAATATATGCTCCTATAAATTTGGTATGGGCTCTCTAATTGGTAATTTAAATTAACTTCACTACAAGCAATTAAGCAATGATCGTTCCCCGGAAAATTGATCTCTTCGTGACCGTAAAATACAGTAAACAAACCTATGTATTTAATAGTTTTAAAACAACCAGTCCTGCTACACTGCCTGTCGTGGACGAGGGATATAGATATCAAGGCAGCGGCAAACAGCCCAGTTGAGTTCGACCCACAACTAGCCACACTGAGAGGCGTGAAACCCGAAACACGTGTTTGTGGATGTATTAATTATAGTATAATCATACACATATATATATAGCTCGTAACTTTGTGATAAGTAATAATGGATCTGCGAACAGAACTTTTAACCGCTCTCTACCCAGGTGATGCCGAGTAACCACTTCTAGTATAAGATAAAGTGTTCAGTCTATCTTACCATATATCCGTTCTAGTTGGAGAGAAGAGATATATTCATGTGCCTTTAAAATTAGAGAGCAAACTATGCTGCGTCCAGGATTTGAACTCGAATTGCTGAGTCTATTTTCCTTAACGACCATAACTGTTCGCAACTTGCGCATTTGAATGATAACGACGGGCGATAATTGATGGCGATGATGCAAAAGTGTCTTAATTAGCATCTTGTCGGAATCGAGGTTCCATTATGACTTGTGGATAATCACGGTGAGTCTTACAATCAGAAAGATACAAGCCGCTTCGATATTTAAAGACAGTCAATTAACTTTTGCTCTCGTATATAATAACTGAAGAGAAATAATGAAAAGCGTTGTGAATGATCTCGGCACACAAAGGTGATTTACGCAAATAGCCAAGCCTCAATCAACCCCCATGGCAAGAAACTGAAGAAATAACATTAATGAATAGGAAAGCATCTCTCTCCTCTCTCTCTCTCTGCTCTCTCTCTCCTCTCTTCTCTCCTCCCCTCCTTAAATTAATTCTGACTTTACGTACGAAGATCTAAGTTATGAAATATAAAGAATAAAATACAAAATAGCTTAAGAATCTATAATAATATTAAAGAATATGTGGTTAAATCCTACTTGAAAAGACATAAATTCAACCAAGCAAGTCACTCCACCGAAAGAAAAGAAATACTAATCAAGAGGAATTAACTGAATTTATAAAAATTTCAGTGTTGATCATTTAATGAATAAACAATACAATGCACCATTTATTTTATTTGAAAACCTTGCCATTTTTTCAGGTCAGTTAACTTTGAACCACGTATCTTGTGAGGCGTAACACAGATTCACAAACATACGTGGTTCAAAGTTAATTACCTAGAAAAATGAAAAGTTTTTTTTTAACAAAATAACTGGTGCATTATATTGTTTATTTATTAGTGTATCAACACTTTTAGATTTCTCATAATGTCATTTGATTAATATTTTTTTCACATACATTGGGGATTTGTCCGTTAAGTAGGATTTAACCGAATTTATTAGTGCTCATCGTTCACGTTCCTTCCTCTTCTGATATCCTTCTATTTCTCTGATTTTTTTTCCTGAATTTTAGATGAGGCTTGATTTAAGTATTATTTGGATTATTCAGACTCGTTGTCCTCATCTTTATTGTTACCCTACAACGTTGGCCGATGTCCCTCCGGCTTCTTCAGGTATCTTCTTGTCAGGCTCGAACGACTTCTCGAACTCGGGAACCTTCTTTCGAACTCTTGTCGTATAGGGAGCCTCTAGCGGAGCTTTGAACCCAACCTTTATCAATCCACGGGGTATCCGTTCTATTTCCGCTAACTATAGCTGGGTTCAGGTTTGAAGTTGTGTTAATATTATTCTGTACTGCTGCTCTGGGTCAAGGATTGAACCAGCAATGCTAGATATAAATGTCTCTTAGAATGTCTTATCCAAACGTCCTTTATCCGCTATGCTATTTTCCGACCTTTCATGTCGAATTCGGGGATCATTCATGACGTATATCTCGGGACCTTGAAGGAAATTTCGAACAGAACTCTTTATTCAATCCCGAGTAAATAGCTTTTTTTTTGTTAACTACAAAAATGTTACGCTGGAGTGTTGCGCCTTTTATCCAGTGGGCACATTGCGCAACGCATCGCCCAACTTGGAACACCGAATTACAGCATTGGGGTTACTGACTACTCGCATTGAAAAGGGCCTGCCAACTCAGCGTATGAGTAGCACAGGGACTTGTGCAGCGTGTGGTTGCTCCACTCCAGACCGCAAAAAAAATCTCCTTGGTCTAGGCGCCAGTGAAAAGGGATAGAATCCCTCGCTGTTGGTCTGATACGACATTAGGCCATCCCCGACGACTTTACTTTTACTGTTCATGTCAAACAAATTTGGTTAAATAATGGAATTCTTATTGATTTGATGCTTGTTATATATATTAGTATTTATTTTTTTCAAGTTTCTACAAGATATTTTATGTACGTTTCATCTTGAAAGGCGTTAATGAGTTGCCCGAAAGAGTTATCAGATATAAATCCAGTACTGTTCAATACATTTATTAAACCATTATCATTTAGCCAATTTGATAATGATTCAGAAAAAACAAAAGGGAATTCTGAATCATTAGGTACATAAATAGAGTAACCTCCTCTGTTTTTCACTCTTGAGGACCATCTGCTTTGGTCGGCTCATGTTTTATTTTACCGTAACATGTAACTGCATGTTTTAACACCGAAAATATCAATAAATATGTTTATAACAATAAGTTCATTTCAATAATACTTACTTTCCTACATTGTTACCAAAGAACAGTGCTCATTTCTTTTCTTAACTCCTTAATAATAAAGACAAATTTATTTTATATCTTGAAAAAAAGAAAAAAAAAAGAAAAGAAATTTGAATTATCTTTTTTTAATGTTAATTTCCACTTGTCTCTACCAGAGATCTTCGAAAGAAGATTTTAAACTTCATAATTTGATATTCCTCTGAAAAGATCTTCTACATAATTTTCAGACAATTGGAATCCATTAATAGTGATTTTTGAAGGGGTTAATATGACGATATTTTTAGGTCAGGTAATAGGACACTGCCTGGAGACTTCATTTTCTTGCAATGAAATATAGATTCAATCAAATGTACCTACGATTGAAGAAATAAGAACTTAAACTTAAGACTTATATTATCTCAAAGTTAAAAGTTGTACTTCATACGAGAATGCTAATACAGCACACACACACTCATATAGGCCGAAATGTACATACAGATATGGATTTTTCTCGATTTGTTGGCCTTAAATTGTGAATAGTTATGCGCACCTAATTAATTAATTATTAATTTAATTTTTAAGACGAATTCAATTAAGCACATATTCTCCAAAAATTGTCGGCAAAAAAAAAGCCATATTCAAACACATCTTTGGTTATTTACTTCTCATACTGTCGTGTAGTAAAAGTCACTATAAGAGGAATATAACTACTCTAAACAAAAACGAAAAATCTAGCAAAGTCCGGTTGGTGTAGGGGTTACGGTCTCGCCTGTCAACTTGACAGTCAGGGTTCGGAATCACGCACAAGGCGCGTCTTCTATCTATAGCTCTGCTAATGAGGCCTTATAGGCCGAAATGTACAACACAGATTTGATTTTCCGACTTGTTTAGCCTACATCTGAATAGGTATGCCTGCCTAATTATTAATTATCATTAATTAATTTTCAAAATTAGGTACGACATCAATTATGCACATATTCTCCAAAAATTGTCGGCTAAAAAAAAGCCATATCCAAACACATCGTTGTTTTTCACTCTCATATATTTTTAATTCATTTTAAACCCAGCCTTCCTTTAAAGGAAGGGGCATGTCTTCCTGGGAGACGGTCCTCTGTGATCACGCCGGTATTATAACATAAAAAATCCGAAGCCATGAAGCTGAGTTTTGGCCAGATCTAAAATCATGTAATTTATCATGGCAACGAAGGTTGGTTAAATTCTTGAAAATACTTTTTCATCAAATTGCTCGCAGGGTACAGATAGTAAATGATATATGGTTCTGCATTTTTTCAACCTTGGTAAATGCCAGACCATTACTATAAAAAACGAGTGACTTATGGTCAATGAAACGGAAAATCTCTCTGTCTCTCTGTCTCTTCTCTGCCTTTACTTATATATATATATATATATGATAATATAAATATAGTATATATATATATTATATATATGACTGCAATACTCCACTTTGACCCTTTCTTGAGCTAGACGGGCGGGGGGAGAGACCCCGCTTATTATCAATCAGCTGATCACGTCAAGCCTGTCACCTATATGAATTGTCCCAACCCTATTTCCCTTATGACAAGTCCCAACCCTTTTATCATATGGGTGCTAGAAGCGCGATGTAGCGGTGGGTCTACATATCCTGGGAATGACGTAAAACTCTATCTGATAGTGAGGTTCCAGTTTTGGAGTTTGGGAATGTGGAGCACCCTTCATACCATTGCTCCCTGCCACTTGACCCGGTCGGTTGATATCCTGTTAGGGTCCCTCATATGGGTTAAATAAAATGTATTAAAAAAAAATTGAGTATATATTAAGAATGACTTTATTTCAAAACTTTATGGTATTAAATGACCCACTGAGGTTGATATGCCGTAAAACCAAAAACCAAACCAAACCAAATATTGCAGATTCACCGTTCTGGCGTCTAGCTAACCCGCTGTTGTTTACAATATGTTTGAGGACTCTAGTGAATTCATTTCCGCTTAGAAATTGTAGCGATTAAATATTCTCCTATATTTGACAGCTGCCTCTGCCATACGCGGTTAAAGGTTTGGCGAACGAAAGTTCATTCGGGTCTCGAACCGGCCAGGGGTAGCTGTTACGGCATAGCCACACTGATGAAAGGTGAAACCTTGAAACACGTATCTGTGGATTACCTATTTATTAACATATATAGTAATATATATTATATATAATATAATTATAGAAGATAAAAAAACATCACGTTCCGCATAAACAACGTTATCTTCTCACGAAATATTATATCATTGATAAGATCAACCGAACAAATCGCTACATATATAAAAAAATAAAATTAAAAATTAAAGAAATATTCTCTCCGAGATTAGATCTAGAGTCGAAAATAACACTTATTAGCTGCACCAGCGACAAGATATATCTGAAATTTTAATCATAAAAATAGTGCAAATATATTTTTTTGTGGTGAAGTGATGTTAAAAATATCTTTCAAATAATTAAGAATCACAAGGAACTCTAAAACCAGTTTAAAATTACGTTTCATATAACAAGTGGGCAATTTACCCAACTGTAATGTAACGATATATGAGATGTCAGCGTAAGTACTTGAGTCGAATGAAACTTTACTGTCACCAAGTGAAAACCTAGATTTGATAGATGGAGTCTTTTGAAGATGCAGACAAGAGAAAGAGGACGAGACCAATAAAAGCAACACGAATTTTCACCCGCAGACAGTAGCACCCCACTTGATTAAAATAGTCTTTTGAAGAATGACACGGGAAAGAGGATGAGACCACATAAAAGCAACACGCATTTTATCCGACAGACAGTAGACCTACATTGATTTAATTAGTCTTAATGAAGATCTGACAAGGGAAAGAGGACGATACCCACATGAAAGCAACACGCATTTTCATTCCGACAGACAGTAGACCTACACTTGATTAATTAGTCTTATGAAGATCTGACAAGGGAAAGAGGACGAAGACCACATAAAAGCAACACGAATTTTCAGCCGGCAGACAGTAGCACCCCACTTGATTAATAGTCTTTTGAAGATCTGACAAGGGAAAGAGGACGAGACCCACATGAAAGCAACACGAATTTCATCCGGCAGACAGTAGCACTACACTTGATTAAATAGTCTTTTGAAGATCTGACAAGGGAAGAGGACGAGACCCACATAAAAGCAACACGCATTTTCATCCGACAGACAGTAGACTACACTTGATTAATTAGTCTTATGAAGATCTGACAAGGGAAAAGAGGACGAGACCCATAAAAAGCAACACAAATTTTCACCCGGCAGACAGTAGCACCCCACTTGATTAAATAGTCTTTTGAAGATCTGACAAGGGAAAGAGGACGAGACCCACATAAAGCAACACAAATTTTCAGCCGGCAGACAGTAGCACTACACTTGATTAAATAGTCTTTTGAAGATCTGACAAGGGAAAGAGGACAAGATTCACATAAAAGCAACACGAATTTTCATCCGGCAGACAGTAGTCGGACTGTCAACCAAAGCATTTAAACTAGCCAGGGTCCCAGCTAAGACCATTCGCCGCTCCTATCTCTAAACTGTCTGTGTTAACTCGGAGCTGTCGCTGACAATAAAACGATATTCCCTATAATTTATCGTCGAGGTATTTTCTTCCCTCATATGATTTCTCGACGAAGCCGAACATTTCATTTGGTTCTCTGTCCAGCTACTAGCGATGATCTAAGAAGCTGCATCTGCAAGCCAAGCAGATGCTGGTCTAAGACACAACGCTACACAAGTATGCGTTGATTGATGACGTCTTAGGAAGAAGAATACTGTAAACAGCTTGTGACCTTGCTCTTAGATGAAGACAAAAAATATCAAGAAAAGAAGGAAAAAGAACGAAGGGGTGATACAGAGAAAAAAATCAACGACAAAAGAAGCTTTAACTGAAGGCAAATCGGTAAAAAAAGGAAAAACGAATTTAGTGGGAGAGAGAGGAGAGAGAGAGAGAGAGAGAGAGAGAGTCGGGCTGCAAATACAGACACATAAAGAGAAAAAGTCAGCAATGACTTTACAAAACAGAACAAAATACAGAGAGAGAGAGAGAGAGAGAGAGAGAGAGAGAGAGAGAGAGAGAGGGGGGGCTAGAGCAGGGCAGAAAATGCACGCACAGAAAGTGAGAAGAGCAACAAAGTCAAAGAGGGAGAGAGGGGCAGTAAGAAGAGAGAGAGAGAGAGAAAGAGAGAGAGAGAGAGAGAGAGAGAGAGAGAGAGAGAGAGAGAGAGAGAGGGGGGGGGGACAACAGGAGCAGAGCAGCAAATGCAGACACAGAAAAGAGAAATGCAACAAAGACAAAGAGGGAGAGAAGGACCCTAAAAGGCAGAGAGAGAGAGAGAGAGAGAGGAGAGAGAGAGAGAGAGAGAGGAGAGAGAGAGAAGAGAGAAGTACAAAGTTGCATCTACAAATCAATCATATGCTGGTGTAAACCAGAACGCTACAGTAGGAACAAAATCGCTATTTTGTTGCAATGGATCTGCTTGCTAAACATTACACCACGTGGGTTAACCCTTAAAAAGCTAAGCATAACTCTGATTTGGCAAAAGGTTGCAAGAAGGTATTTACCCAACCCATTCCATCACGGGTAGAATAGGACACAAGGTCGCAGGTCTCCTGTGGACTCGTGCACACGGACAGACCGGTGTTGACTGACCAGCAAAATCCCATTCATCAGCTATGTACAGACACTAGATGCCGTGCAAATGACCTGCCAAGAGCGATGACTGATTTATATATATATACTAGACAAGGCGTGACCCATTAGATCATCCATTCAGCTCTGGGTAGATAATTCAGATTAGGGAAAAGGGAGTTAGCAAAGCGAATAAAATTTAAAAAAATAGATACGGCCGAACGAAACCTTCAAATCATTTTGTTAGGAAATGTTTGACCTCATTTAAGCTATGCGTTGCTGGTTGTGAACATAGAAATACATTTCAAATTCTCTCTCCCCCCCCTCTCTCTCTCTCTCTCTCTCTGTGTACTCTCCAGAGAAACTAACATTATATAACGAGGAGGTAGTCAAGAGATACATAGAGGGGAAGAAAGAGATAGACACAGAGTAAAGTAAGAGATTGGTCGGTTTTTTACTTAATTGCCAATTAAGACTTACTAGAACCAATTAAAACATAATTTTTTTCAAACATAATTTAATCCTAAAAGTAAGGAATAATTTAGTATAATTTTCGTGTCATTAAACTAAACAGTAAAACAGCCTTTAGGAAGCAAAAGTTGATTAACTCAGCTTTAGTATAATAATAATAATAATAATAATATATATATATATATATATATATATATATATATATATATATATATATAGAGAGAGAGAGAGAGAGAGAGAGAGAGAGAGAGAGAGAGAATAAAATAAATTTGCGCTATCATCACGATTTAATGATGATGACGTGAACTATTGGTGCCCATGTCTTTCATATCTTATTTACGTTCAACAGAACGCGTGTCTAGATGTGGGCAGTGCGTATCATTAGTCAACATTTTAAGGATGTTGTCCTTTTTAAAAAATTCCAATTTAAACATTCTGCGTTGGAGGAGAATTTTGTTTATCTAACGCCTCCTACGTGACACCATTGCAATACAGAAAAGCTGTGAGGCCGATTACAAAAAATAAAAAAATAAATCTATACACATATAAAGGGCAGTTATGTGAATCTGTATGTCCGGAGTAAACTTCGAAAATAAAACAATTAATGACAAAGCAAATATATATATACACATTAAATATCACCAGGGCTCGGTTTTTGAGCAAAAATAATGAAGATTTGATTTATATTCGTGATGATTACTAAAAAATAAAATTCCAATCATAACAGCATCGATATTTTTTAAATATTTTAGATAGTAGACATTAACATTTCTTTTCAGAGTAGCTGGATCAATGCAAGGTCTATCTTTTACATAGGGATTTAAATGGGGCATTCCACGAGGATTCATCTCGAGAATCAGTAATAATGGATCTGCAGGACTAACATAAAAAATCCCCCTCTATCCAGGCGACGCCGGGTAGCTGCTTCTCGTCTAATATAATGGAAAACTGCAAATAAGAAAAGTGTCTGCATAGAAACAGCTTTCATTTGTATCTATCTATCTATCTATCTATCTATCTATCTGTCAATCAATCAAAGATAATCTAAAAAAAAAAAATTTAAATGATAACAACATGGAATTTTTTACATTTAATATTGAAGACATAAATTTCTATTTTCAGAGTGACTGGATCAACGCAAGGTCTTTTTTTTACGTGGGGATTTTAATTGGGCATCCAGCGGGGATCCAACTCACAATTCAGTTATTACTGAATCTGCGAGACTAATTTTTAAAAAATCCCCCTTCTAGCCAGGCGACGCCGGGTAGCCACTTCTAGTAAATAAATAAAAGAACTATACACTAACATCTGTTGTCTTTCTATCTTGGTAATTGCAAAAAGAGGAGACATGGGTCACGGTGATTAACATGCTGTACATGCCGCGAAACGTTGATATGCCCCCCCAAAAAAAAAAAATGTTGATATGCCCCCCCCCGCTAAAAAAAACCCCCAAAAATAAATACAGATTTTCCTGGTTTTGTGACTGTTATTAAACTTCAGTTTAGTGGTGAAGTTTTAATTCTGGAACTCTAGGGATTGTGGAGTACGCATTTATCACCATTACTCCCAGGTCCACCATGACCCTGAGTGGTAGTATATGTTACGGTCCAATCTATGGGTCAAATAGATTTTAAAAAAATGAGTACTAAAATGTGTTTTCTATCTATCTATCTATCTAAGTTTCATCCATTGTATGTATGTATATATGTAAGTATGTATGTTTGTGTGTATCTATCTATCTATTTCAATTTTATTCAATATAAAAATAAATCCTGACAACTGGGAAAAGCTGGCACTGGAGAGAACTGACTGGAGAGTTCATGTGGATGATGGCTGTACCAGTTTTGAGAGTGAAAGATTCGTGCATGAAAACCTAAAGCGTCAACTTCGAAAGGGTTACACCTGTCATATTGGAGAGAACATGAAGGGCTGGAAGTGTCTGACATGTGGTCGAGTTTTGCTGTCTAGGGCTGGCTATGTCAATCATAGGAAGTCTCACCTGGGTCAATCCATGCAGATTCCAGGAGTAAACAATGTGTCTTGTGCTATATGTGGCAATGTCTGTAAGTCGGCTTCTGGTCTTAAGAGACATATGGTGGTGCATAAACATAAAATTTTATCATCTGACTCATCTGATTCATCTGAATCCTCTCATTCAACGGGAAGGAAGTCTTTTAAATGTCATATTTGCATCAAACTTTGTGGATCTGCAGCAGATTTGATGAGTCATTTGAGGGCTCATGCAAGGAAGGGTTCTGGTGGTGGAGTTGTGGGATTGTGAGGGACGGCAATGATCTGTAAAGATTATGCTATTGCCATATGCCATGTATGTATGTATGTATGTTTGTGTATATATCTATCTATCTATTTCAATTTTATTCAATATGCCTATCTATCTATCTATCTATCTAAGTGTTATCCATTGTATGTATGTATGTACGTATGTATGTATATTTTTGTGTATCTATCTATCTATCTATCTATTTTAATTTTATCCAATATACATATCTATCTATGTATCTATGTATCTATCTAAGTTTAATCCATTGTATGTATGTATGTATGTATGTTTGTGTCTATCTATCTATCTATCTACCTATATACTTATCTATCTATCTATCTATTTCAATAGACTTAAATAAAATTTAATACCCAACATGAACGAATAAAACAAAATATTTTCGGGATAAAATACTCCATCTAGAGTCGACATACTGTAAAATCCAACCAACCAACCAACTATCATTAAACTGATCATATTTCAAAATTACGCACCATGTTTTTTCGATCTTCATAATGTTCAGAAATATGACCGAAAACAATGTTTCAACACTATCATCACGTACTTAGACTAGATACCCGTTTTTTTAATTTAAGTAATCTTATCAAAGTTTTATAAAGCCATAATGTTCAGCTCTTAAACACAAATGTTTTGCGTCTTATCTATTATTAGTTAATTTACAGCTAAATAAAGATACAAAAAAGGTGAATATCCTTTAAGTGTGCTAATTCCATAATCTTTGCCAGGGGTAGTATAGCTCAGTCGGTAGAGCATTTAAGTCGAAGCCACAAGGTTCCTAGTTCGATAGCGGCCCTCGCCAACTCAGCATATGAGTAGCTCAGGGATCTGTGCCGTAAAGTAAAGAGCTGATGGTAGGTGTGGCGCTCCGTCTCAGACGCACAACACTCCTTGGTCTAGCGCTAGTGAAAAGGGGATAGACTCCCTCGCTATTTGGCTGATACCGACTATAGGCCACCCCGACTTATATATATATATATATATATGGGAGAATATGTGCTTAATTGAAGTCGGACCTAATTTTATGAAAATTAATTAATTAATAATTAATTAATTAGGCGGGATTACCTATTAAATTTTTTAAGGCTAAACAAATCGAGAAAAATCAATCTCTGTATGTACATTTCGGCCTATTAGGCCTCATCAGCAGAGCTATAGATACAAAGACCGCCCCGTGTGCGATTCGAAACCTGATTGTCAAGCTGACTGTCAAGCGTCTTACCATATATATATATATATATATATACACAGGTATGTCAGAAAAGTATCGAGATTGAAGCATTTAAGATATAAATGAACAATGGATGGAACGTTAATATATACATTTATATATATGACATAATGAATTTGGAAACTTCAATGTATTTAGTGAACGTATTAATATAAGCATAGCTGAAGCTTGCTCGTACCTCAAATTTTAGTTCTTAGTAAAGAATCAACCTAGTGACAGCTCGTAACTCGGAAAACTCGTAAGGTGGAGTACTCGTAGGTCAAGGTACCATTATATACGGTATTTCAATTTTCTGGACAGTCGTGAGAAGGCTAGTATATTTGGAAAGCTACTCATATAATCATTTATATTATTTCCACATGAGATCTCTCAATTTCGTGATGGAGCAGGTGACTTAAGCGCTTCCATATGATAAAAAGACTTTTTCTCCTCGAAAAAGACTTGGCAGGTGGCCAAGATATACACTTGATCACCATCTTATCAGGAATCTTGGAACCATCACGAAAGAGTCTGAAAGAGCCCTTTCGACTTTTTCAAAGGAGAGTGACTTTCTCGACAGCATGTGATCTGGATGAATGGTGAAGATTTCATGGAATCAAGAGACAACCAAAAAATCTTCAGTATTGAACATGATTCCCTAAATTAAAACATGGATGAGAATTTGAATTTCAGAAAAAGCTTATTCAGATTTGGGCTATTAAGAGTTGACAAAAGAATTTCAATATTGACCATGATTAATTAATTTGAAAAAATGACGAGAGTTCGAATCTCAAGAAAAGCTTATTCAGATTTGGGCTGTTAAGAATTAATCAAAAAAATTTCAGTGTTGACCATGATTACTTAAATAAAGAAAATGATGAGAGTTCGAATCTCAAGAAAAGCTTATTCAGTTTTGGGATATTAAGACTTAACCACAACATTTTCAGTGTTGACTATGATTAATTAATTAAAAAAAAATGACGAGAGTTCGAATCTCAAGAAAAGCTTATTCAGATTTGGGCTATTAAGAGTTAATAAAAAATGTTCAATGTTGACATGATTACTTAATTAAAGAAATGACGAGAGTTCGAATTTCAAAAAAAGCTGATTCAGATGTGTGCTATTATTTGGCATCTTATTTATTAACGATTAAAGACTATCTCAATTAGATTTGCCGATAAAATACCTATATTATTAATGCATTTAATATCCTGAAATAAGAGTTATATATCTCTAAGAAATAAAGAGTTCTATAGTATATGGTGGGAACAATTTGCATAATGATTTTAACAAAACTGGTTTTAATAAATAATTATTTGCTGTTACTGATTTCTAATATTATCATGTTATTCACAAACGTATTTAAAGCAATCCTATATATAAATATATAAGGCGACGAAAAATGTTCAGTATTGAGCATGATTCCCTAATTGAAAAATGACGAGGGTTCAAATCTCAGCAAAAGCTTATTCAGATTTGTGCTTCAAGAGATGACTAAAAGATATTCAGTATTGCCCTTGATTCCTTAATTAAAAGAAAATGACTAGAGTTCGAATCTCAGCAAAAATTTATTCCGATTTGTGCTTCGAGACAACTAAAAATATTCAGCTTTCCCCATGATTCCCTAATAGAAAGAAAATGACCAGAGTTCGAATCTCAGCTAAAGCTTATTCGGAATTGTGCTTCAAGAGATGACTAAAAAATATTCAGCTTTCCCATGATTCCCTAATTAAAAGAAAATGACTAGAGTTCGAGTCTCAGCAAAAACTTATTCCAATTTGTGCAATATTCTTGTTGTCGTAGATTACTGAGCCGAGTGAAAAAACAAAAAAAACAAAAACAAAAAAAAACAACAACAAAAAAACAAAAAACAAAACAAACCCAACAACCAACAAAAAACAAACAAAATGAAAACCAAAGAAAATAGTAATCATAGTCAATGGTTGATAATGATTTATCTAAAATTCTCTAAAAAGCCCCCCTTCGAGTGGCAATTAAGCTAGCTACCGTGGAGTCCTCTTGATTCATAAGCGACGTTCTACAGTGGAAGCCAGCACACGGGAATGCCAGTGTGGGCCGCCCAGCAAAGACTTACATTGACGGCGTGGATAGGGGATGCTCCGCGGAGGACCTGCCCGGGGCAATTAACGAGAGGGACGGTTTGGCGAGAGATTGTCATGGATAACCGTAATGATTGCGTGACATAATGGGTTCAATTCGAAATTGTTCATTTTTTCACTTCCCTTTTTTCTTTTTTTCTTTTTTACAAATCGATGTAGTCATCGTCGGGTGGACTAATGTCGATGTCAGCATACACCGAGGGAGTCTATCCCCTGATCACAAGCACTAGACCATGGAGATTATTCTAGCATCTGAGGTGAAGCGCAACACCTACCATCGGCTCCTCACTTTACCGCATAGATCCCTGTGTTACTAATATGCTGAGTTGGCGAGGGCCGGTATCGAACCCGGAACCTTGCGATTCCTAGCCAAAGGTTCTACCGACTGAGCTAACCCGGCACTGTACACATTATTATTTATGCCATTGGAACGAGAGGGAACGAGATTCACGTTATCAAACACCATGTTTAGCACAAACGCAGCTGTAGTGTTGTCTGTAGTGTTGACTGACAGCCACCTTCTTTTAATCCTTGTAATTCCGCTTGGTGAAAAAATTAATTATTTTTTTGGGGAAGTAATATAATAAAAATAAATAGATATATATGTAGCGAGATGGAAGGTCCTGAGTTTTGCGAGGACTACTATTAGAAAAAGGAGGAAGAAGAAATAAGAGATAGTAAAGGCTAAAAAAAAAGTGATGAACATAAAACAGGTTGTCGTGAGTTTGACCGGGGCGTGACCCCCCGAATGGAGGATTGAAAGCCAACCGGAAGTTTCGGGTGTTGACAAGAAACCGGAAGTCACGTGGTGACGTAGAACGACGAAGAAAAATACCGGGCTCTTTTTGCTTTCCAAGGCCTAGGGGAACGGACGGGCCTCTGGTCCCTAGTGTGGGATACAGTAATTTAACAGTTTGCTCTCTCTCTCTCTCTCTCTCTCTCTCTCTCTCTCTCTCTCTCTCTCTTCTCTCTCTCTCTGCTTTCCTCCTCTCTGAACAGAGCCACGAGACGAGCCCGAAAATAAAGCTAAGCAGCTTGTGACGATATATTTCTCGCGTTGTACGTTTTTATCGACAAGATGACCGCCACGTACCGAACACCTTTTTAGTGTCGTGAATTTGGAGGCACGTTGACAAGACCCGCTACACAATATATATCGCTATTAGAACTTTACATATATCCGTTTTGGTACGGTGAATATACCGCCACATTACATATATTTACTTACCCGAAATATTTAATTCAAAATATATACTTCTGTTATTTATATTATATATATATATTATATATATATATATATATATATATATAATATATATTATATATATTATATTACATAGGTAGTTAAAGCTTTATGTAAAATAGTTAAATAGTATTATTGCTGATTTAGGACAAACAATTTGTCAGAACAAAAATGTTTGAAATGATGAATCTAATTGTTAAGTCCAGAGCCCCATTACTATAAGGATTTATCCATAAATGGTTAAAAATGACCTTTTCATTTAAAATTACCTGTTATTTCCCATAAATCAAAGACTGCTAAATATGTTTAATATTACATTTAAACAAAGGCTATCGTTTGGGGTAGATTAGAAAAATGAATGTGACTTCAGGCTGGGTGGAATGAGGCAGTATAGGAGGTTAAGAGTTAATTTAGATAAAATAAAGTAATATAATTAAAATAAATAGATATATATTTACTTACCCGAACAATATCTTGCATTAGAGAATAACGGAACATCCAATCCAATTTTATCTCGTCGTGTTCCAGAATATCCTGGAAGAAAGAAAGAAAGAAAAAAACATTTTAATTACATTTATCTACAGCAATATTTTGATAAAATTGAACGTTTGATAATTCATTCAAAAATTGGATCAAACCCGACATAAATTAAACATTATTTTTTTTTTTTTAGATGAGATTTAATAATTTGTATTATTTGAATTTTACTGACATTGGTTTTTATCTTTATTCTTATATATACAACGTTTCGGGAGATTCACACTGCGGCCATCTTCATGCGTTTCTTGTCAATCTATGGAGCCTTCATGTGGTAATCGGGAGCCTTCACGGAACTCGGAACCGAACCCTTTTGTTCTCATGGTATATAAGTATTGAGTTAATACAGTTGAAAGTGACCATCATCTAGATCAATGGTTCTCAACCTTTTTTTTTTTACTTATTGACCCCAATTTAACTCTGGGTCCCAAAAAATGTTATATGGTCCCGGGGGTCCATATGGACCCCGACTGAGAACCACTGGTCTAGACGATGCAGGTTCAGTCCGGACTAAAGGCAAAATAACATAGAATACTTAGCATAGCTCAACACTTGTACGTTTTTTTGTTTTGTTTTACGGCATATCAACTTCAGTGGGTCATTTAATGCCGATAAAGTTTTTAAATAAATCAATTCTTAACGGATAATACAATTTTTTTATGGATACATTTTTGTATTTAACCCATAGATGGGGCAACACTTGTACCCGATCATAGTCAACAGAACTATTAAAAAATTAAAAAACACCCTCCGAGCGATGTAAAATAGATTTTTGAAACATATTGCCTGAGGGGTGGGAGTAAAAAATTCAATGCCAGCGAGTTTGTACCCTAAGTAAGTAAAATCATCAAATTCATTAAATGATTAAAAATAAAACAATTTGAAATGTAAACTTAAAATATGTATTAGAATAAAACAAACTATATATAGGTATATAATACCAGTCATGTATTTATTAAAACTTTTAAAAAAATAACGAGGACTGTCTAATGTTGCATGTTCAAATTCTGAGTGTATTTATTCTATGTTATGACGATTTTGGGTAATGTGACGTATAAAAGAGATATTTAGATTTATAAAAAAATCTCTACCCCCCCAAAAAAAAAAAACCCCAAAAAACACGCGTATGAGGTCTAAAGCATGAGGTAACTGATTTTTACAAGAAAGAGAGATATTTATATTTTTAAAAAAGAAAATAGACTTTAGTATTAAGTAACAGGGTAATTCCATGTCAAATCATCAGGCCATGTCACCCAGCCCCTTCAATTTTGTACAGGTGTGGACTAGGTTAAAGTTAGACAATCCCCAAAATGTGAGCTTCCAATTCCAAAAATTGGCGGAGTTATATCGATTTTTAGCTCTCAAAATTTGGTAGGGTTCACGAAAAATGGCGACTTTTTGTAATTTATTTTTGTCTGTAAAATGAGTTCTAGGGCTTCCCTACACCTAAAATTTGGTTTATAAGAGTATTTCTGCCCGAGAAATCCAAAAATGCTATCAAATAACTCTTAAACTCAAACACTTTTAAGTTATTAATGATTTCTGATTTTTTTCACACAAAGATGAATATCCTGATGTGGCACCAAATCTAAGACAATTTTTTTTCTATTATTATTTCACATCTATTTGTTACATAATTATTAGATTCCTAATATTTATGTACAGTAGTGTAGAAACCAAAATGGCTGTTATAAGTTGCAGCCGGTGGCCTTGAAGGATGAGTGACAAGGCTTGACCTCATCCTGATCCTTCCGGTGGATACCGTGAGAATCGGTGGAGAAGACCTTCTTCCAGTTTAGATTAGAAAGAGATTTTTAGTCAGATCGGCCAAAGCCACCATGGTGGTAAGTCGTGTTATGCACGCTGCCGACTCAATCGGCGCAGGTAGTCTGGTGGGGATTTTGAAATAAAATATGATCTAAGTAAATCGAAGTCTTGTGTTATTATCTAAAAACTTCCAATGACACAGGGCTTCTGATAAAGAGAAATCCCCAATGGAAGACCAGACACGAATTCCCCAAAACGAAGTCCAGACGCTAGAAGAGACGCTAGAAGAAGAACCTAAGATAGAAAAGATGGAAGAAGAAGAATAGAAGTAAGAAAGTAAGGAAAGAGATATGCAACATATTGAACATTATTTGTACCAAAAAGATAGTTTGGATTTTGCTCAGAAGCGAAGCTAAACATTTTTCTTAAAATTTGTTAACATTTCTCACTTCAATTTTTCTGATGATTTGACATAGAATTACCTAACACAATACGGGTTGAAATGCCGTAAAAAAAACAAAAAAACAGCCAAGCAAACAACCTAACAACCAACGACTGAAAGTTAGTCTTCACGCATAACGAGTTTTCCTTAGGTGGAACAAATACGAGTAACTTTTGACTCTTG
The DNA here is from genome assembly GCA_023376005.1 of Doryteuthis pealeii. Lineage (NCBI taxonomy): Eukaryota > Metazoa > Mollusca > Cephalopoda > Myopsida > Loliginidae > Doryteuthis > Doryteuthis pealeii. Next base: position 21,214,480 of record CM042157.1, read on the forward strand.
TATTGTTGATTTGTCGATGTTAATAACTATAATCAGACAGAGTTCAGATTCGATCCTGAGCAGTGATGTGTAACAAAATCAACGGGATGTTAGCGATGAATAATGTAAGGGACTGACTCTTGGGTCATTTGTGCTAAAACTGTCATTGGCCATGAAAGACACTCTTCATTGCATTCTCGAACCACTCTTGTAATGATCGGATTTTTCTATCTATCTATCTATCTATCTATCTATCTCATTCTGTTCATATCTATCTATCAAATTAACTATCGACCTATCTATCTCATATTTATATCTATCAATGTCATTCTGTTCGCATTTATATATCTATCTTATTCTGTTCATATCTATCTATCTATCTAATTTTGATTGACCTATATATATATATATATATATATATTCTGTTCATATTTATATACTTATCTTATTCTCTTCATATCTATCTATCTAACTATGTCTCTCTCTCTCTCTGTCACGCCCCCCCTCTCTCTCTCTCTCTCTCTATATATATATATATATATATATATATATATATATATTCCGTTCATATTTATATACTTATCTTATTCTCTTCATATCTATCTATCTATCTATCTATTTCTCTCTCTCTTTCTCTTTCTGTCTCTCTGTCTCTCTCTCTCTGTCTCTCTCTCTCTCTCTCTCTCTCTCTCTATATATATATATATATATATATATATATATATATAAAGATTTTTTAGATCATTTTTTATAGTGAGTTCGAAGCATTAATTAAAATGTAATAATATATTTTTGAAGGCGTAATAATGCACATTTATGTTTAAAAAACATATTTATTTCTTTTTCTTACGCCTTCAAAAATATATTATATATATATATATATATATATATATATATATATATATATATATATATATATAGTTAAAAATAGAAGGAAAAATGTGGACAAAGGAAAAAACTCAATATATATATATATATATATATATATATATATATATATATATATATGTATAATTCTGTTTAGATATACCTATATAATTAATTCTGTTTATATCTATCTATCTATCTATCTCTCTCTGTGTGTTCAAAAGCTGAGGAGTAGGAAGCTGAATTCATAAAGACATGAATGAATTATAAATAAAATACACTTGTTTCAGCAGTTATAAGATCCCTCTGTCGATATGGCGTTACGATACACTTCGACCAATTCAAAATTTGCTGGAAGAAGTGTGTTGAAAGCCAAGGCGACGGTTGTCGGGCCTCTTTTCCTACGGCGATAACCATTGCACGACGAGCGCCTTCCACTTAGTATAATAGTATTAAAGATCGATCACGTTATCGGGTACAATTATAGGTGCTAAGAATTCATAGACATACTCTAGCGACTAGAAAAAAAGATGGCTAAAATGTTATGATATAATTTCTTTGGTGTAATGCTTATCGTCGTAGAAAATGGACACAGCCACATTAATACAAATTCTGGACGAGGCTGTTAGTATTTCACATAGCGTTAATACCATTGAGAAAGTTATGCATTCAACTCTTCTTTCAGTTATGGTGAATAATAGGACAGACTAGGTTTTTTTAACAGTGGTATGGCAAACGGTCCACGGCAAGGAAAACTCTGAATTCAAACCTGTTAAACACCACTTAAAAGATTGATCAGATTCGCTATTGTTCTTAAGTGATCGCCCATCTCATAATTGAATAGGCTCATTACTGCTTAACTTTTTTATATGGAGGGATTGCCTTTTAATAAAGATGTTGGTTATTTCCTATAACCCCAACCAAAAAAGGGGAACCACTCTGATTGACTGATTGACTGATAAATTATTTATTTATTTATTGATCTACTAGGCAAAAAAAAAAACGGGGTTAGGGTTAGGGTTAATGGTAGGTTTAGTGTTAGTTTAATGGGAAAATAATGGTAGATTAATTAACAGATAAAATTCATTCAGAGTGGTTCCCCTTTTTATGTTGGAGTTATGGTTAGGGTTTGGGATTAGGGTTGAGGGTTAGTTTAATGGGAAAATAATGGCTAGATTAATTAACAGATAAGATTCATTCAGAGTGGTTCCCCTTATTATAGGTTGGAGTTATAGGAAATAACCAAGATGTTTTTGATCATGATTTACTTCTATGTTTCTATCTATCTATCTATCTATCTATCTGTGTATTTATAAGGGGATAGACTCCCTCGCTGACTGGCTGATACCGACTTTAGGCCGCCCCGATGAATTTTTATATCTAACTATCGGTATATCTATCTATCTATCTATCTATTTTAACTTACATGAGTTTTATAAAATATTCTAATTCCTACAAAGTAAACAAATACAGAATTAGGAGGAAATTAGATTAGGTAACCGAATCTAGTGAATTTTACGCGCCCCACTCTTCCATACACAGCTGTGTTCTGGGTCATATATATCAGCGCTCTCTACGCAACCCCCCCCCCCCCCGCAACAAGTTCAACAGCGATGCCCTTGTGTCATTTTGTGAAGCTAATGCCAGCCAGGGCCACAGGCATAAGGACTATGCTGTAAAACAAAATGCTGCATTAAAATTGGTGCATTAAGGTTTACCAATCCCGTTTTCGGAAGGAAAGTGCCGAGTAAAAAGACACGAGACGGCGCCGTGAAACTCGGAGGAGGGAAGGTCTCTGCTTGCAAAAAGCCTTCTCTTGTAGCCGATACAGGAAGGGCTGGCTAACTGCGAAATCAAACAAACAAACACACAACACACACACACACACACACACACACACACACACACATACACACAAACTAACACTAACACACATTCATATACACACTAGTAAAAATACAACACAAGACTGCGATAGACAGATAGATAGATAGATAGTATGGAAGGACGAAAGAAATAGTTAGACAAAAGGATAGATAGATAGATAGATAGATAGATAGAAAAAGCATGTAAGGACGAAAGAAATAGTCAGACAAAAGGATAGATAGATAGATAGATAGATAGATAGATAGATAGTATGGAAGGACGAAAGAAATAGTCAGACAAAAGGATAGATAGATAGATAGATAGTATGGAAGGACGAAAGAAATAGTTAGACAAAAGGATAGATAGATAGATAGATAGTATGGAAGGACGAAAGAAATAGTTAGACAAAAGGATAGATAGATAGATAGATAGTATGGAAGGACGAAAGAAATAGTTAGACAAAGGATAGATAGATAGATAGTATGGAAGGACGAAAGAAATAGTTAGACAAAAGGATAGATAGATAGATAGATAGTATGGAAGGACGAAAGAAATAGTTAGACAAAAGGATAGATAGATAGATAGATAGTATGGAAGGACGAAAGAAATAGTCAGACAAAAGGATAGATAGATAGATAGATAGTATGGAAGGACGAAAGAAATAGTTAGACAAAAGGATAGATAGATAGATAGATAGTATGGAAGGACGAAAGAAATAGTCAGACAAAAGGATAGATAGATAGATAGTATGGAAGGACGAAAGAAATAGTCAGACAAAAGGATAGATAGATAGATAGTATGGAAGGACGAAAGAAATAGTCAGACAAAAGGATAGATAGATAGATAGTATGGAAGGACGAAAGAAATAGTCAGACAAAAGGATAGATAGATAGATAGTATGGAAGGACGAAAGAAATAGTCAGACAAAAGGATAGATAGATAGATAGATAGATAGATAGATAGAAAGCATGTAAGGACGAAAGAAATAGTCAGTGTCGATCAAGTATATTGTATCCTGGGTATGATAGTAACCTGCATCTGATGGTGAGGCCTCAGTGTTACATAATCTATGCGGTTGCATAAGATTATTGTCGGTCCCCTGTAATTCTGAGGGGATTACCCTTTTCATACCATGGACAGGTCCTTCAATGGAAAATTACTGAAGCCCGCCAAAATACGTGAAGTCAAGTGGAACCTTTTGAGTCCCCAGTTTGCAGTTGGACGTCAGGCAGTGAAGATGTACTGCCGAACTGTGACTCACTCTGCATACGCGTGCTATATTAGTTAGCAGATGTCTGGAGGGGATTTAACAATAAAATAAGATCAAAAGTAAATCGAAGTCTTGTGTTTATTATTTAAAAACTACAAAATGACACAGGGATTCTGATAAGGAGAAATCCCTAACAGAAAACCAGACCCGAAGTCCCCAAGTCAACTCCAGACGCAAGAACTTAGAAGATGCCAGACCAAGTCAAGATGATAGAAGAAATACCAAAAACGATCAGAATACTAAAGACGACCAAGAAATAGAATTAAAGAAAGAGGTATGCAACATTATAATTATTTAGTGCCAGTAAAGAAGGGGCTATGCAACAGCAATTCTGGAGCTCTGGAGCGTGTAAAGTACGCCTTCATTGTCATTACACCCAGGTCCAATCTGTCACACACACACACACACACACACACACACACACACACACACATACACGCGCATGCGCAATGGTATCTTGACTAACGAGTTTAATCAGTTCCACTCGTAAATCAATTTTCTCGTATATTAAATATTTTTTTCCATTGAAATAAACTGAAATGCCATTATTCTACCCCCCCCCACACACAGAAGACCCTATTTTTTGTGATATTTTTAAATATGAAAAATAGCACTTTGCTGAATAAAATATAATAACATATACCGTAATGAATTATGTGCTGTAATATATATTAATGTTTATTTTTTAATTCAATTTTTCTTTGACATTATAAATTTGGAAACTTAAATGTTTTTAGTTAATTTATTAATATATGTTTGGTTTGGTTTGGTTTGTTTTGTTTTACGGCATATCAACCTCAGTGGGTCATTTAATGCCGATATAGTTTTGAAATAAATCAATTCTTAATGGATAATACAATTTTTTTATAAATACATTTTTCTATTTAACCCATAGATGGGACCCTAACAGGTACTACCACTCCGGGTCAGAGTGGACCAGGGAGCAATGGTGATGAAGGGGTGCTCCACATTCCCCAAACCTCCAAAACTGGAACCTCACCATCAGATAGCGTTTAACGTCATTCCCAGGAAATGTAGACCCGCAGCCACCGCCTTCTAGCACCCATATGATAAAAAGGGGTTGGGGCTTGCCATAAGGGCAATAGGGTTGGGGCAATCATATAGGTGCTAGGGCTTGACGTACCAGCCGATTGATCGGAGGGGGCCTCTCCGACCGCCCGTCTAGCCCAAGATAGGGCCAAAGTGGAGTATTGAATGTCATGAACTGCTCATCCACCTGGGCTCTATCCTTAAGCATCAAGGGTCGCCACCTACGGCCAACAGGTGACCCCATTGGGGGAGTCTTACCCCTCTGCAGAGGTGCAGTCGGTGCATTCTAACGCCCCAGCCGACAGGGCGGAGAATATATGTGATCAAAGTTTTATGATATGTTCTTTGATTTATGTTGGTATTTTACTTACTTTATTTAATGTTCAGTCTTTCCAATATTTTTCAATCTATTTATCTATACATATATAAAGGGCAGTTGTGTGTATATGTATGTCCGGAGGAAACTTTGAAAATAAAACAAAGTAAATATATATACGCATTAAATATCACCAGGGCTTAGTTTTTGAGCAAAAATAATAGAGATTTGATTTATATTCGTGAAGATAATTAAAAAAATAAAATTCCAATAATAACAGCATCGATATTTTTTAAATATTTTAGATAGTAGGCATTAACATTTCTTTTCAGAGTAGCTGGATCAATGCAAGGTCTATTTTTTACATAGGGGTTTAAATGGGGCATTCCACGAGGATTCAACTCAAGATTCAGTAATAATGGATATTAAAAAATCCCCCTCTACTCAGGCGACGCCGGGTAGCCGCTTCTCGTCTTATATAAAGGAAAACTGAAAATAAGAAAAGTGTCTGCATATAAACAGCTTTCATTTGTATATATCTATCAATCAATCAATCAATCAATCAATCGAGAGAGAGAGAGAGAGGAGAGAGAGAGAGAGAGAGAGAGAGAGAGAGAGAGAGAGGGGGAGGGAGAGAGAGGGGAGAGAAGAAAAAGAAACAAGAAAGAAAGAAATAAAGAAAAGGAGAAAGAAGGAAAGACAGAAAATATAAAGAATAGACAAGTTAGAAACCCAACTGAAAGGAAAGAAAGAAGGAATTTACTAGAAAGACAAAGAGAGAAAGAAAGAAGAAAAAAAGAAACCAAGAAAGAAAGAAAGAAAAAAAATGAACGAAAGAAAGAAAAGAGAAAGAAAGAATAAATAAGTTAGAAGCAATTTACTGTGGAAAAGGAGACAAAAGAAAGAAAGAAAGAAAGAAAGAAATAATAGATAAATTAGAAACCCAACTGAATGGAAAGAAAGAAGGAATTCACGAGAAAGACAAAAGAGAGAAAGAAAGAACAAAAAAAAAAAGAAAGAAAGAAAGAAAGAAAGAACGTGAGAAAGAAAGAATAGATGTTAGAAGCAATTTACTGGAAAAAAAGGAGACAAAAGAAAGAAAGAACGAAAGAAAGAAAGAACGAAAGAAAGAAAGAAAGAAAGAAAGAACGAAAGAAAGAAAGAAAGAACGAAAGAAAGAAAGAAAGAAAGAAAGATGAACAAATCGTCCATTACTCTCAAAATTCTTAAGTTTATATTTATACAACATTTTATTGTACTAATCTATTTTCAAAATCCACTGCATTTGCTACAGAATGTTATTGCGCAATATTTATTTTTCATTGCAGACCGAAATTGAACAAACATGTTCATTGTGTTTGTCTATGCAGTCTGTGTGTATATTCTATACAACCTATCTACACGTTTATCAACGATTAATTTTTGTGAACATAATATGATGCATAACCCGGGTTGTTATTTATTTTAACGGTTTGAGACGAAAATAAATTGGAGAGCGAACAGGCGAAATGGAAAGGCGGGAAAGTCAGAAAGCGAATAAGTCGATAAAGGGGAAAATTGGATTCAGCCGCGAAGGGGATTTATGAAAAGGTCTTGTTCTTTCCCCGACTCCAAATGATATCAATTCTCTCGAAAATAAACATTAGATATTAACTTACATCGAAAAAAGAAAAAGATGAACAAATAAATAAAAAGGGACTAACGATTACTGTTATGCTCGAAAGTGCGTGGTGTAATGGGTTAAGCGTCGAAAGAAATGGACGCGACGAGAGGAGTTCAAATACTAGACAAGTCTTTTTTTGAATTTCACGTAGAGTTCAAATACTAGTTCAAATACTAGACAAGTCTTTTTTTGCATTTCACGTAGAGTTCAAATAATGTTCAAATACTAGACAAGTTTTTTTATGCATTTCACGTAGAGTTCAAATAATGTTCAAATACTAGACAAGTCTTTTTTTGCATTTCACGTAGAGTTCAAATACTAGACAAGTCTTTTTTTTGCATTTCACGTAGAGTTCAAATACTAGTTCAAATACTAGACAAGTCTTTTTTGCATTTCACATAGAGTTCAAATACTAGTTCAAATATTAGACAAGTCTTTTTTTTTGCATTTCACGTAGAGTTCAAATACTAGACAAGTCTTTTTTTGGATTTCACGTAGAGTTCAAATACTAGTTCAAATACTAGACAAGTCTTTTTTTGCATTTCACGTAGTTCTAATACATCTGGGAAAGCTATGGATCAAGTTATTCTCTCCCTAGCTATGGATGAATGGTAGGGCACACTGGATTCATTACCCTTTATTAGGCAATGTCTAGGAGAAAGAAAACTCTGAGTGCAATCCTATTAAAATTCAGCTTAAAAATAGACCTTGTGTTACATCCTGCTTATGCGGAGAGGTTGGTAAATATATATAGGAAAATGTGTTTATATATATATATATATATATATATATATATATATCAATCATCATCATCATCATGTCGCGCAATTTGCACGGATATCCATGACTATCTCTCGCCAACCCTCCCTATCATTCATCGACCCTGGAAGCTCCTCCGCGCAGCATCCAGCATCCTTACATAGCTGGTCAATGTAGGTCCTGGTTGGGCGGCCTACGTTAGCATGTCCATGCGTTGGCCTCCACAGTAGTACGTCGCTTACGAGCTCATCCCTACTTCTCCAGAAGTGTCCCGCATGCCTTGCCTTCCTTACTCGTATGGTTTGTGATATGGAAGGCAGGTGGTCATACAGCTGCTTCTTTGTGGGGTGCTGTTTCCACGACTTATTCAAGACCGCTCGCAGCATTCTTGTGCAGCTCCCATCTAGCTTATTCTCAAGGCGCTTCGTTAGGGTCCAGGTGGTACAGCCATATAGCAGTACCGATATGACCACAGCCTGGAAGAATCGTCTCTTTAGCTTGTCAGGGAGGTCGGATTTCCATACGACTGATAGTTTATTGGTGGCCAACCATGCCTTTCATATTCGTGTGTTAACATCGCCTTCTGTGTATGAGATATTCCTACCTAGGTATGTGAATTTCCCCACTGGTTTAAGAGGCCTACCGTCTAGTGTGGAGATGTCTCCTTGCTTTTTGAAGCTCATGAACTCGGTTTTATCAGAGTTCACATAGAGACCGACATTCTTTGCTGCCTCCTCCAGGCTGTGTAGAAGTGCCTCAGTCTGTATCGGTGTATCTGCAAGAAGTGCGAGGTCGTCAGCATAGTCTACATCTGTGACAGTTTGTGCGGGGTATCGCCTGCTTATTGCCTTTTTTAGTGTGATACCTTTTTCTTTTATGGTATCTAATGAAGTTCGGAGTACATAGTCTAGGCATATAATGAATATATATGGAGCCAAAGTATCTCCCTGTAGGACCCCAGCGGCAATGTCAAAGAAATTTGTGTTTCCATCAGGTGAGCGTACCATAGCTTTAGTGTCTTTGTAGAGCATCATTATGGCGGCAACAGTTTCTTTGGGGAGACCGTATGCTAGTAGTATTTGTTCCATTTTCCCTCTGTGTATGGAATCAAATGCCTTAGAGAAATCTACGAATAGTAGCGTTGCCTCTAGATTCTTTGCTTCTATAATTCGTCGTATAGTCAGGATTTGAGAGGTTGTGGATCTATTTTTGCGGAATCCTTTTTGGTTTTTCCTAAGGATTTTCTCGATTTCGAGTTGGATGCGGTTTAGAAGAAGGGCATTATATATCTTATCTGCAATAGCAGTAAGAGGTATGCCTTTGTAATTTTTAGCGATTCCGAGGTCTCCCTTTTTTGGGAATGGGAGGATGCATCCTTTCGTCCATTTATCTATTCTATTTTGTCTATATACTGCAGTGCATAGCCTAAGCAGTATGTCATTGAACTTTCTGGTCTTCCATACCTCTGGGGGTATTTCATCGAGACCTGCTGCTTTGAGTTACCTTTTAGTTTCTTTAGGACTTCGTCGAGTTCTTCTGTTGTAAAATCTCCCAGTTTGATGTCTAGCTGTCTATCTATGATCTTTTGGGTGTTATTTTCTATGATTTTAGGTGGGTTCCCCAGTAGTTTCTGGAAATGGTCTTTCCATTTCTGTAGTCTATCTTTTTGGCTGGTTACCTTTAGCTTTGATCTAGAGGTACTTTTCCTCCTACTAATATCATTTACAATTTGCCACGCTAATCGCGACTGTCTATCTTCCACTGATTGTCTGATGTTATTTATTTGTGTTTGTATATAGTCTGTTTGTTCTTTTTTGTATGTTTTGGTTAGTTCTATCTGGGCTTTCCTAAGGCTATGTAGATTGGTGCTAGTTGGATTTGTTTTATTATGTTGGGCTGCTTTTTTATATCGTTTCTTTTTTCTCTAACTTAAAACAAAACACACACACACACACACACACACACACACACACACACACACACACACACACACATATATATATATATATATATATATATATGTTATGGAAAAGATGACTTACCGGTGAATATGGTCACGGTGGTTGATGTGAAGTTCATCAAGGTAAGGCAGTGATATAACAAATAAAAAATTGCCCAATACGTTAGCAGAGCAAATTTATTTTAATATAGGTCCAAGTGATAACCTACTCGAGTTTAACCATGAGGATCTTCAGGGTTAATCCCACTGTGTAAATCAAGATGTTGGTTGATTGTAGACAATTATATGTACGTGTCTTTTGCTATAAACAGTACATTATCCAACTATATAAATATAGTTGCATAATGTACCGTTTACCTATCAAACTTTCCCTAACTAATCACTCAAACCACTACAATGATTCCACGTCATAACCATAGTGTCACAAAGTACCCCAATGCTACTACTTTTTTTTTACCCTTCTAACTCATGTGGGCATTTATGTAGGTACCCCAATCCTACTACTTTTTTGCTAGGGTAATTTTAAAATGTGAAATTACTCACTTGCAAGCTCCCTTTGGGACAGTACTCAGTCAGGATGCACTGGTTGGGAAGGTCGAGGCAGACCCCCACAAATCGAACAATGTGATCATTCTGAACATCTTTAATCTGTAAAAAGAGAGAGAAAAAAAAGAAACAATTAATTTTATAAACCATCAGAATAAAAATCAACACATCTATATATCAGAACTCTTGTTCCTTAATCTTCCGACCGTTATCATCTTGCAACACCCTGCGGTTAAAAATGAGACCGTCCAAACCGCCTAAGAAATGTAAAAATGTAAATCCTGATTATATGGTGTCGCTTATCTGCCGATTTTTTTTCTTATGAATGTTATCTCCTCAGCCAAATAATGGACCATTCCGTTTTCATCATAAAGAAAGAAAGGTAAGAAAAAGGATATGTTACACACACAAAAAAAATGAATAAATAAATAAAAAGAAAGAAAGAGATTCGGGGAAGAGATCAATCGGCTGGTCACGTGTCCTTGCAAATATATGATTATCCCGACCCTATTGCCCTTATGGCAAGACCCCAGCCGTTATCATATATGTCCTAGAAGGCAGTTTCTAAGTGTCTTAGTGTCCTGTGTAGGATTTTAAACAGCAGCTAACGGAGAGGTTCAAGTTTTTGAGTTCTAGGGAGTGTAGAGTAGCCCCTTTATTGCCATTAATCCTAGGCTCGGTCTGACCCCGGTGTCAGAGTACCTTTCTGGGTACCATCTACGAGTTACATAAGCAAAAATGCAATATACTGCAATGAACACGTGGTAGTAACTTTTTGATGAATATATATATATATATATATATATATATATATATATATATATATATAATATATATAAGGGTTTTTATCCATATTTTCCCTTTATTCTTTTACCACATTCTGTCGGATTTACTCCAATCCTTCTACTCTCATATATATATATATATATATATATATATATATATATATATAGTGTGTGTGTAAAAATGGAAATTGGAAATGAATCCGACAATATGAGGAAGAATGAATAAAGAAAAGAAAGAAATAGAATGGATGATAAAAGATGAATTTAATCAATATCACTTACACATGTGTTTCGGCCAGTTCATCTGTGTGAAAATATTCTCTGTGTGCGAAATATCTTCACACAGATGAATTGACCGAAACACATGTGTAAGTGATATTGATTAAATTCATCTTTTATTATCCATTATATTTCTTTCTTTTCTTTATTCATTCTTCCTCATATATATATATATATATATATATATATATATATATATATAGTTTACTTTGATGTATGGAAAATTGAATTTGTCAATTTCAAATCCCAAATTTCTTGAAAGGTTTTAGGGTTAGGCACAAACGAACGGTGAAATTTAGAATCAACCCCTAACACAATATTGCGATTTATTGACGTCAGTGAAATGAATTAGATTAGAGATAAGATTGTCATGGCTTCTTGAGGGTTAAACTGGAAACGTTCATGTGATCTCTAATTAATTCAAGACGAGGCAAATGGAAATATTGGCTTCGAAATAAGCATCTGAAGAATTAGCCAAAATTCCAAGAATCTAGAAATTCTTCAGTTAATATTTCTCTTAGATGATTCTAATGAACCATCTAAAGGGAAACGTTTGCATTTCACACAGCACTAATGCGCCCCCTTTTGTTTAAATGGTTAGAAAGCTAATCTCGCAGATCCATTTCTACTGGATAGCGAGTTCGACCCTCGCTGGATGACACATAATGCCCTTGGTAAAGGTAGGGCGCCCCCTTGTGTTTAAATGGTTAGAAAGCTAATCTCGCAGATCCATTTCTACAGGATAGTGAGTTCGACCTACAGGATAGTGAGTCCTTACAAATATATGAAAATCGCAACCCTATTGCCCTTATGACAAGACCCCAGTCCTTATCATATATGTTCTAGAAGGCAGTTGCTAAGTGTCTTAGTGTCCTGGGTATGACACATAATGCCCTTGGTAAAATTAGGGCGCTCCCTTGTGTTTAAATGGTTAGAAAGTTAATCACGCAGATCCATTTCTACTGAATAGCGAGTTCGACCCTCGTTGGATGACACATAATGCCCTTGGTAAACGTAGGGCGCTCCCTTTTGTTTAAATGGTCAGAAGCTAATCTCGCAGATCAGATCATACTTGCGACCTTGTCCCACATACTACCCGTGGTGAACGAGTGTGGTAAATACTTACCCTTGGTAAAAATATACACCAAACTATTCTTCCTCAAGCTATGAGTAAATAGTAGGGCAAATTGGTCTCTTTAACCTTGTTTGGCCAGCCAGTCTAGGTAAAGGAAAACCCTGAATTCAAACATGTTAAATTCGGCTTAAGAAATTAAGCATGTGTCACATCCTATTCATGCGGAGGGGGTCGGTAAATATTTATTGGCAAACTAAATCCAAGAACAATACCAACTTAGATTTACCAACAGAAGAACAAAACGCCAAAAATGGTGACCATAATTTTAACAATATTCCACAAGAAGCATCGAGCATGTCAGTTAATGTACATCACCGTCCCAGCAGATCAAAGGTTGGAAAAAAAGCAAAGTGGAAAACTTGATAAATAACTTGACTATATAAAAGAGCTTAAAACAACGTTGTGTAATTGTTGTGATGTTAGTCCCAACAGTAAAAAGAAGTCAAGTCGAGATAGGGTAAAATAAGACAAGTGTATTTACAATAATGGTACATGTACGACTAGCTTGTCGTTAACGGGAACAGTTCTGCCTTTCCACTCGGTGTCTCACTATTTATAGTGAGAACCGGTGCATGTTCTCCACTGTAGGAACGGCCGGTACAACAGTAATATCAAGATGGCAGTAATACTAATCATAGTATAACCTAAAAATAAACTGGGGGAAGTGGAAATATCAGGAAGAATGGAACTGTTTAATGCTGCTGGAATCAACTAGAATACTGAGAAAAGAGTGCTGGGGATACTTGCCGCCACACGAACTATTCAATGTATTAGGATTTTTGTGGTCATCCTTAGTCCTTAAGCAAGAGCACTTTCCAGCGGAGATCCATTGTGTTAAGCAGAGCGCATGTCTGAAACACTTTAAAAAAAAAAAAGAAATACGCACCTTGAATGGAAATCAGATGCTGGCACGCAAGAACTAAATTTTATGAGGATTTATATAATTTAAAATTGTTATATCCACGCCAGATGTAATAAATAAATCAATCAGCGCCCGAAAGTTATTAATAAAAGCTCAGAGATTAAATCTAAGGAATTAAAAAAAAAGTTTTTTTTTTTTTTGCTTATATATTTTTTTTTTGTAGTTAAATGTAAATTCTTGAAAGTTATTGCACATTTATACGCCTAACAACTTCCGCTTAACAGGAAAATTAAATTATACCGCACACACATACACACACTCGCTCACACACACACACACACACACACACACACACACACACACACACACACACACAGAGGAACACACGCACACATATATGTATGTATATATATATATACACACATATATATATGTTTAAGTAAAAAAGAAACAAAAAAAACTGCTTCCACCTAACAGGAAAAATGAACTACCACACACACACACAAATATATATATATATATATATATATATATATATATATATGTGTGTGTGTGTGTGTGTGTGTGTGTGTGTGTCTTTAAAGGTTCATGGCAAAAATCAACGAAACAAACAAAATGAACCAAAAATTGATATCACCTAATATGTAAAACTACCACACACACACACACGCGCACACACACATACATACATGCACACACACACACACACACACACACACACACATATATATATATATATATATATTTTGTTTCTAAGATGACAAAAACATTGGCAAATATATACATAATCTGTAATTATTAATCAATATTTTGATTAAACTTGTTTCAATTAACCCTGATGATCCTTTATGATGAAATTTTAGTGCATTGTTTCTATATACACCTTAATACTAAATCTACTCTACTAACGTTTTAAAGTACAGGAGAATAGAACATGTAAATACATATACAATATTTAGGTATAAACAAGATACCCAAATGTACCTAACATATAAATGTTACAGACATGGAACTAAAGGATAGTCCATGCTGTATAAAGAACTTACAGTAATGTAGTGGGAGGCAAAAGCCCCACCGAGAAGGGGTAGAGAGACTAGCCCATAGCAGTTCTTGAGAAGATCCAGCTAAAAAGAGGAAGCAGCGTTTAAATGAACGCGCTTAACTACCAGAGGCCCCCCTAGTGGGAACAAACAGCAACTCAGCGAGAAGATAACTCTTCCGGCAAAGGGAAGATAATCCCCTACACCAGTATTATCCAACCAGGAAAAATTTAAATCCATCAGCGTTTTGCAGACACTTTATGCTTTTTAGAGGACTTACCAAGATAGCAACTTCTAGTGTAATATAAGGGAAATGATACTGAAGTAAACTGTATTTCTTGCTCACAAAACACTCAGACAGTAATTTGCATTCTCCGCTTTGGATAAAAAGAAAACACAACACCAGTAAAGTTCTCGCAAATTGAAAACTGACAACGTAGACTATTGGACTTGGATTACCAAGTATTAAAAGATGGACATAAATCGCACATAAGAAGTATAGCGCCAGGATGTTATTTTCATTAGCCTCGTTTCCTGAGTTTGACAGTGATATAGTAGCCTCAATTTCACTACGGGTTTATTAGTGCCATAAAAATGTGTCAGGCATTTTCATTCGGTGTTCTTCGTCAATGTTCACCCTGTGTGAATAAAGCTTAAACTGCACAACTATCTCTTGCACTAGTGATAGAATTATTTCACATCGGTCTAAGCCGTTTGTTTGATTATTTGGTTAACTTGGTGACCTGAGGTTAAGGCTAGCGTGGTGGTAATCAGAATTCGAATCAACGGGTTCCTTTATTCATTGTCACAGAGTCAGACAATAACAGACCTTTCAATATATGTTGTTATTACTGACTGCTGGTACAATCAACTACAAGACATAAACTTTGGTCTCTCTCCACCTCTCTCTATTTATCTTTCTATATATGTAGACGTATAACTAATATAACTAATATTAGTTATAGTAGTAGAGGGAATTGGACCATATGACCTTTAGGCACCCCTTTTGCGATCTCGATTAGTAGGGACATTTTTTCCATTTACACCGTCAAAATCCGGTTAATTGTTAACAGACGATTTTTAGAGTTTTTTTTTAATTTTAAAACTAACGCCTAACCCTAACCCCTAACCCTAACCCCTAACAAACAACTGGATTTTGACGGTGAAAATGAGAAAAGTGTCCTTGTGAGTCGAGATCGCGGAAGGGGTGCCTAAATGTCATATGGTCCAGGAAATTTATATAATTGATATAATCAATATATATAATATAGTTAGTTACTACTCTACAGGGACTTCCCCCCGTGCGGTCGTCCGACTAAGGACTATATGTTAGGGCAACTCATGTGGTGTAATGGTTAGCAAGCTCGATTAGCAGACCATTGTTAGTGAGTTCGATTCTCACTGGGTGCCCCTTACTTCTGACCTTGTTCTGCATCTAAGCTTTGTTTAGTAAATAACTATATAGCAGCATGTTTTATCTATGGATCCCCATTTTGCAAGTTCTTTATCGGAAATTACGACTTCGTTGAACAAGTTTAAAAAAGCATAGTGGTGTAATGGTTAAAGTCATGGGAAATGGACTCGTCGCTCCGAGTTCAAATCCTGGACGTGGTAATTGCATTTCACTTAGCGCTAATACCCTTGGGAAAGGTATGAATCCTACTCTCGCGACCTTGTCCCACATACTACCCGTGGCAAACGAGTGTAGTAAATACTTACCCTTGGTAAAGATATACGTCGAACTATTATTCCTCCAGCTATGCGTAAATAGTAGGGCAGCCTCGGCTCTTTAACCATGGCTAGGCAACCGGTCTAGGAGAAAGAAAAACTCTGAATTCAAACCTGTTAAACTCCGCTTAAGAAATTGACCTTGTGTCGCATCCTGCTCGTGCGGAGGGGTTGGTAAATATATATTGACTATAGTTTTTACTACTAATACAGCTTCAATTCAAGAAGCCGCTATGTGGACAACTATCCAGAATTAAACCCTGTCCCAAGCTCACGCTTGGAGCTAATGTTCGGGCAGATAGATAACGATTGTCTTGTCATACCTAGAAATTACCATAGCCAATAATTCTTCCCAGTGACAGTAGCTGACAAATAAATCGGACTCGTTATGGCTCCCCCCCCCCCAGTCAACTGGTTTTTCGATCTTTCCCTTATTCCTATTAATATTCAGAGGACAGTTATATCTAATTTTATGAACGCCATCTAATTTTATTGGCGCTCTTTGACAGATTTGACACGCATAAAAAAACACACGACTTTTCAGAAGAACCATCATCATCATCATCATCATCATCAGCAGCAGCAGCAGCAGTAGTAGCAGTAGTAGTAGCAGCAGCAAGTCGTGCTGGCAGCATGCATTCGCGTGAACCTCTTTCGCTCTCTCTCTCTCTCTCTCTCTCTCTTGCTCTCTCCCCTCTCGTTCTCTGCCCTCTCTCTCTCTCCCCATCTCTCCCTCTCTCTCTCGACATCAGTCCCAATCGACCATCGCACTTGCTAAATCCTATTGAAAACACCCAGTATTCGCACAGAGCTGATGAATAAACATTTTTTTGTTGTTTTTGTTGGTAGACCAACACTTGTGTGTCCGTACGTAGGAGTCCATAGAAGAATGTCAGTTATGAATCCGTCCTTACTTTTCTGGCAATACAAAGCATGCTTTGATCATCATCCTCATCCTCATCATCATCATCCTCCTCCTCCTCATCATCATCATCATCCTCATCATCATCATCATTTTCATCATCATCATCATCCTCATCATCATCATCATCATTATCAGCAGCAGCAGCAGTAGCAGCAGCAGCTAGTCTTGTTGACAGCAAGGATTCCTGTGAACCTCTTTCGCTCTCTCTCCCTCTCCCTCTCGCTCCTCTCCCTCCCCCTCTCTCCCTCTCTCTTGACATTAGTCCCAATCTCTACCCCCTCTCTCCCTCTCTCTCTCGACATCAGTCCCAATCGACCATCGCACTTGCTAAATCCTATTGACAACACCCAGTATTCGCACAGAGCTGATGAATATACATTTTTTTTGTTTTTGTTGGTAGACCAACACTTGTGTGTCCGTACGTAGGAGTCCATATATGAATATCAATTATGAGTCCGTCATTACTTTTCCGGCAATATCAAGCATGCTTTGTTCGTCTTACTTGAATGGTTGGTGAGATAGTAGGCAAGCTGCTCTCTTGTAAGAAACTGATTCCGGCTTTTGTTCAAAACTGCCAGCAGTAGCCCTATGTAGTTCCCATATAACATTTTATCCAAATATATCGTTTTCAAGAGATAAACCCATGCAGCCAATCAGGACGCAAGGAATGTAATCACTATGAATGGACTATTCTTGAGTTCCATAAATACTAGCTGTTTTGGGCACTAGTTCAGTTGTGCTTAGCCAGTTGCTGATTTCCAAATCAACAGTATACTGACTGACTAACTTCAACAATATATATATCCACCAGAGTAAGGGGTATAAATCACTTATTAAAATCATCCATTTCTTACTTTAAGTATAAGATTCAATACTAAACATTTAAACGAGTGTAACTACAAGCATTTCATAATGTTCTTTCAAAGCATAGTCACATTTATCGCAGTATTACCGTTACGAGAGGATAATTGATATTAGATATGTTTTTGTCGGGTACATGCTGCTTGTATGGGTTTATAAATTGCATTTTACGGAGGCATTTTGATTCTACATTACAGTAGTTTTGAAAGAATAGTTGTTTTACCAATCCCTCCGCACGAACAAGGTGTGACTCAAGGCCAGTTTCTTAAGTGGGATTAACAGGTTCGAATTCAGGGTTTCCCTTCCGTTGTATCATTCAGTGGTATAAGATATACGCAAATCATTATTCATAGTTACGGCATCGAAAAATTCCCGTTTTATTTTATCACAAAGATCAGATCTTCATAGGGTTGTTAACTTGTCAATAACAGATGGATGCCGTGGACTAATGGTTAGAGTTATAACATGTGAGGAAGTTATATTAATGTTGTAATTGATGTAATGAATATGCATACACCTGGGTCTCTCCTGACCGTAATATGATTGGCTGGTGTCAGCCATAAATACAGAGCAATGTAGAGGTACAGTGCCTCTGCTACTTCTACTAAATATATCCCTTCCCGGGACATATCGATACGGAAACTAGTACTTGCCCATGCATCAGGTTTTCTCTCCCCACCTCATATGTCTAAGAGAAAGGACAGTGTCGATACAAGTTGTCACTGATGTCATCTCAGCAATAGAATAAGTAACACCACTTTCTGGTTAGTGTTTCTTGTTAAAGAGCACAGTGCCCCAATTACAAAAAAATATTAACAACAATATCTACTACTACTACTACTACTAACAACAACAACAACAACAATAATAATAATAATTTGCAGCAGCAGCAGCAGCAGCGGCAGCAGCAGAAGAAGAAGAAGAAGAAGAAGAAGAAGAAGAAGAAGAAGTGCAACTTCTATCTGAAAAAGTTGAATTAGATTATCGTTTAGGCACGAGAGAGAGAGAGAGAGAGAGAGAGAGAGAGAGAGAGAGAGAGAGAGAGAGAGAGAGAGGTGGTGGAGAGAAAGAGACAGACAGACTAAACATATGGCCAGTACCACCAAGAGAGAGAGAGAGAGAGAGAGAGAGAGAGAGAGAGAGAGAGGAGAAGAGACATACAGATAGACAGACAGACTAAACATATGGCCAGTAACACCAAGAGAGAGAGAGAGAGAGAGAGAAAGAGAGAGTGAGAGATAGATAGATAGAGAGAGAGAGAGAGAGAGAGAGAGAGAGATACTAAACATATGGCCAGTACCACCAAGAGAGAGAGAGAGAGAGAGAGAGAGAGAAGAGAGAGGTGGTGGGGAGAGAAAGAGACAGACAGACTAAACATATGGCCAGTACCACCAAGAGAGAGAGAGAGAGAGAGAGAGAGAGAGAGAGAGAGAGAGAGAGAGGTGGGGGGAGAGAAAGAGACAGACATACTAAACATATGGCCAGTACCACAAGAGAGAGAGAGAGAGAGAGAGAGAGAGAGAGAGAGAGAGAGAGAGAGAGAGAGAGAGAGAGAGAGAGAGAAGCAGAATATGAATTCCAGATGCTCTCATATATGTAATGGTGCATTTTTCTGCATTGGGTGCCCGGATGTTTAACTGGTTTTTGGCGGTGAAATTCACGA
>CM042157.1:21238632-21286132 GCA_023376005.1 Doryteuthis pealeii
CCCTAATTAAGAAAATGACTAATTCGAATCTCAGGCGGAAAGCTTATTCCGAATTGCGCTTCATAGAGAAAATGACTAAAAAATATTCAGTATGCCCATTGATTCCCTAATTAAAAGAAAATGACTAGAGTTCGAATCTCAGCGAAACTTATTCGGAATTGCGCTTCAAGAGATGACTAAAAAATATTCAGTATTGCCCATGATTCCCTAATTAAAAGAAAATGACTAGAGTTCGAATCTCAGCGCAAACTTATTCGAATTCGCTCAGAGATGGATCTAAAAATATCAGTATTGCCCATGATTCCCTAATTAAAAGAAAATGACTAGATTCTAATCTCAGCGAAACTTATTCGAATTGCGCTTCAAGAGAGACTAAAAATATTCAGTATTGCCCATGATTCCCTAATTAAAGAAAATGACTAGAGTTCGAATCTCAGCGAAAGCTTATTCAATTGCGCTTTCAAGAGATGACTAAAAAATATTCAGTATTGCCCATATTCCCTAATTAAAAAAAAATGACTAGAGTTCGAACTCAGCGAAAGCTTATCAGAATTGCGCTCAAGATGACTAAAAAATATTCAGTATTGCCCATGATTCCCTAATTAAAAGAAAATGACTAGAGTCGAATCTCAGCAAAGCTTATTCAAATTGCCTTCAAGAGATGACTAAAAAAATATCAGTATTGCCCATATTCCCTAATTAAAAAAAATGACTAATTCAAAATCTCAGCGAAAGCTTATTCGGAATTGCGCTTCCAAAGAATGACTAAAAAATATTTCAGTTATTGCCCATGATTCCCTAATTAAAAAGAAAATGACTAAAGTTCGAATCTCAGCGAAAGCTTATTCGGAATTGCGCTTCAAGAGATGACTAAAAAATATTCAGTATTGCCATGATTTCCCTAATTAAAAGAAAGACTAGATTCAATTCTCAGCGAAAGCTTATCGAATTGCGCTTCAAGAGATGACTAAAAAATATTCAGTATTGCCATGATTCCCTAATTAAAAAAAATGACTAGAGTTCGAATCTCAGCGAAGCTTATTCAGAATTGCGCTTCAAAGATACTAAAAAAAATATTCAGTATTGCCCATGATTCCCTAATTAAAAGAAAATGACTAGAGTTCGAATCTCAGCGAAAGCTTATTCAGAATTGCGCTTCAAGAGATGACTAAAAAATTCAGTATTGCCCATGATTCCCTAATTAAAAAAAATGACTAGATCGAATCTCACGAAAGCTTATTCGGAATTGCCTTCAAGAGATGACTAAAAATATTCAGTATTGCCCATTATTCCCTAATAAAAGAAAATGACTAGAGTTCGAATCTCAGCGAAAGCTTATCGGAAATTGCGCCTTCAAGAATACTAAAAAATATTCAGTATTGCCCATGATTCCCTAATTAAAAAAAATGACTAGATGAACTCAACGAGCTTATCGAATTCGCTTCAAGAGATGCTAAAAAATATTCATTATTCCCATATTCCTAATTAAAAGAAAATGACTAGATTCGAATCTCAGCAAAGCTTATTCGAATTCCGCTTCAATAAATGACTAAAAAATATTCATTGCCATGATTCCCTAATTAAAAGAAAAATGACTAATTCGAATCTCAGCGAAACTTATTCGAATTGCGCTTCAAAAGATGACTAAAAAATATTCAGTATTCCCATGATTCCCTAATTAAAGAAAATGACTAGAGTTCGAATCTCAGCGAAAGCTTATTCGGAATTGCGCCTTCAAAGATGACTAAAAAATATTCAGTATTCCCATGATTCCCTAATTAAAAGAAAATACTAGAGTTCGAACTCAGCGAAAGCTATTCAAATTCGGCTTCAAGAGATGACTAAAAAATATTCAGTATTGCCCATGATTCCCTAATTAAAAAAAATGACTAGAGTTCGAATCTCAGCGAAAGCTTATTCAAATTGCGCTTCAAAGAGGACTAAAAAATATTCATATTGCCCATGATTCCCTAATTAAAAGAAAATGACTAGAGTTCGAATCTCAGCGAACTTATTCGGAATTGCGCTTCAAGAGATGACTAAAAAAAATATTCAGTATTGCCCATTATTCCCTAATTAAAAGAAAAATGACTAGTTCGAATCTCAGGGAAGCTTATTCAGAATTGCGCTTCAAAGATGACTAAAAAAATCAGTATTTGCCCATGATCCCTAATTAAAAGAAAATGACTAGAGTTCAATCTCAGCGAAGCTTATCGAATTGCGCTCAAGAAAACAAAAATATCATATTGCCATGTCCCAATATAAGAAAATGACCTAGATTCGAATTCACAAAGCTTATTCAAGAATTCGCTTCAAAGAACTAAAAAAATATTTACATATTGCCCATGATTCCCTAATTAAAAGAAAATGACTAGAGTTCGAATCTCAGCAAAGCTTATTCAAATTTGCGCTTCAGAAGATAAAAAATATTCAGTATTGCCCATGATTCCCTAATTAAAAGAAAATGACTAGAGTTCGAATCTCAGCGAAAGCTTATTCGGAATTGCGCTCAACAGATGACTAAAAAATATTCAGTATTGCCATGATTCCCTAATTAAAAGAAAAATGACTAGAGTTCGAATCTCAGCGAAAGCTTCATTCGGAATTGCGCTCAAGAGATGACTAAAAAAATATTCCCAGTATTGCCCATGATTCCCCTAATTAAAAGAAAATACTAATGGATTCGGAATCTCAGCGAAGCTTATTCGCGAATTCCCTTCAAGAGATGACTAAAAAAATATTCAGTATTGCCCATGATTCCCTAATTAAAAGAAAATGACTAGAGTTCAAATCTCAGCGAAAGCTTATTCAATTGCGCTCAAGAGATGACTAAAAAATAATTCAGTATTGCATGATCCCTAATTAAAAAAAATGACTAGAGTTCGAATCTTCAGCGAAAGCTTTATTCAGAATTGCGCCTTCAAGAGATGACTAAAAATATTCAGTATTGCCCATGATTCCCTAATTAAAAGAAAATGACTAGAGTTCGAATCTCAGCGAAAGCTTATTCAGAATTGCTTCAAGAGATGACAAAAAAATATTCAGTATTGCCCAATTATTCCCTAATTAAAAGAAAATGACTAGAGTTCAAATTCTCAGCGAAAGCTTATCAATT
The DNA here is from genome assembly GCA_023376005.1 of Doryteuthis pealeii. Lineage (NCBI taxonomy): Eukaryota > Metazoa > Mollusca > Cephalopoda > Myopsida > Loliginidae > Doryteuthis > Doryteuthis pealeii. The sequence goes on from CM042157.1 coordinate 21,241,748, forward strand.
CGCTTCAAGAGATGACTAAAAAATATTCATATTGCCCATGATTCCCTAATTAAAAGAAAATGACTAGATTCGAATCTCAGCGAAAGCTTGATTCGGAATTGCGCTCAAGAGATGACTAAAAAAAATATCAGTATTGCCCATGATTCCCTAAATTAAAAAGAAAATGACTAGAGTTCGAATCTCAGCGAAAGCTTATTCGGAATTGCTTCAAGAGATGACTAAAAAATATTCAGTATTGCCCATGATTCCCTAATTAAAAGAGAAATTGACTAGATTCGAATCTCAGCGAAAGCTTATTCAGAAATTGCGCTTCAAGAGATGACAAAAAATATTCAGTATTGCCCATGATTCCCTAATTAAAAGAAAATGACTAGAGTTTCGAATCTCAGCGAAAGCTTATTCAAATTGCGCTTCAAGAGATGACTAAAAAATATTCATTTGCCCATGATTCCCTAATTAAAAGAAATACTAGAGTTCGAATCTCAGCGAAAGCTTATTCGGAATTGCGCTTCAAGAGATGACTAAAAATATTCAGTATTGCCCATGATTCCCTAATTAAAAAATAAAATGACTAGAGTTCGAATCTCAGCGAAAGCTTATTCGGAATTGCGCTTCAAGAGATACTAAAAAAAATATTCAGTATTGCCCATGATTCCCTAATTAAAAGAAAATGACTAGAGTTCGAATCTCAGCGAAAGCTTATTCGAATTGCGCTTCAGAGAGACTAAAAAATATCAGTATTGCCCATATTCCCTAATTAAAAAAATACTAGAGTTCGAATCTCAGCGAAACTTATCGAATTGCGCTTCAAGAGATGACTAAAATATTTCAGTATTGCCCATGATTCCCTAATTAAAAGAAATACTAGATTCAATCTCAGCGAAAGCTTATTCGGAATTGCGCTTCAAGAATGACTAAAAAATATTCAGTTATTGCCCATGATTCCCTAATTAAAAGGAAAATCTAGAGTTCGAATCTCAGCGAAGCTTATTCAGAATTGCGCTCAAGAGATGACTAAAAATATTCAGTATTGCCATGATTCCCTAATTAAAAGAAAAATGACTAGAGTTCGAATCTCAGCGAAACTTATTCAGAATTGCGCTTCAAGAGATGACTAAAAAATATTCAGTATTGCCCATGATTCCCTAATTAAAAGAAATACTAAGAGTTCGAACTCAGCGAAAGCTTATTCGGAATTGCGCTTCAAGAGAGGACCTAAAAAAATATTCAATGATGATCCCAATTAAAAGAAAATGACTAGAGTCGAATCTCAGCGAAAGCATTCAGAATTGCGCTTCAAGAGATGACTAAAAATATTCAGTATTCCCATGATTCCCTAATTAAAAGAAAAAATGACTAGAGTTCAAATCTCAGCGAAAACTTATTCAGAATTGCGCTTCAAGAGATGACTAAAAAAATGCAGTATGCCCATGACCCTAATTAAAAGAAAATGACTAGAGTTCGAATCTCAGCGAAAGCTTATCAGGAATTGCGCTTCAAGAGATGACAAAAAATATTCAGTTATGCCATGTTCCTTAATTAAAAGAAAATACAGATTCGAATCTCACGAAAAGCTTATTCGGAATTGCGCTTCAAGAGAGACAAAAATATTCAGTATTGCCCATGATTCCCTAATTAAAAGAAAATGACTAGGAGTTCGAATCTCAGCGAAAGCTTATTCGGAATTGCCTTCAAGAGATGACTAAAAAATATTCAGTATTGCCCATGATTCCCTAATTAAAAGAAAATGACTAGAGTTCGAATCTCAGCGAAACTTATTCGAATTGCGCTCAAGAGTGGCTAAAAAATTCATATTGCCCATGATTCCCTAATTAAAAGAAAAATGACTTAGAGTTCGAATCTCAGCGAAAGCTGTATCGGAATTGCGCTTCAAGAGATGACTAAAAAATTTCAGTATTGCCCATGATTCCCTAATTAAAAGAAAATACTAGAGTTCGAATCTCAGCGAAAGCTTATTCGGAATTGCGCTTCAAGGATGACTAAAAAATATTCAGTATTGCCCATGATTCCCTAATTAAAAGAAATGACTAGAGTTCGAATCTCAGCGAAAGCTATTCGGAATTGCGCTTCAAGAGATGACTAAAAAATATTCAGTATTGCCATGATTCCCTAATTAAAGAAAATGACTAGAGTTCGAATCTCAGCGAAAGCTTATTCGGAATTGCGCTTCAAGAGATGACTAAAAATATTCAGTATTGCCCTATTCCCTAATTAAAAGAAAATGACTAGAGTTCGAATCTCAGCGAAAGCTTATTCGGAATCCTTCAAGAGATGACTAAAAAATATTCAGTATTGCCCATGATTCCCTAATTAAAAGAAAATGACTAGAGTTCGAATCTCAGCGAACTTATTCGGAATTGCCTTCAAAGATGACTAAAAAATATTTCAGTATCCCATGATTCCCTAATTAAAAGAAAATGACTAGAGTTCGAATCTCAGCGAAAGCCTATTCGAATTGCGCTTCAAGAGATGACTAAAAAATATTCAGTATTGCATGATTCCCTAATTTAAAAGAAAATGACTAGAGTTCGAATCTCAGCGAAAGCTTATCGAATTGCGCTTCAAGAGATGACTAAAAAATATTCAGTATTGCCCCATGATTCCCTAATTAAAAGAAAATGACTAGAGTTCGAATCTCAGCGAAAGCTTATTCAGAATTGCGCTTCAAGAGATGACTAAAAAAATATTCAGTATTGCCCATGATTCCCTAATTAAAAAGAAAATGACTAGAGTTCAAATCTCAGCGAAAGCTTATTCAGAATTGCGCTTCAAGAGATGACTAAAAAATATTCAGTATTGCCCATGATTCCCTAATTAAAAGAAAATGACTAGAAGTTCGAATCTCAGCGAATTATTCAGCGCTTCAAGAAAAAAATATTCAGTATTGCCCATGATTCCCTAATTAAAAAAAATGACTAGAGTTCGAATCTCAGCGAAAGCTATTCGAATTGCGCTTCAAGAGATGACTAAAAAATATTCAGTATTGCCCATGATTCCCTAATTAAAAGAAAATGACTAGAGTTCGAATCTCAGCGAAAGCTTATTCAGAATTGCGCTTCAAGAGATGACTAAAAATATTCAGTATTCCCATGATTCCCTAATTAAAAGAAAATGACTAGAGTTCAAATCTCAGCGAAAGCTTATTCGAATTGCGCTTCAAGAGATGACTAAAAAATATCAGTATTGCCCATGATTCCCTAATTAAAAAGAAAATGACTAGAGTTCGAATCTCAGCGAAAGCTTATTCGGAATTGCGCTTCAAGAGATGACTAAAAAATATTCAGTATTGCCCATGATTCCCTAATTAAAAGAAAATGACTAGAGTTCGAATCTCAGCGAAAGCTTATTCAGAATTGCGCTTCAAGAGATGGCTAAAAAAATATTCAGTATTGCCCATGATTCCCTAATTAAAAGAAAATGACTAGAGTTCGAATCTCAGCGAAAGCTTATTCGGAATTGCGCTTCAAGAGATGACTAAAAAATATTCAGTATTGCCCATATTCCCTAATAAAAAAAATGACTAGAGTTCGAATCTCAGCGAAAGCTTATTCGGAATTGCGCTTCAAGAGATGACTAAAAAATATTCAGTATTGCCCATGATTCCCTAATTAAAAGAAAATGACTAGAGTTCGAATCTCAGCGAAAGCTTATTCGGAATTCGCCTTCAAGAGATGACTAAAAAAATATTCAGTATTGCCCATGATTCCCTAATTAAAAGAAAATGACTAGAGTTCGAATCTCAGCGAAAGCTTATTCAGAATTGCGCTTCAAGAATGACTAAAAAATATTCAGTATGCCCATGATTCCCTAATTAAAAGAAAATGACTAGAGTTCGAATCCCAGCGAAGCTTATTCAGAATGCGCTTCAAGAGATGACTAAAAAATATTCAGTATTGCCCATGATTCCCTAATTAAAAGAAAAACTAGAGTTCGAAATCTCAGCGAAAGCTTATTCAGAATTGCGCTTCAAGTGATGACTAAAAAATATTCAGTATTGCCCATGATTCCCTAATTAAAAGAAAATGACTAGAGTTCGAATCTCAGCGAAAGCTTATTCGGAATTGCGCTTCAAGAGATGACTAAAAATATTCAGTATTGCCCATGATTACCTAATTAAAAGAAAATGACTAGAGTTCGAATCTCAGCGAAAGCTTATTCAGAATTGCGCTTCAAGAGATGACTAAAAAATATTCAGTATTGCCCATGATTCCCTAATTAAAAGAAAATGACTAGAGTTCGAATCTCAGCAAAAGTTTATTCGGATTTGTGCTTCAAGAGACAACTAAAAATATTCAGCTTTCCCCATGATTCCCTAATAGAAAGAAAATGACAAGAGTTCGAGACTCAGCAAAAAAGTATTCCAATTTGTGCAATATCCTTGTTGTCGTATATTACTGAGCCGATGAAAAAAAAAAAAACAAAAAAAAAAAACAACAAAAAACAAAACAAAAAAAACCAACAACAAACAAAAACAAACACAATGAAAACCAAAGAAAATAGTAATCAAGTTAATGGTTGATAATGATTTATCTAAAATTCTCTAAAAAGCCGCCCTTCGAGTGGCAATTAAGCTAGCTATTGTGGAGGTCTCTTGATTCATAAGTGACGTTCTACAGTGGAAGCCAGCACACGGGAAAGCCAGTGTGGGCCGCCCAGCAAAGACTTACATTGACGGCGTGGAAAGGGGATGCTCCGTGGAGGACCTGCCCGGGGCAATTAACTAGAGGGACGGTTTGGCGAGAGATTGTCATGGATAACCGTGATGTTTGCGTGACATAATGGGTTCAATTCGAAATTGTTCATTTTTTCACTTCCCTTTTTTCTTTTTTTCTTTTTTACAAATCGATGTAGTCATCGTCGGGGTGGACTAATGTCGATGTCAGCCATACACCGAGGGAGTCTATCCTCTTTTCACAAGCGCTAGACCAAGGAGATTATTCTAGCATCTGAGGTGAAGCGCAACACATACAATCAGCTCGTCACTTTATCGCACAGATCCCTGTGTTACTAATATGCTGAGTTGGCGAGGGCCGGTATCGAACCAGGAACCTTGCGATTCCTAGCCGAAGGTTCTACCGACTGAGCTAACCCGGCTCTGTACTCATTATTAATTATGGCATTGGAACGAGAGGGAACGAGATTCACGTTATCAAACGCCATGTTTAGCACAAACGCAGCTGTAGTATTGTCTGTAGTGTTGACTGACAGCCACCTTCTTTTAATCCTTGTAATTCCGCTTGGTGAAAAAATTAATTATTTTGGGGGGGAAGTAATATAATAAAAATAAATAGATATATATGTAGCGAGATGGAAGGTCCTGAGTTTGCGAGGACTACTATTAGAAAAGGAGAAGAAGAAATTAGAATAAGTAAAGCTTCAAAAAAACGTGATGAACATAAAACAGGTCCGTGAGTTTGACCGGGGCGTGACCCCCCCCCGAATGGAGAATTGAAAGCCAACCGGAAGTTTCGGGTGTTGACAAGAAACTGGAAGTCACGTGGTGACGTAGAACGACGAAGAAAAATACCGGGCTCTTTTTTGCTTTCCGAGGCCTAGGGGAACGGACGGGCCTCTGGTCCCTAGTGTGGGATACAGTAATTTAACAGTGTTCTCTCTCTCTCTCTCTCTCTCTCTCTCTCTCTCTCTCTCTCTCTCTCTCTCTCTCTTTCTCTCTGCTTTCCTCATCTCTGAACAGAGCCCACGAGACGAGCCCGAAAAATAAAAGCTAAGCAGCTTGTGACGATATATTTCTCGCGTTGTACGTTTTTATCGACAAGATGACCCCCACGTACCGAACACCTTTTTAGTGTCGTGAATTTGAGGCACGTTGACAAGACCCACTATACAACATAATATCACTATTAGAACTTTACATATATCCGTTTTGGTACGGTGAATATACCGCCACGTTACATATATTTACTTACCCGAAATATTTAATTCAAAATATAATACTTCTGTGTATATTTTATATATATAATATATATATATATATATATATATATTATATATATATATAATATATATATTACATAGTAGTTAAAGCTTTATGTAAAATAGTTAAATAGATTATTGCTGATTTAGGACAAACAATTTGTCAGAAACAAAAATGTTTGAAATGATAAATCTAATTGTTAAGTCGAGAGCCCCATTCCTATAAGGATTTATCAATAAATGGTTAAAAATGGCCTTTTCATTTAAAGTTACCTGTTATTTTCCTTAAATCAAAGACTGCTAAATATGTTTAATATTACATCTAAACAAAGGCTATCGTTTAGGGTAGATTAGAAAAATGAATGTGACTTCAGGCTGGGTGGAATGAGGCAGTATATGATGTTAAGAGTTAATTTAGATAAAATAAAGTAATATAATTAAAATAAATAGATATATATTTACTTACCCGAACAATATCTTGCATTAGAGAATAACGGAACATCCAATCCAATTTTATCTCGTCGTGTTCCAGAATATCCTGGAAGAAAGAAAGAAAGAAAAGAACATTTTAATTACATTTATCTACAGCAATATTTGGATAAAATTGAACGTTTGATGATTCATTCAAAAATTGGATCAAACCCGACAAAAATTAAACATTATTTTTTTTTACATGAGACTTAATAATTTGTATTATTTGAATTTTACTGACATTGGTTTTTATCTTTATTGTTATATATATACAACGTTTCGGGAGATTTACACTGCGGCCATCTTCATGCGTTTCTTGTCAATCTATGGAGCCTTCATGTGGTAATCGGGAGTCTTCATGGAACTTGGAACCGAACCCTTTTGTTCTCATGGCATATAAGTGTTGAGTTAATACAGTTGAAAGTGACCATCATCTAGATCAATGGTTCTCAACCTTTTTTTTTTTTACTTATTGACCCCAATTTAACCCTGGTTCCCAAAAAATGTTATATGGTCCCGGGGGTCCATATGGACCCCGACTGAGAACCACTGGTCTAGATGATGCAGGTTCAGTCCGGACTAAAGGCAAAAATAACATAGAATATTTAGCATAGCTCAACACTTGTACGTTTTTTTTTTGTTTTGTTTTACGGCATATCAACCGCAGTGGGTCATTTAATGCCGATAAAGTTTTTAAATAAATCAATTCTTAATAGATAATACAATTTTTTTATAGATACATTTTTCTATTTAACCCATAGATGGGGCAACACTTGTACCCGATCATAGTTAACAGAACTATTACAAAATAAAAAAAACACCCTCCGAGCGATGTAAAAATAGATTTTTGGAATATATTGCCTGAGGGGTGGGAGTAAAAAATTGAATGCCAGCGAGTTTGTACCCTAAGTAAGTAAAATCATCAAATTCATTAAAGGATTAAAAAATAAAACAATTTGAAATGTAAACTTTAAATATGTATTAAAATAAAACAAACTATATATAGATATATAATACCAGTCATGTATTTATTAAAACTTGTTTTAAAAAACAAAGGACTGTCTAATGTTGCATGTTCAAATTTGAGTGTATTTATTCTATGTTATGACGATTTTGGGTAATGTGACGTAAGCAGTGACGTAGTTTTTGTTACAGACAAAACCGGAAGCGAATCTCCATTATTAAATTAGAAAGCGATTTGAAAAGCCGATTGTGACATCCCGACCCTGAGTCCAATGTTGTGTATATAATAATAAAGACGATGATAACTGTCTGAAAAGTCCAATTAATACAAAAAATGAAACACATTAGAACATGAATGATTCAACGACTCTATTCCTATTAAAGATTTGCGAATATGTTGTAACTTTCTTGCTATTGTGTGTCATGAAAAAAAATTAAAAAAATGATCTATAGTTTTACTTATCCCAACGTTTCTAGTTCTTTTTAGAGCCTTCCTCAGGAAAAATAGAATTTTACATGTTTTTAAAGTCGGCAAACAGAAACGAATTATACAAGCGTCAATCAATGAATATGGTAATTTTGCCTAAGTAGGCAATGAGAAATACTGGCTACAGTTTTCCCTTTTTCAAAGAAATTAATAATGAGGGCTCCTTTACTGCCCCAAAGGACTGTCAGCAGTTTAAAACAGTTTTATGAAAATATGACCGGACGTAAGGGAAATAACTCATAAGGACTTTTAAGAAAAGAGATATTTAGATTTATAAAAAAAATCTTACCCCCCCCCCCCAAAAAAAAACCAAGACAAAAAAAAACAAAACAAAAAAAACACGCGCATGACGTCTAGAGCATGAGGTAACGGATTTTTACAAGAAAGAGAGATGTTTATATTTTTTAAAAAGAAAATAGACTTTAGTATTAAGTAACAGGGTAATTATACGTCAAATCATCAGGCCATGTCACCCAGCCACTTCAATTTTTCTGAAATTTTGTACAGGTGTGGACTGTGTTAAAGTTAGACAATCCCCAAAATTTGAACTTCCAATTCCAAAAATTAGCAGCGTTATGTCGATTTTTAGCTCTCAAAATTTGGTAGGGTTCACGAAAAATGGCGACTTTTTGTAATTTATTTTTGTCTGTAAAATGAGTTCTAGAGCTTCCCTACACCTAAAATTTGGTTTATAAGAGTATTTTTGCCCGTGGAATCCAAAAATGTTATAGAAAAACCTCTTAAACTCAAACACTTTTAAGTTATTGATGATTTCTGATTTTTTTCACACCAAGATGAATATCCTGATGTGGCACCAAATCTAAGACAATTTTTTTTCTATTATTATCTCACATCTATTTGTTACATAATTATTAGATTCCTAATATTTATGTACAGTAGTGTAGAAACCAAAATGGCTGTTATAAGTTGCAGCCGGTGGCCTTGAAGGATGAGTGACAAGGCTTGATCTCATCCTGATTCTTCCGGTCGATACCGTGAGAATCGGTGGAGAAGACCTTCTTCCAGTTTAGATTAGAAAGAGATTTTTAGTCAGATCGGCCAAAGCCACCACGGTGGTAAGTCGTGTTATGCACGCAGTCGACTCAATCTGCGCAGGTAGTCTGGTGGGGATTTTGAAATAAAATATGATCTAAGTAAATCGAAGTCTTGTGTTATTATCTAAAAACTTCCAATGACACAGGGCTTCTGATAAAGAGAAATCCCCAATGGAAGACCAGACACGAAGTCCGCAAGACGAAGTCCAGACGCTAGAAGAGACGCTAGAAGAGACGCTAGAAGAAGAACCTAAGATAGAAAAGATGGAAGAAGAAGAATAGAAGTAAGAAAGTAAGGAAAGAGATATGCAACATATTGAACATTATTTGTACCAAAAAGATAGTTTGGATTTTGCTCAGAAGCGAAGCTAAACATTTTAGTTAAAATTTGTTAACATTTCTCACTTCAATTTTTCTGATGATTTGACATAGAATTACCTAACACAATACGGGTTGAAATGCCGTAAAAAAAAACAGCCAAGCAAACAGCCTAGCAACCAACGACTGAAAGTTAGTCTTCACGCATAACGAGTTTTCCTTAGGTGGAACAAATACGAGTAACTTTTGACTCTTGTATTGTTGATTTGTCGATGTTAATAACTATAATCAGACAGAGTTCAGATTCGATCCTGAGCAGTGATGTGTAACAAAATCAACGGGATGTTAGCGATGAATAATGTAAGGGACTGACTCTTGGGTCATTTGTGCTAAAACTGTCATTGGCCATGGAAGACACTCTTCATTGCATTCTCGAACCACTCTTGTAATGATCGGATTTTTCTATCTATCTATCTATCTATCTATCTATCTATCTATCTCATTCTGTTCATATCTATCTATCAAATTAACTATCGATCTATCTATCTCATATATATTTATATCTATCAATGTCATTCTGTTCGCATTTATATATCTATCTTATTCTGTTCATATCTATCTATCTATCTATCTATCTACTATTGATTGACCTATATATATATATATATATATATATATATAATATATATATATATATATATATATAATATATATTATAGAGAGAGAGAGAGAGAGAGAGAGAAATAGATAGATAGATATGAAGAGAATAAGATAAGTATATAAATATGAACAGAATATATATATATAGCTGCACTGATGAGGGGTAAACCCCGAAACGCGCGTCTGTAGATTGCTTTATATATATATATATATATATATATTCTGTTCATATTTATACACTTATCTTATTCTCTTCATATCTATCTATCTGTTTCTCTCTCTCTCTTTCTTTCTCTCTCTATCTCTCACTCACTCTCTCTCTCTCTCTCTCTCTCTCTCTCTCTCTCTCTCTATATATATATATATATATATATATATATATATATATATATTAAAAGATAGAGGGAAAAATGCGGACAAAAGAACAAAACTCAATATATATAATATATATATATATAATATATATATATATAAAATTCTGTTTAGATGTACCTATCTAATTAATCCTGTTTATATCTATCTATCTATCTATCTATCTATCTATCTCTGTGTGTTCAAAAGCTGACGAGTAGGAAGTTGAATTCATAAAGACATAAATGAATTATGAACAAAATACACTTGTTCCAGAAGTGTGTTGAAAGCCAAGGCGACAGTTGTCGGGCCTATTTTCCTACGGCGATAACCATTGCACGACGAGCGCCTTCCACTTAGTATAATAGTATTAAAGATCGATCACGTTATCGGGTACAATTATAGGTGCTAAGAATTCATAGACATACCCTAGCGACTAGAAAAAAAGATGGCTAAAATGTTATGATATAATTTCTTTGGTGTAATGCTTATCGTCGTAGAAAATGGACACAGCCACATTAATACAAATTCTGGACGAGGCTGTTAGCATTTCACATAGCGTTAATACCATTGGGAAAGTTATGCATTCAACTCTTCTTTCAGTTATGGTAAATAGCAGGACAGACTAGGTTTTTTTAACCGTGGTATGGCAAACGGTCTAGGACAAGGAAAACTCTGAATTAAAACCTGTTAAGCTCCGCTTAAAAAGTGATTAGATTCGCTACTGTTCTTAATTGGTCGCCCATCTCAGAATTGAATAGGCTCATCACTGCTTAACTTTTTTTATGGAGGGATTGCCTTTTAATAAAGATGGTTATTTCCTATAACTCCAACCTGAAAAAAGGGGAACCACCCTAATTGACTGAATGATCACAGAATATAACGTATACACGGCGTGGTTATACACATATTTCTCGAAAATGATCAACGAAATTCAAAAGTAAATGTACTCAGGATACAACACCAATGCTTTCAGACAATTATTATAGTGCCTTCATCCTCATTTGAATGCTATAATAGCTGAGCAGTTTTAAAACCTATAGCCCCATAATCTTGAACAGTTTTTTTTGTTGTTATTTCCTAAGTCTAACAGGATCAAAGGAGAACCACTCTTGACTGATAAATTATTTATTCATTTATTGATCTGCTAGCAAAAAAGAAGACGGGGTTAGGGTTAGGGTTAGGGGAAGGTTTAGGATTAATTTAATGGGAAAATAATGGGTAGGTTAATTAACAGATAAAATTAATTCAGAGTGGTGCCCCTTATTATAGGTTGGACTTATAGGAAATAACCAAGATGTTTTTGATCATGATTTACTTCTATGTTTCTAACTATCTATCTATCTATCTGTGTATTAATGTATCTATCTATCTATCTAACTATCGGTATAAATGGACTCTCCCGTCGATTTTCGACGTATGAGGGTTCACACACACAATGAACATCCACACAGGGATTTGTTTATAGTGGTGAAGGCTTGTGTTGGACCATCCACACTTTTTGGCACAGTCGATAGGAAAGAATTGGTGCATCAAGGGTTGCCACAAATCCAATCAACGACCGACCTCAGGAATTTTGAATTCAGAGTTATCCCTCTCCTAGACTGGTTACCTACCCAAGGCTGAAGGGCCCAGTCTGCCCTACTATTTAACCCATAGCTGGAGGAGGAATATATGGATTCATACCTTTCCCAAGGGTATTAGCGCTATGTGAAATGCCAACAGCTTCGTCTAGGAATTGAACTCGAACCGACGAGTCCATTTTCCACGACTCTAACCACTCGCCCACGCGCCTCCATATCTATCTATCTATCTATCTATCTATCTATCTTAACTTACATGAGTTTTATAAAATATTCTAATTGCTACAAAGTAAACAAATACAGAATTAGAAGGAAATTAGATTAGGTAACCCAATCCAGTGAATTTTATGCGCCCCACTCTTCCATACACAGCTGTGTTCTGGGTCATATATATCAGCGCTCTCTACGCAACCCCCACCCCCGGAACAAGTTCAACAGCGATGCCCTTGTGTCATTTTGTGAAGCTAATGCCAGCCAGGGCCAAAGGCATAGGGACTATGCTGTAAAACAAAATGGTGCATTGAAATTGGTGCATTAAGGTTTACCAGGCAAGCACCCATCCCATTTTCGAAAGGAAAGTACCGAGTAAAAAGACACGAGACGGCGCCGTGAAACTCGGGGGAGGGAAGGTCTCTGCTTGCAAAAAGCCTTCTCTTGTAGCCGATACAGGAAGGGCTGGCTAACTGCGAAATTAAACAAACACACACACACACACACACACACACACACAGACAAACTAACACTAACACACATTCGTATGATAGTAACCTGCATCTGATGGTGAGGCCTCAGTGTTACATAATCTATGCGGTTGCATAAGATTATTGTCGGTCCCCTGTAATTCTGAGGGGATGACCCTTTTCATACCATGGCCAGGTCCTTCAATGGAAAATTACTGAAGCCCGCCAAAATACGTGAAGTCACGTGGAACCTTTTTCAGAGTCCCCAGATTGCAGTTGGACGTCAGACAGTGAAGATGTACTGCCGAACTGTGACTCACTCTGCATACGCGTGCTATGTTAGTTAGCAGATGTCTGGTGGGGATTTAACAATAAGATAAGATCAAAAGTAAATCGAAGTCTTGTGTTTATTATCTAAAAACTACAAAATGACACAGGGCTTCTGATAAGGAGAAATCCCTAACAGAAAACCAGACCCGAAGTCCCCAAGTCAACTCCAGACGCAAGATCTTAGAAGATTCCAGACCAAGTCAAGATGATAGAAGAAATACTCAAAGACGACCAGAATACTAAAGACGGCCAAGAAATAGAATTAAAGAAAGAGGTATACAACATTATAATTATTTAGTGCCAGTGAGGAAGGCTATGCAACATTAGTTCTGGAGCTCTGGAGCGTGTAAAGTACGCCTTCATTGTCATTACACCCAGGTCCAATCTGTCACACACACACACACACACACACACACACACATACACGCGCGTGCGCAATGGTATCTTGACTAACGAGTTTAATTCGTTCCACTCGTAAATCAATTTTCTCGTATATCAAATATTTTTTTCCATTGAAATAAACTGAAATGCCATTATTCTACCCCCCCCCCACACACACAAAAGACCCTATTTTTTGTGATATTTTTAAATATGAAAAATAGCACTTTGCTGAATAAAATATAATAACATATACCGTAATGAATTATGTGCTGTAATATATATTAATGTTTATTTTTTAATTCAATTTTTCTTTGACATTATACATTTGGAAACTTAAATGTTTTTAGTTAATTTACTAATATATGTTTGGTTTGGTTTGGTTTGTTTTGTTTTACGGCATATCAACCTCAGTGGGTCATTTAATGCCGATAAAGTTTTGAAATAAATCAATTCTTAATGGATAATACAATTTTTTATAAATACATTTTTCTATCTAACCCATAGATGGGACTCTAACAGGTACTACCACTCCGGGTCAGAATGGACCAGGGAGCAATGGTGATGAATGGGGTGCTCCACATTCCCCAAACCTCCAAAACTGGAACCTCACCATCAGATAGAGTTTAACGTCATTCCCAGGACATGTAGACCCGCAGCCACCGCCTTCTAGCACCCATATGATAAAAAGGGGTTGGGGCTTGCCATAAGGACAATAGGGTTGGGAAAATCATATAGGTGCTAGGGCTTGACGTGACCAGCCGATTGATCGGAGGGGGCCTCTCCGACCGCCCGTCTAGCCCAAGATAGGGCCAAAGTGGAGTATTGAATGTCATGAACTGCTCATCCACCTGGGCTCTATCCTTAAGCATCACGGGTCGCCACCTACGGCCAACAGGTGACCCCATTGGGTGAGTCTTACCCCTCTGCAGAGGTGCAGTCGGTGCATTCTAACGCCCCAGCTGACAGGGCGGTTAATATATGTGATCAAAGTTTTATGATATGTTCTTTGATTTATGTTGGTATTTTACTTACGTTATTTAATGTTCAGTCTTTCCAATATTTTTCAATCTATACATATATAAATGACAGTTGTGTGTGTATGTATGTCCGGAGGAAACTTTGAAAATAAAACAAAGTAAATATATATACGCATTAAATATCACCAGGGCTTAGTTTTTGAGCAAAAATAATAGAGATTTGATTTATATTCGTGAAGATAATTAAAAACTAAAATTCCAATCATAACAGCATCGATATTTAAAAAAAATATTTTAGATTTTCTTTTCAGAGTAGCTGGATCAATGCAAAGTCTATTTTTTTACATAGGGATTTAAATGGGGCATTCCACGAGGATTCAGCTCAAAATTCAGTAATCTGATCTTGGATCTGCAGGACTAACTTAAAAAATCCCCCTCTATCCAGGCGACACCGGGTAGCCGCTTCTTGTCTAATATAATGGAAAACTGCAAATAAGAAAAGTGTCTGCATAGAAACAGCTTTCATTTGTATCTATCTATCTATCTATCTATATGTCAATCATTCGAGAGAGAGAGAGAGAGAAGAGAGAGAGAGAGAGAGAGAGAGAGAGAGAGAGAGAGAGAAGAGAGAGAAAAAAAAAGAAAACAAGATAGAAAGAAAGAAAGACAGAAAAGGAGAAAGAAAGAAAGACAGAAAATATAAAGAATAGATAAGTTAGAAACCCAACTGAATGGAAAGAAAGAAGCAATTTACTAGAAAGACAAAAGAGAGAAAGAAAGAAGAAAAAAGAAACCAAGAAAGAAAGAAAGAAAAAAGAATGAACGAAAGAAAGAAAGAGAGAAAGAAAGAAAGAAAGAAAGAGAGAAAGAAAGAATAGATAAGTTAGAAGCAATTTACTGGGGAAAAAGGAGACAAAAGAAAGAAAGAAAGAAAGAAAGAAAGAAAGAAATAATAGATAAGTTAGAAACCCAACTGAATGGAAAGAAAGAAGGAATTCACGAGAAAGACAAAAGAGAGAAAGAAAGAACAAAAAAGAAAGAAAGAAAGAAAGAAAGAAAGAACGCGAGAAAGAAAGAATAGATAAGTTAGAAGCAATTTACTGGGAAAAAGGAGACAAAAGAAAGAAAGAACGAAAGAAAGAAAGAAAGAAAGAAAGAAAGAACAAAAGAAAGAATGAAAGAAAGAACGAAAGAAAGAAAGAAAGAAAGATGAACAAATCGTCCATTACTATCAAAATTCTTAAGTTTATATTTATACAACATTTTATTGTACTAATCTATTTTCAAAATCCACTGCATTTGCAACAGAATGTTATTGCGCAATATTTATTTTTCCTTGCAGACCGAAATTGAACAAACATGTTCATTGTGTTTGTCTATGCAGTCTGTGTGTATATTCTATACAAACTATCTACACGTTTATCAACGATTAATTTTTGTGAACATAATATGATGCATAACCCGGGTTGTTATTTATTTTAACGGTTTGAGACGAAAATAAATTGGAGAGCGAACAGGCGAAATGGAAAGGCGGGAAAGTCAGAAAGCGAATAAGTCGATAAAGGGGAAAATTGGATTCAGCCGCGAAGGGGATTTATGAAAAGGTCTTGTTCTTTCCCCGACTCCAAATGATATCAATTCTCTCGAAAATAAACATTAGATATTAACTTACATCGAAAAAAGAAAAAGATGAACAAATAAATAAAAAGGGACTAACGATTACTGTTATACTCGAAAGCGCGTGGTGTAATGGGTTAAGCGTCGAAAGAAATGGACGCGACGAGGGGAGTTCAAATACAAGAGAAGTCTTTTTTTGCATTTCACGTAGAGTTCAAATACTAGACAAGTCTTTTTTTTTAAATTTCACGGAGAGTTCAAATACTAGTTCAAATACTAGACAAGTCTTTTTTTGAATTTCACGTAGAGTTCAAATACTAGTTCAAATATTAGACAAGTCTTTTTTTGAATTTCACGTAGAGTTCAAATACTAGTTCAAATACTAGACAAGTCTTTTTTTGCATTTCACGTAGAGTTCAAATACTAGTTCAAATACTAGACAAGTCTTTTTTTGCATTTCACGTAGAGTTCAAATACTAATACAAATACTAGACAATTCTTTTTTGCATTTCACGTAGAGATCAAATACTAGTTCAAATACTAGACAAGTCTTTTTTTTGCATTTCACGTAGAGTTCAAATACTAATTCAAATACTAGACAAGTCTTTTTTTGCATTTCACGTAGTTCTAATACATCTGGGAAAGCTATGGATCAAGTTATTAGCTACGGAAAAAATGGTAGAGTGGACTGGATTCATTACCCTTTGTTAGGCAATCAGTCTAGGAGAAAGAAAACTCTGAGTGCAATCCTGTTAAAATTCAGCGTTAAAATAGACCTTGTGTTACATCCTGCTTATGCGGAGAGGTTGGTAAATATATATATATATATATATATATATATATATATATAATATATATATCTTTTTCCAATATATATATATATATATATATATGCTTGAATATGCCTTCGTGGCGCAGGGTTAACGCACAGGACTGCGATATCGTAGTAAGCAAATACGAACCCCAGGCGTGCAATTATGTTCACTTTCAAACTAATACACATGGGAAGGGTATGACAACTCTCACCCTCCAGCTATGGATTAAATACTACAATAATATTTGGTATAAAAGGATTGCTTTGCTATTAAATAACCCCTGAAAACTGATATGCCATTAAACAATAAAAGCCATGTCATATCATATAACACTTTTTGTCCAATCTTTGCTGAATTTTATATATTTTACTTTAATATATTTCATATAATCATTAGTTGAGTTCTTCTAAGAGCTGTTTCTTCAGACTAAGGGCTGTGCTTGTTTAAGTTTTTAAAAATCACAAAGACATCTTTTGGGTACTTGATCCTGTAGTTATTATTTTATCTCTATGGTCACCGCACCGAGGAGTCCAGACGTCAGCCTGTCTTCCCTCCGGCGGCCAGACTGAATCTCCCGTCTCAACCCGTCGACGACCAGGCTCAATCTCTCTATCACTTCTAGCTCTTTCTTTCTTCCCTTCGCCACGTCATTCCTCTTCCAATAAAAAACAAACAATATCCACGCGTCTTTTCTGACATCATTCTTCAACATTTTCCATTACCTATCAAACTTTACCTAACTAATCACTCAAACTACCACAATGATTCCACGTCATAACCATTGTGTCACAAAGTACCTAAATGCTACTACTTTTTTTTTTACCCTTCTAATTCATGAGGGCATTTATGTAGGTACCCCAGTCCTACTACTTTTTTGCTAGGGTAAATATATAATTATAAAATGTGAAATTACTCACTTGCAAGCTCCCTTTGGGACAGTACTCAGTCAGGATGCACTGGTTGGGAAGGTCGAGGCAGACCCCCACAAATCGAACAATGTGATCATTCTGAACATCTTTAATCTGTAAAAAGAGAGAGAAAAAAAGAAACAATTAATTTTATAAACCATCAGAATAAAAATCAATACATCTATATATCAGTATCATATATCTTGTTCCTTAATCTTCCGACCATTATCATCTTGCAACACCTTGCAGTTAAAAATGAGACCGTCCAAACCGTCTAAGAAATGTTAAAAATGTAAATCCTGATTAAATGGTGTCGCTTATCTGCCGATTTTTTTTCTTATGAATGTTATCTCCTCAGCCAAATTATGGACCATTCCGTTTTCATCATAAAGAAAGAAAGGTAAGAAAAAGGATATGTTACACACACAAAAAAAAATGAATAAATAAATAAAAAGAACGAAAGAGATTCGGGGAAAGATAGAGAGATCAATCGGCTGGTCACGTGTCCTTGCAAATATATGATTATCCCGACCCTATTGCCCTTATGGCAAGACCCCAGCCGTTATCATATATGTCCTAGAAGGCAGTTTCTAAGTGTCTTAGTGTCCTGTGTATGATTTTAAACAGCAGCTAACGGGGAGGTTCAAGTTTTTGAGTTCTAGGGAGTGTAGAGTAGCCCCTTTATTGCCATTGGTCCTAGGCTCGGTCTGACCCCGGTGTCAGAGTACCTTTCTGAGTACCATCTACGAGTTACATAAGCAAAAATGCAATATACTGCAATGAAAACGTGGTAGTAACTTTTTGATGAATATATATATATATATATATATATATATATATATATATATATATATATAAGGGTTTTTATACATATTTTCCCTCTATTCTTTTACCACATTCTGTCGGATTTACTCCAATCCTTTTACTCTCATATATATATATATAGATATATATATATGTGTGTGTGTGTAAAAAATGGAAATTGGAAATGAATCCGACAATATGAGGAAGAATGAATAAAGTAAAGAAAGAAATAGAATGGATGATAAAAGATGAATTTAATCAATATCACTTACACATGTGTTTCGGCCAGTTCATCTGTGTGAAAATATTCTCTGTGTGCGAAATATCTTCTCACAGATGAATTGACCGAAACACATGTGTAAGTGATATTGATAAAATTCATCTTTTATTATCCATTCTATTTCTTTCTTCTTTATTCATTCTTCCATATATATATATATATATATTATATATTATATATATATACTTACCTGTTGTCGGCGGGGATTAGAGTGTAGTATCTGTTCCAGATTCCTATGCTTTGACCCTTACCTTCTATACCGGCCTCGGCTGGGGTCCAGTGTGCTTCGGCCACTGGACCGGTAAAGTACAATTAATAGCATCGATCCAAGGGGGCCATGCCTCCCAGATCGTTGCAATTTTTTTATGTGCCCACGTAAAAACGAGACTTTGTGCCAGCCCTCATAAGTGGGATGAGCAGGCAAATACCCCCCCCCCATATATATATATATATATATTATATATATATATATATAGTTTACTTTGATGTATATATATAATATATATATATATATATATATATAATATATATATATAGTTTACTTTGATGTATGGAAAATTGAATTTGTCAATTTCTAATTCCAAATTTCTTGAAAGGTTTTAGGGTTAGGTACAAACGAACGGTGAAATTTAGAATCAAGCCCTAACACAATATTGCGATTTATCGACGTCAGTGAAATGAATTAAATTAGAGATAAGATTGTCATGGCTTCTTGAGGGTTAAACTGGAAACGTTCATGTGATCTTAATTAACTCAAGACCGAGGCAAAATGGAAATATTGGCTTCGAGCATTCTGAAGAATTAGCCAAATTCCAAGAATCTAGAAATTCTTCAGTTAATATTTCTCTTAGATGATTCTAATGAATCATCTAAGGGAAACGTTGCATTTCACACAGCACTAATGCGCCCCCTTTTGTTTAAATGGTTAGAAAGCTAATCTCGCAGATCCATTTCTACTGGATAGCGAGTTCGACCCTCGCTGGATGACACATATGCCCTTGGTAAAGGTAGGGCGCCCCCTTGTGTTTAAATGGTTAGAAAAGCTAATCTCGCAGATCCATTTCTACAGGATAGTGAGTTCGACCTACAGGATAGTGAGTCCTTTAAATATATATTGAAATCGCAACCCTATTGCCCTTATGACAAGACCCAGTCCTTATCATATATGTTCTAGAAGGCAGTTGCTAAGTGTCTTAGTGTCCTGGGTATGACACATAATGCCCTTGGTAAAATTAGGGCGCTCCCTTGTGTTTAAATGGTTAGAAAGTGTTGTGATGTTAGTCCCAACAGTAAAAAGAAGTCAAGTCGAGATGGGGTAAAATAAGACAAGTGTATTTACAATTAATGGTACATGTACGACTAGCTTGTCGTTAACGGGAACAGTGCTCCCTTTCCACTCGGTGTCTCACTGTTTATAGTGAGAACCGGTGCATGTTCTCCACTGTAGGAACGGCCGGTACAACAGAAAGTTAATCACGCAGATCCATTTCTACTGAATAGCGAGTTCGACCCTCGTTGGATGATACATAATGCCCTTGGTAAACGTAG
This sequence comes from Doryteuthis pealeii, assembly GCA_023376005.1. Classification (NCBI taxonomy): domain Eukaryota; kingdom Metazoa; phylum Mollusca; class Cephalopoda; order Myopsida; family Loliginidae; genus Doryteuthis; species Doryteuthis pealeii. The sequence continues at coordinate 21,261,931 of CM042157.1, forward strand.
GGCGCACCCTTTTGTTTAAATGGTCAGAAGCTAATCTCGCAGATCAGATCATACTTGCGACCTTGTCCCACATCCTACCCGTGGTGAACGAGTGTGGTAAATACTTACCCTTGGTAAAAATATACACCAAACTATTCTTCCTCAAGCTATGAGTAAATAGTAGAGCAAATTGGTCTATTTAACCTTGTTTGGGTAGCCAGTCTAGCTAAAGGAAAACCCTGAATTCAAACATGTTAAACTCGGCTTAAGAAATTAAGCATCTGTCACATCCTATTCCTGCGGAGGGGGTCGGTAAATATTTATAGGCAAACTGAATCCAAGAACAATACCGACTTAGATTTACCAACAGAAGAACTAAACGCTAAAAATGGTGACCAGAATTTTAACAATATTCCACAAGAAGCATCGAGCATGTCAGTTAATGTACATCACCGTCCCAGCAGATCAAAGGTTGGAAAAAAAGCAAAGTGGAAAACTTGATAAATAACTTGACTATATAAAAGAGCTTAAAACAACGTTGGGTAATTGTTGTGATGTTAATCCCAACAGTAAAAAGAAGTCAAGTCGAGATAGGGTAAAATAAGACAAGTGTATTTACAATAATGGTACATGTACGACTAGCTTGTCGTTAACGGGAACAGTGCTACCTTTCCACTCGGTGTCTCACTATTATAGTGAGAACCGGTGCATGTTCTCCACTGTAGGAACGGCCGTTACAACAGTAATATCAAGATGGCAGTAATTACAATCATAGTATAACCTAAAAATAAACTGGGGGAAGTGGAAATATCAGGAAGAATGGAACTGTTTAATGCTGCTGGAATCAACTAGAATACTGAGAAAAGAGTGCTGGGGATACTTGCCGCCACACGAACTATTCAATGTATTAGGATTTTTGTGGTCATCCTTAGTCCTTAAGCAAGAGCACTTTCCAGCGGAGATCCCTTGTGTTAAGCAGAGCGCATGTCTGAAACACTTTTTAAAAAAAAAAGAAATACGCGCCTTGAATGGAAATCAGATGCTGGCACGCAAGAACTAAATTTTATGAGGATTATATAATTTAAAATTGTTATATCCACGCCAGATGTAATAAATAAATCAATCAGCGCCCGAAAGTTATTAATAAAAAGCTCAGAGATTAAATCTAAGGAATTAAAAAAAAAGTTTGTTTTTTTTTTGCTTATATATTTTTTTTTTCTAGTTAAATGTAAATTCTTGAAAGTTATTGCCACATTTATACGCCTAACAACATCCGCTTAACAGGAAAATTAAATTATACCGCACACACATACACACACTCGCTCTCTCTCTCTCTCTCTCACACACACACACACACACACACACACACACACACACACACACACACACCACAAGGAACACACCACACATATATGTATGATATATATACACACAATATTATATATATATATATATATAAGTTTAAGTAAAAAAAGGAACAAAAAAACTGCTTCCACCTAACAGGAAAAATGAACTACCACACACACACACACACACACACACACACACACACACACATATATATATATATATATATAATATATATATATATGTGTGTGTGTGTGTGTGTGTGTTGTTGTGTGTGGTCTTTAAAAGTTCTTGGCAAAAATCAACGAAAACAAACAAAATGAACCAAAAATTGATATCACCTAATATGTAAAACTACCACACACACACACACGCACACACACACATACATACATGCACTCACACACACACACACACACACACACACACCACACACATATATATATATATATATATAAATATGTTGTTTCTAAGATGACAAAATCATTGGCAAATATATATTGCGATTAACTCAATATTTTATTCCCCTGTAAGTCATCATTTTTACCATATATATATATATATATATATATATATATGGACTACACTTGTCAAGTTCATTTTCTATAAAAAAAGAATCGAATTTTATGCGATACATTCATTTTAATTATCTTCAAGCAAAAATATAATATATACTTTACCAACAATGCTTCTAAAAAACAAACATCCAAAAATCTTATATATATATATATAATATATATATATATTATATATATATATATATATATATATATATATATATATATATATAAAAATGTTGTTCTGGTTCCAACAGGAGAAAATTTGATATTTATAAAAAGAAGAAGGTCCGCAAAATGTATTTTGTTCTCAGAAAATTTTTTTTATCTGTTTTATCTTACATACGCGACACGTGTTTCTGATCTGTTGTCTTCTTCAGGCATTGAGTTATTATTTTGGCAGAATATGTCCGATATTTGATAGGTTGTGTGTGTTTCTGCAACTTTTCTATTATAATAGAAACAATATATATATATATATATATATATAATATATATAATATATATATATATTATATATGGTAAGAAATATATATATGCTTCCCAGGGTTGAGCACTCTGAGGGGGATTTCCGCTGAGGGCCGCCAACTCAAGCGTAAAACGCAACGCTTTCCTATATAAGGGATGGAGCACTCTATGACGGCCTTTGCATACAAAGCGATGTGTGTATTAAAACAGTTAAAATCCCCATCGCGTTCTGACAACCTGACGGCTAGGGTGACGGACTGACACTCAACCGATCGGATTTCAATCCCGGTTGTAGGTATCTTACAAATGTCTAGCCACACTGAAGAGACTTCATGAGTCGAATCACGTGTCTGTCGATGACTATATATATATATATATATATATGAAAAGTTTCTTGGCAGTACAAAATTTTATTAGGACACGTAAAAGCGAATTCATCATAAAAGCGATGGAAAAAATTTCTAAAAAGAAAGTTAGGGTACCCTTATAATTAGATGTATAATCTAAAATAAATATTCTTTTTTTCGGTCAATTCTCATCAGAGAAATACATTGAAAGCAGGTTATAGGAAGGTTGGAATTGTTGGAAAAAAAAAGGTAATTTTTCCCCCTTTTCTTTTCAATAGGAACAAGAAATTAAGAGAAATTAGGAACCGTACGGAGGAGTTAGGAAATTTTTTCGGTCAATCCTCATCAGAGAAATACATTGAAAGTAGGAAATACGATGGTTGGAATAATTGAGAAAAAAGGTACATTTTCCCCTTTTTTCAATAAGAACGAGAAAATAAGAGAAATTCGCGGAGGGGTTCGAAAATTTCTGGTTCCACCACACGAAATGTTGAGGCTTGAGGTGTTGAAGAGAAGCAACTGGTGAAACTGCTTTTGTATACTAATATTAATTAATAATTATAGATTATATATATTATATATATCTTTCATAGTTTATGGGAAAACTCCACGGAACAAAACAAAAAAGACAAAAAAGACAAAGAAGAACAATTCAATTTCAACCGTATGAAAAAGACAAAGCAACCAACAGATAATAAGTATTGAAAATTGATCAGTTCATACTTATAGAGCCGATTTAGGAAATCGATTCAGTGACAGAAGTTAACAATCCGGGTTTCATCGTGAGGGATCTTCATACAAACCCCCCGAGCAAGACGATCAAGACATTTTGTGCACTACAGTTGAAGCAAGAACGAACTCAAGAACGACGTCTTCGAATACACTTCCACACATGGACATACCAGTGTAAGATTCAAGGTTTATAATTAAATGACAGCTCCGACACGTTGTGAGACAAAACATTTAATATATATAACAGCACATGGAAACGATAAGATACATAATGTACAGGAGAACAGAACATGTAAATACATATACAATATTTAGGTATAAACAAGATACCCAAATATACCCAACATATAAATGTTACAGACATGGAACTAAAGGATAGTCCATGCTGTATAAAGGACTTACAGTAATGTAAGGGGGGTGGGTGGACAAAGCCCCACCGAGAAGGGGGTAGATAGACTCTAGCCCATAGCACTTCTTGAGAAGATCCGGCTAAAAAGAGGAAGCAGCGTTTGAATGAATGCGCTTAACTACCAGAGGTCCCCTAATGGGAACAAACAGCAACGCAGCGAGAAGATAACTCTTCCGGCAAAGGGAAGATAATCCCCTACACCAGTATTATCCAACCAGGAATAATGTAAATCCATCAGCGTTTTGCAGACACTTTATGCTTTTTAGAGGACTTACCAAGATAGCAACTTCTAGTGTAATATAAGGGAAATGATACTGAAGTACACAGTATTTCTTGCTCACAAAACACTCGGACAGTAATTTGCATTCCCCGCTTTGGATAAAAAGAAAACACAACACCAGAAAAGTTATCGCAAATTGAAAACTGCCAACGTAGACTATTGGACTTGGATTACCAAGTATTAAAAGATGGACATAAATCGCACATAAGAAGTATAGCGCCAGGATGTTATTTTCATTAGCCTCGTTTCCTGAGTTTGACAGTGATATAGTAGCCTCAATTTCACTATGGGTTTATTAGTACCATAAAAATGTGTCAGGCATTTTCATTCAGTGTCTTCGTCAATGTTCACCCTGTGTGAATAAAGCTTAAACTGCTCAACTATCTCTTGCACTAGTGATAGAATTATTTCACATCGGTCTGAGCCGTTTGTTTGATTATTTGGTTAACGTGCTGACCTGAGGTTAAGGCTAGCGTGGTGGTAATCAGAATTCGAATCAACGGGTTCCTTTATTCGTTGTCGCAGAGTCAGACAATAACAGACCTTTCAATATATGTTGTTATTACTGACTGCTGGTACAATCAACTACAAGACATAAACTTTGGTCTCTCTCCACCTCTCTCTATTTATCTCTCTATATATGTAGACGTATAACTAATATAACTAATATTAGTTATAGTAGTAGAGGGAATTGGACCATATGACCTTTAGGCACCCCTTTTGCGATCTCGATTCGTAGGGACATTTTTTCCATTTACACCGTCAAAATCCGGTTAATTGTTAACAGACGATTTTTAGAGTTTTTTTTTAATTTTAAAACTAACGCCTAACCCTAACCCCTAAACCTAACCCCTAACAAACAACTGGATTTTGAGTAAATGAGAAAAGTGTCCTTGTGAGTCGAGATCGCGAAAGGGGTGCCTAAATGTCATATGACCAAGGAAATTTATATAATTGATATAATTAATATATATAATATAGTTAGCCACTACGCTACAGGGACTTCTTCCCGTGCGGTCGTCCGACTAAGGACTATATGTTAGGGCAACTCATATGGTGTAATGGTTAGCAAGCTCGATTAGCAGACCATTATTAGTGATTTCAATTCTCACTGGGCGCCCCTTACTTCTGATCATGTGCTGCATCTGTTACATAATCATTAGATACCTAATGATTATGACAATAGTGTAGAAATCATATTAGTGCAGCTGATGGCCTTGAGAGTGAGTGACAATGCTTAACCTCACTCTGACCTTGCCTTGCGGGATAGACGGTGAGAAACGGAACCCCGATAGAAGCCCCCTTCCGGTTTAAGGGGTAAGCAACTCAGTTAGTTAGAGTTAGAAGTTAGAAGTGAAGCTAGCAAGATGTGAGTCTCACTGCACAGGTTGTCTGGTCTGGGAGTCTACGAATAAAGTAACATTATCGTAAATCGAAGTCTTGTGTTTATTACTAAAAGCTAACAATGACACAGGGCTTCTGATAAGAAGTGATCCCCAACAGAAACCAGATACGGAATCCTCAATAGAAGACCAGACGAGACCTTAGAAGATATACCAGACCAAGATAACTCTCTATAATAATAATAGCAGGTGCTTACGGCCAAGTCATGTTGAAAGATCACCGCTGTTAAGCAGCGATTAGCCTGTTTAGTACTTAGATGGTTGACCATTTGTTACATAATTATTGAATCCCTGATATCTTTTTAAGGTAGTGTAGAAATCATTATGGCGATCAGTACAGCTGATGGCCTTGAGAGTGAGTGACGGCGCTTGACCTCACTGACCTTGCTTTCCTGGGATAGACCGTGAGAACCCCATAGAAAGCCCTCTTCTGGTTTAAGGATACTAAGTGAGTAAGAGTCAGTTAGAAGTTAGAAGCCAAGCTAGCAAGATGTGGGTCTCACTGCGCAGATTGTCTGGTCTGGGGGTCTACGAATAAAGTAACATCATCGTAAATCGAAGTCTTGTGTTTATTACTAAAAGCTAACAATGACACAGGGCTTCTGATAAGAAGTGATCCCCAACAGAAATCAGACACGGAATCCTCAATAGAAGACCGGAAGAGACCTTAGAAGAATACCAAAGACGGCCGGAAGAATAGACGACCAGAGTAAGACGTAAGAAAGTATATAACATATAGATATTTAGTGCCGGTAAAGAAGGCTTTGCAACACATCTAACCTTCGTTTAGTAAATAACTATATAGCAGCATGTTTTTATCTCTGGATCCCCATTTTGCAAGTTCTTTAGCGGAAATTACTTCGTTGAACAAGTTTAAAAAAGCATAGTGGTTTAATGGTTAAAGTCATGGGAAATGGAATCGTTGCCCCAAGTTCAAATCCCGGACGTGGTAATTGCATTTCACTTAGCGCTAATACCCTTGGGAAAGGTATGAATCCTACTCTCCCTCCAGCTATGCGTAAATAGTAGGGCAGACTGGGCTCTTTAGAAGGAAAACTCTGAATTCAAATCTGTTAAACTCCGCTTAAGAAATTGACCTTGTGTCGCGTCCTGCTCGTGCGGAGGGGTTGGTAAATATGCATTGACTGTAGTTTTTACTACTAATACAGCTTCAGTTCAAGAAGCCGCTATGTGGACAACTATCCAGAATTAAACCCTGTCCCAAGCTCACGCTTGGAGCTAATGTTCGGGCAGATAGATAACGATTGTCTTGTCATACCTAGAAATTACCATAGCCAATAATTCTTCCCAGTGACAGTAGCTGACAAATAAATCGGACTCGTTATGGCTCCCCCGCCCCAGTCAACTGGTTTTTCGATCTTTCCCTTATTCCTATTAATATTCAGAGGACAGTTATATCTAATTTTATGAACGCCATCTAATTTTATTGGCGCTCTTTGACAGATTTGACACGCATAAAAAAACACACGACTTTTCAGAAGAACCATCATCATCATCATCATCATCATCATCAGCAGCAGCAGCAGCAGTAGTAGCAGTAGTAGTAGCAGCAGCAAGTCGTGCTGACTGCATGGATTCCCGTGAACCTCTTTAGCTCCCTCTCGCTCTCTCTCCCTCGCTCTCTCTCCTCTCCCTTCTCTCTCTCTCTCCCCATCTCCCTCTCTCTCTCGACATCAGTCCCAATCGACCATCGCACTTGCTAATTCCTATTGAAAACGCCCAGTATTCGCACAGAGCTGATGAATAAACATTTTTTTGTTGTTTTTGTTGGTAGACCAACACTTGTGTGTCCGTACGTAGGAGTCCATAGAAGAATGTCAGTTATGAATCCGTCCTTACTTTTCTGGCAATACAAAGCATGCTTTGTTCATCCTCATCATCATCATCATCATCATCAGCAGCAGCAGCAGCAGCACCAGCAGCTAGTCTTGTTGACAGCATGGATTCCTGTGAACCTCTTTCGCTCTCTCTCGCTCTCTCTCCCTCTCCCTCTCTCTCCCTCTCCCTCTCTCCCCCTCTCTCTCCCTCCCTCCCCTCTCTCTCTCTCTCTCGACATTAGTCCTAATCTCTACTCCCCTCTCTCTATCTCGACATCAGTTTCCAATCGACCATCGCACTTGCTAAATCCTATTGACAACACCCAGTATTCGCACAGAGCTGATGAATATACATTTTTTTTTGTTTTTGTTGGTAGACCAACACGTGTGTCCGTACGTAGGAGTCCATATATGAATATCAATTATGAGTCCGTCATTACTTTTCCGGCAATATCAAGCATGCTTTGTTCGTCTTACTTGAATGGTTGGTGAGATAGTAGGCAAGCTGCTCTCTTGTAAGAAACTGATTCCAGCCTTTGTTCAAAACTGCGAGCAGTAGCCCTATGTAATTCCCATATAACATTTTATCCAAATATATCGTTTTCAAGAGATAAACCCATGCAGCCAATCAGGACTCAAGGAATGTAATCACCATGAATGGACTATTCTTGAGTTCCATAAGTACTAGCTGTTTTGGGCACTAGTTCAGTTGTGCTTAGCCAGTTGCTGATTTCCAAATCAACAGTATACTGACTGACTAACTTCAACAATATATATATCCAACAGAGTAAGGGGTATAAAACACTTATTAAAATCATCCATTTCTTACTTTAAGTATAAGATTCAATACTAAACATTTAAACGAGTGTAACTACAAGCATTTCATAATGTTCTTTCAAAGCATAGTCACATTTATCGCAGTATTACCGTTACGAGAGGATAATTGGTATTAGATATGTTTTTGTCGGGTACATGCTGCTTGTATGGGTTTATAAATTGCATTTTACGGAGGCATTTTGATTCTACATTACAGTAGTTTTGAAAGAATAGTTGTTTTACCAATCCCTCCGCACGAACAAGGTGTGACTCAAGGCCAGTTTCTTAAGTGGGATTAACAGGTTCGAATTCAGGGTTTCCCTTCCGTTGTATCATTCAGTGGTATAGATATACGCAAATCATTATTCATAGTTACGGCATCGAAAAATTCCCGTTTTATTTTATCACAAAGATCAGATCTTCATAGGGTTGTTAACTTGTCAATAACAGATGGATGCCGTGGACTAATGGTTAGAGTTATAACATGTGAGGAAGTTATATTAATGTTGTAATTGATGTAATGAATATGCATACACCTGGGTCTCTCCTGACCGTAATATGATTGGCTGGTGTCAGCTATAAATACAGAGCAATGTAGAGGTACAATGCCTATGACTACGACGTCGCACCAGTTTTACTACTTACTTACTCGATTGTACCACTCTGTTATCGTGTCCCCACCACTCTGCTACTTCTACTAAATATATCCCTTCCCGGGACATATTGATACGGAAACTAGTACTTGCCCATGCATCAGGTTTTCCCTCCCCACCTCATAGGTGTTAAGTGTTTGGACGCCATCCTTGGCCAGTTGAACAGTCCTGAGCTATGGAATCCTTTGGTAAGTGAATAAGTCCTGAGTTATGTAATCCAACGTAGTGTCAAAGGTCCAGTGATATAATCCTATGTTCTGTCGTCCACGAAGGTTCAAAGTAGTTTTGAGTAGTTATGGCCAGTATGCTCAGCTTAAGTACTGTATTAACAGCAGAGTACTGCCAGTGATTGGCCAAGAGTATGGTCACATAATTATCGACGAGTCTATAAATAAGAGTGGGCTTTTACCACACAAAAAAGTCAACACTAGCTCTAAGTGAAAGGAGAGTGTCGATACAAGTTGTCACTGATGTCATCTCAGCAATAGAATAAGTAACACCAGTTTCTGGTTAGTGTTTCTTGTTAAAGAGCACAATGCCCCAATTACAAAAAAATATTAACAACAATATCTACTACTACTACTACTACTACTACTACTAACAACAACAACAACAATAATAATAATAATAATTTTTGCAGCAGCAGCAGCAGCAGCAGCAGCAGAAGAAGAAGAAGAAGAAGAAGAAGAAGTGCAACTTCTATCTGAAAAAGTTGAATTAGATTGTCGTTTAGGCACGAGAGAGAGAGAGAGAGAGAGAGAGAGAGAAGAGAGAGAGAGAGAGAGAGAGAGAGAGAGAGTTGGTGGGGAGAGAAAGAGACAGACAGACTAAACATATGGCCAGTACCACCAAGAGAGAGAGAGAGAGAGAAGAAGAGAGAGAGAGAGAGAGAAGAGACAGACAGACTAAACATATGGCCAGTACCACCAAAGAGAGAGAGAGAGAGAGAGAGAGAGAGAGAGAGAGAGAGAGAGAGAGAGAGAGAGAGAGAGAGAGAGAGAGAGAGAGAAGAGAGAGAGAGAGAGAGAGAGAGAAGACATACTAAACATATGGCCAGTACCACAAAGAGAGAGAGAGAGAGAGAGAGAGAGAGAGAGAGAGAGAGAGAAAAAAGAGAGAGAGAGAGAGAGAAAGAGACAGACATACTAACATATGGCCAGTACCACAAAAGAGAGAGAGAGAGAGAGAGAGAGAGAGAGAGAGAGAGAGAGAGAAAGAGAGAGAGAGAGAGAGAAAGAGACAGAGCTACTAAACATATGGCCAGTACCACAAAGAGAGAGAGGAGAGAGAGAGAGAGAGAGAGAGATAGAGAGAAAAGAGAGAAGAGAGAGAAAGAGACAGACATACTAAACATATGGCCAGTACCACAAAGAGAGAGAGAGAGAGAGAGAGAGAGAGAGAGAGAGAGAGAGAGAGAGAGAGAGAGAGAGAGAGAGAGAAAGCAGAATATGAATTCCAGATGCTCTCATATATGTAATGATGCATTTTTCTGCATTGGGTGCCGGATGTTTAACTGGTTTTTGGCGGTGAAATTCACGACGGCATAAATCAACGATATGAAAATGTGAAATAGGGAAAAAAGAAAAGAGAAAACAGAGAATTGAAATAGAAATATGGAAGGACTCCAAAAATGCAGGTGGTGTGTTTCAGCAGATTGCGGAAACACAAATCAAAACCGAAAAAGGAACCCATTTGCACACGATGCGCTCAAATATTTCCTCTGTTTTCTTTGAATGCCTCAATCCTCATTAGGGATTGGTGGCTGCTAGTGCAACAGGATTGTAGAAAGAAAAAAATAAGGGGGAAAGTATTGTACTTGTCTTCACCATTCACTTATTTCATATCAAATTGGGTCGCTTCGTAAAAAAAAAAACAAAATAGAGAAATTATGTCAAGATGAAAGGGTTTTTGGGTTCATGCCTCTTCTTCTGTCAACAGTAGACCACTCTAAACATTATTAATTTTAACGACTGTTTTTTTTCTTGTTGCTTTCTTCACGTATGTAAAATTGTCCTTTTGTCAATTTTATGCTTATTTAGATACATATTTCTTGATTATAAAAGTGTGTTGCATAGCGCGTCGTCACTGTACTAAATTGCAATAGTTTTATCTTCGTTGTAAGGGATGACAATAACACCAAAGTTATCCTCCAGAAGTTTATTGAAATAAATTCAAGCTTCTTAACTTCGAGAGAGAGGGTCAGTTTAATTAATATATTCAGTCTTTACACTTTCGGTCCTTCAATTAAATTTCTGGGCGACAAGCTTTTTCAGTTGGTAAATATTAACGCTAGCTTTTCCGACACCAACTACACGAGGTCCCGCTCGGCCGACTACTGACCCCGATCAGCTCACTCTCTCTTCGGGTGACTGCCTCCGGGGCTAACTGACGACTGACCTATCTCGGGCCCTCGGTTCTTTTATATTCATAGCTACACCCACGTATTTTTATCTCTTGATCTGATAACGGGCAGTTGTAAAAACTTCTTTGTTTAATAAAACCAGAAATTCATATTTCCGTTTGTACAATATATAACAAGTGAACTTAAATATTTTTGTTCGATATATGAGTTTTCTATGTTTGTTGATATTACTATACAGAAGTGATTATCTATTCTCTCTCACACACACACCCACGAAACACCTCTCTCTCTCTCTCTCTCTCTGTCTCTCTCTGTCTATCTCCTCTCTCTGTCTATCTCCCCTCTCTCTCTGTCTATCTCCTCTTTCTCTCTCTCTCTCTCTCTCTCTATATATATATATATATATATATATATATATATATATATATATATATATATATATAAATATATATATATTCCTACAAGAGAATCTATTGCCTTCACACACACACACAAACACACACGCATCTACATATGTATGCCTACAAAAGAATCTACTGTCTCAACACACACATCTCTCTCTCTCTCTCTCTCTCTCTATATATATATATATAATATATATATATATATATATATATATATTCCTACAAGAGAATCTCTTGTTTTCACACCACACGCACAAACACAAACGCATCTACATATATATATGCCTAGAAAAGGATCTACTGCCTCAACACACACATCTCTCTCTCTCACTCTTTCTCTCTCTCTCTCTCTCTCTCTCTCTCTCTATATATATATATATATATATAATATATATATATATAAATATATATATATTCCTACAAGAGAATCTATTGACTTCACACACACGCACAAACTCACACGCATCTACATATGTATGCGTACAAAAGAATCTACTGTCTCAACACACACATCTCTCTCTCTCTCTCTCTCTCTCTCTATATATATATATATATATATATATATATATATATATATACTACATATATATATATATATATATATATATATATATATATAAATATATATATATTCCTACAAGAGAATCTATTGCCTTCACACACACACACAAACTCACACGCATCTACATATGTATGCCTACAAAAGAATCTACTGCCTCAACACACACATCTTTCTCTCTCTCTCTCTCTCTCTCTCTCTCTCTCTCTCTCTCTCTCTATATATATATATATATATATATATATATATATATATATATATTATATATATATATATAATATATTCCTACAAGGAATCTATTGCCTTCACACTCGCGCACAAACACACACGCATCTACATATATATATGCCTACAAAATAATCTACTGCATCAACACACATCTTTTCTCTCTCTCTCTCTCTCTCTCTCTCCTCTCTTATATATATATATATATATATAATATATATATATATATATATATGTATATGTATATATATATATTCCTAAAAGGAATCTATTGCCTTCACACTCGCGCACAAACACACACGCATCTACATATATATATGCCTACAAAAGAATCTAGTGCCTCAACACACACATCCCTCTCTCTATATATATATATATGTGTGTGTGTGCCTACGAGAGAATATATTGGCTTCACACACACACACACACACACATACACAAAACACACACGCATCTACGTATATATGCCTACAAAAGAATTTACTGCCTCAACTCACATCTTTCTCTCTCCCTCTCTCTCTCTCTCTCTCTCTCTCTCTCTCTCTATATATATTATATATATATATATATATATATATATATATATATATGCCTACAAGGACTGCACGCAGTCCTTGTCCTGAATAAATCGTGGAAGCAGCACCCCACGAGGAAACAGCTATATGGCCACCTGCCCCCCATCTCACAAACCATACAAGTGAGACGGACAAGACATGCCGGGCACTGCTGGAGAAGCAAGGATGAGCTCATAAGTGACGTTCTTCTGTGGAAGCCAACACACGGACATGCTAGTGTGGGCCGCCCATCAAGGACCTACATTGACCAACTAAGCAAAGATGCAGGTTGCTGCGCAGAGGACCTCCCTGGGAAAATGAATGATAGGAAAGGTTGGCGAGAGATTGTCATGGATATCCGTGCTAATTGCGCGACATGATGATGATGATGATGCCTACAAGAGAATCTACTGCCTCAAACCACACACACTCACACACACACACATAGATGAAAACAATATTATTAGAAATCAATAACAGCAAGTAATTATTTATCAAACCCAGTTTTATTAAAACCAGTATGTAAATTTTCCTCACCATATACTATGTAAAACTGTTTTTTTTAATTAATACATAACACACATTGTAGGACTTTAAATGAATTAACTTGCGTTCAGTAAATGTTTCACCATTAATATTTTTACAGCGGTAATAACACAAACAATTTATGAGGCAAGTCTTCTCTATCAGGTGAAATCAAAGAAATCAAGAAATCTCATTTCGATCGATCAATAAAATTATATTTGATTACCTTTCTTTGTTACCTCCCTTACCCCTTCCAATTACCCCCCCCCCTTTGTTAAAATACCTCCCTAAAATGTTCCACCTTTTAATAGCAACATCTCTAACCTGTAAGTAATGTGCCACCATCTACATACCAGTGCCTTTGTAACAACCTACATATATTTGTGTTAGTACTACTGTATGGTTGCACCACTTCTCCTATGGACACATACTCATGGATACACCAGTTTATTATAATTTACTCCTTTTGAGTCTTCACATCAGCGTTAGCGTTAGTGACAGCAAGTCTCCTCAGGTCTCCAGGACTTTTCTGAGTATTCTGGCAGATTGAAGTGCAGTGTTCTGGATGGTATCAATCCTTCCTCTGATTTCCAGATTTTCCAAACCCTTTTCCAATCCTTTTGGGACCTTTCCAAGTGCACCAATTATTATTATTATTATTATTATTATTATTATTATTATTATTTTACTCCTTTTAAGTTTTCACATCAGTGTTAGCTGATGGTCTTTTACAAGAGTCTGAGTGAGAGCAAGTCTTCTCAGGTCTCCAGGACTCTTCTGAGTATTCTGGCAGATTGCAGCAGTGCAGTGTTCTGGATGGTATCAATCCTTCCTCTGATTTCCAGATTTTCCAAACCCTTTTCCAATCCTTTTGGGACCTTTCCAAGTGCACCAATTATTATTATTATTATTATTATTATATTATTATTATTATTTATTATTATTTTACTCCTTTTGAGTTTTCACATCAGTGTTAGCTGATGGTCTTTCACAAGAGTCTGAGTGACAGCAAGTCTCCTCAGGTCTCCAGGACTTTTCTGAGTATTCTGGCAGATTGCAGCAGTGCAGTGTTCTGGATGGTATCAATCCTTCCTCTGATTTCCAGATTTTCCAAACCCTTTTCCAATCCTTTTGGGACCTTTCCAAGTGCACCAATTATTATTATTATTATTATTATTATTATTATTATTATTATTATTATTATTTACTCCTTTTGAGTTTTCACATCAGTGTTAGCTGATGGTCTCTCACTGGAGTCTGAGTGACAGCAAGTCTTCTCAGGTCTCCAGGACTCTTCTGAGTATTCTGGCAGATTGCAGCAGTGCAGTGTTCTGGATGGTATCAATCCTTCCTCTGATTTCCAGATTTTCCAAACCCTTTTCCAATCCTTTTGGGACCTTTCCAAGTGCACCAATTATTATTATTATTATTATTATTATTTATTATTATTATTAATTATTATATATTATTTTATTATTTTACTCCTTTGAGTTTTCACATCAGTGTTAGCTGATGGTCTTTCACAAGAGTCTGAGTGACAGCAAGTCTCCTCAGGTCTCCAGACTTTTCTGAGTATTCTGGCAGATTGCAGCAGTGCAGTGTTCTGGATGGTATCAATCCTTTCTGATTTCCAGATTTTCCAAACCCTTTTCCATCCTTTTGGGACCTTTCCAAGTGCACCAATTATTATTATTATTATTATTATTATTTATTATTATTATTATTTTTATTATTTTATCCTTTTAAGTTTCACATCAGTGTTAGCTGATGGTCTTTTACAAGAGTCTGAGTGACAGCAAGTCTCCTCAGGTCTCCAGACTCTTCTGAATTCTGGCAGATTGCAGCAGTGCAGTGTTCTGGATGGTATCAATCCTTCCTCTGATTTCCAGATTTTCCAACCCCTTTTCAATCCTTTTGGGACCTTTCCAAGTGCACCAATTATTATATTATTATTATTATTATTATTATTATTATTATTACTCCTTTTAAGTTTTCACATCAGTGTTAGCTGATGGTCTTTTACAAGAGTCTGAGTGAGAGCAAGTCTTCTCAGGTCTCCAGGACTCTTCTGAGTATTCTGGCATATTGCAGCAGTGCAGTGTTCTGGATGGTATCAATCCTTACTTTGATAACCAAACTTTCCAAACCTTTTTCTAATCCTTTTGGGACTGTTCCAAGTGCACCAACTACAATTGGCATCACTTTCACTTTCATGTTCCAGAACTTTTTCAGTTCTCTGGCAAGATCCAGATAATTGTCCATTTTTTCATTTTCCTATTATTATTATTATTATTATTATTATTATTATTATTATTACTAGCAAATATATGCACCCTTCGGGTGCAAGTATTTAAGTTTTGATATAATAAATATCATATTAAATTAGAAAGGTTAATGAAACTGACTAAGAATGCAGATAAAAAGATCTGTAACAGAGGGGTATAATCGAAAAATAGAACAACTTTGAAATTAACTATTCCATCATTTCCATTACTCCCTCTTTCATTGGTAAATTTTCCTAATTTAACTATTTAGTTAAAATAGGAAGTAAAGGATAATATTACAGTTATTTCTTCTTGTAAATAAATTTCTTTTAAGATTATCCACGAGATTGTTGTTTATATTTCTTAAGATAAAACCAACAATTAGAAATCAATAATACCAAGCACATATTTATTAAAATAAAATTTAAATATCAATATGCAAATTAGCCTTTCGTCAAACTGTAAACCGCTATTTTTTTGTATATATAAATACAATTGCATATTATTAGTACGTAGATATGGTCAGCAGTATTAATAATGTAAAGCAATTTTTATTAATAACTGAAGGTTTAAAAGAATGAAATCATGGAGAATTTGACGTAAATAATTAAGGGAATTGTGACATGAGTAGTAATATAGTTTCGGTTACAGAGAGAAAAACACACAATCTCCATTATAATAAGATTACGCCTGTCTATTTATATCTATCTATCTATCTATCTCAGTCTGTTTATATCCATCTATCTATCAATCTATCTATTCCAGTCTACTAATAACAACTTATTCATCTATCTAGTGTACTCTTGCCACTTCCTGGATGATGTTGATAATTATGGGAGAGTGGTTAAAGTATTTCCACTCACATTTTGTATGTTTATCATATAGGCATGGAATCACTTTGTAGTTTGAGAGAACCCGTTGAAATTAAGGATTTTATGCTTTCCCAAGCAGAAAATCACCTCAGTGGGAGTTAAGACTTCATTAGTCAGTTAAGATTCCCCTGCTGATATTCGTTATCTCACACAGTCTCTCTTCATCTCTTCTCTTCCACTCTGTGTCACCCTCTCTGTATGTCTTTCTTTACTCCCTCGTCTCTCTCTCTCTCTCTCTCCCTCTCTCTCTCTCTCTCTCTCTATATATATATATATATATATATATATATATATATATACTCATACATATTTATATAAATGCACATGCATATATATATATATATATGTGTGTGTGTACTCATACATATTTATGTGCATGTACATGCATAAATATATAATATATATATATATTATATATATATATATATTATAATATATATATATATATATGCATAATCATTGCAAAAACAGTTCTGGGTGGCCTTGTCATTTCAAAATTATTCTACATATTTTTAACAGTTACCAACGGGAACACGTGCTCATTGACGTCACTTCTTATATTAGACAAATTATAGCAATGCACACAGACACACAGATATATATATATATTATATATATATATATATATATATATATATATATATATATAGTAGAGGGTAACATCTTACCAATTACTTATAACTATTCAATGACACTCACAAGAATATTCGCGCATGAGGTAAGAAAATATATTTTTTGATAAAATTTGACGTATGATGTATGTTCAAAAAGATACGAACCTTTTTCTCAAAATGTTTAGGGGGGGGGGAGATCCCGTTGCGTAGTGGCTTTCTGCAACATCGTACTAAACGAGTTCGTTACTCTTTCGGTCTAATACGTTTGGGAAAGATGTGAACCTTCTTATTCCCAGCTATGGGTTACATATCACCTCAAAAGTTATTTTATAAGGATGGCTTTGTTATTAGATAACCCATATGGAACCCAAAAACGTATCAATACTCCGGATCAGAGTGTACCAGGAAGCAATGGTGATGAACGGGTGCTCCATATTCCCCAGACTTCAAGAACTGGAACCTCACCATCAGATAGAGTTTAACGTTATACCCAGGACATGGAGACCCTCAGCCAGCGACCTCTAGCACATATATGATAAAAAGGGTTGGGGTTGCCATAAGGGCAATTGGGTTTGGGCAATTATATAGGTGCTAGGGCTAGACGGGATTAGCCGATTGATCGGAGGGGGGGCTCTTCAACCAGCCGTCTAGCCGAAGTAATGGCCAAAGTGAAGTGTTGCAAGTCATGGACTGCTCAGCCACCTGAGTTCCATCCTTAAGCAGCACGGGTCGACACCCTTAACAGAAATTCTGTCATAATAAAAGAATAAAGACAATACAAGTGTTTAAAAGGGATTTATTAGTGGTGCGAAGGGTTTGCTAAAACTTAAATCTTTTAGCGGTCTTAAGTCTCTCTCTCTCTGACACACACACACACACACAACACACACACACACACACACACATATATTATATATATATATATATATATCGTATGAAACTAAAAGAAAAAAGGAACTTTCTGTAATAGATTTCACTTCTGATAGGAGAAATTTACAGTGGTGATAAAAACAGCAAAGACGGGGATAGTCGTCTGGATCAATCATTATGTTAGAAAAAATCATCATCATCATCATCATCATCATTTCACGCCAGCAGTGCAGCTAACCATTACAATCTCTCGCCAACCATCCCTATTATTCATTGACTCGGGGTAGGTCCTGCGAGCATCATGCTGTATCCGCACAGAGCTGGTCTATGTAGGTCTTTGCTGGACAACCCACACTAGCATATCAATATGCTGGTTTCCAATGAAGGATGTCGCTTATGAGTTCATCCTTAATTCTTCAGCAGTGTCCGGCATGTCTTGTTAGTCTTAGACGGATGGGACAGGGGGCAGGTGGGCTTATAGCTGTTTGATTGTGGGATTTTGCTTCCACAATTTATTCAAGATCGCATGTAGCCTCCTTGTGCAGCTCCAATCCAGTTTATTTTCCCGGGGCCTCGTCAAGGTCCAAGTGGTCCAGCCATAGCACTGATACAACTACGGCCATGTTACATATAGCTCAACTATCTAGTTATTACTTTGACCGTTTCAGTTAAAATTGAAAGTTTTACTTCATTTTAGGAAAATTGTCTTGTCTTTTAGTCAAATATGAATCGAACTCACTAATAATGGTCTACTAATCGAGCTTGCTAACAATTACACCACATGAGTTACCCTAACATATAGTCCTTAGACGGACGATCGCGCGGAGGGATGTCCCTGTAGCGTACTGGAGGGAGAATTGGATTCATACCTTTCCCAAGGGTATTAGCGACATGTGAAATGAAAACAGCTTCGTCCAGGAATTAAACTCGGGTCGACGAGTCCCTTTCCCATGACTCTAACCATTAGACCACGCGCCTCATATAATATATATATATATATATATATATATATATATATATATATACATATATATATATATATATATATATATATATATATATATATATTATATCAGACAATGCTGCACCTAATCATCCTGTTTTTCTCTATATATATATAGATATACTCCCCAAGCAAATCAAACTCTGAATACACATTTTCCATGAGCAGATTGTCTTTTTTTTGCGATGCATATCCTGGTGAGTATTGCTTTTGGGGCCTTCTTGCCTAAAAATTAAGAAAATTAAATTACATCTTTAATTTACAATTTAGTATAAAAGCAATGACATGTTGAAACAAGGAAAAACTGGGCACAAATTGGTTTTGATATAATATTTCGATTTAAGACTCCGCTATTACGTTCACTTTCGGACTACTACCATTGAAAAAATGTATGAAACACCTAATACCAAGTTATGGGTTAAATTGTACCACTACTATTCTTCTAAAAGAATAGGTTTAGAATTAGATACACTACAAAGGTTGATATGTCATTAAACAAAGAAACCTAACCATAGTCTAGCGCCCAGCTCCTTACATCCTTCTTCAGTTGTTTTTGTGTGGTCTCAAGAAGAAAAAATAATACGAAATCCGGCGACAAAGACAAGATTAACTAGTGTGAATTAATTTATCAAACTCGTCTAAAGTTCAAAGATGAAAAAAAAGAATTGCATTGAAATTTGTAGATTGCGAGAATTGGGCAAGAAAAGTAAAATGGGTTATTGGCTTACGTAACCATTTGCTTTCTATGGCGCGTGTTACAATGCTACAATGTGAGGCCATCTTTAAAAAAATGAAGGCGAACCACTTTCCGGCATCATGTCACGTTCCCCGAAGAAGCTACCATCATTTTTTTAAATGATAAACACGATCGTGGGAGTAAGCATTATAGGCAAATGCGTGATACGTTGACGGAAGGATGTTTGGGGTACGAAATAAAAGGAAATGAGTTAACGAATCTGACGCTGTCTAAGAAATACAGTCATTAGAAAAAAGAAAACAATTTCTCTTAGCATCATATTAATTGAATGACGAACAAATACACAAGTAGTTGTTTGGTTGTTTGGTACGATTTTACGGCAGGTGAAACCTTATTGGGTTAGTTTAAGCTGAATAAGGTTTGTCCGTTTCATTCCTGATAGTATTCATTTTTATTTTCAAACTCAATTATTTAAACACATTTTTACTCTCATTTTAAAAATTCAACCCATAGATGCGGAACTAACTGGTTCCCATCACATATTTTCATCACAAAAAACAAGTGTTCCAAAATTAAATGAATTTATTTATCGACGCTTAAACGTTTCGGTTTCTTTAAACCTTCATCAGGATGTATTATGGGGTGAATAAATTGATGGATGTTTTATAAATGACAGGAGATAAAAAATCTTTATAAAAAATTTTTTGGTTGTGTAACGGTTTTAGTTCAGCGTTATATTTTTGAAAGACGAGTCACGATCCGCACACGGGAAGATGTCATGATGCGAGACGTAACTCGAAGAAATGCATTCAACAAAAGACAAGAAAAAGTATTAATGGACTTATTGTATGAGAACAAAGGGAACAAAGTGGGAACGATGACTAAATAATTTAATAAAGCCAGGTATTTTGTAGTTATTTAAACTTTTAGCTAGAAACGGTGATATATTAAAAATCCATGTCGATTATGAAGGGAGGGCAAAAAGCTTAAATTGCACAGGCTTATAATATAATATATATATTATATTATATATATCATATATATATTATTCATTCATGTAAACATTCACGTAAACATGCAACACGAGAATACAGTTATAAAAAAATACTATCTGTAACATTTTTTTAAAAAACTAAAAAAGCCATAACAAGACGACTACTTCAGTTCCAGTGTTCTTCAGAAAAAGATATTTTATTTAAAAATATTAATATTATGAATAAATCACAGGTTAACAAACAACACCATTATTACCTTATTTTTTTCTTTACACCTGCATTGTGATAGCCTTCAAAATCAACCTCCAAACCAATCTATACACAATGCTTCAAGCAAATTATACAACCCTTTATATATTTTCATCACATATTTAAATTTTTGACTTATACTTTTCACATTCATTCTCCATTATATATATATATATATATATATATATATATATATACATCACACCGTACAGTAATATTATACAAATATAATGTTCACATTGCATTAATAACACACTACATAACACGGTCATTGCATACACACATAATTATTATTAACAGCCTACTGAAAATACACATTATTAATCGCACAAAATATACGTAACCAAGGATTCCAAACACAAGTACGCACATTCATACGCACACAGGCGCAAGGATACGACCATAACATCACAGTCTATACGCATTTTCATGCGCACGCGTATGACAACATACGCCCACGTAAAAAAAGGCGTATCCGACATCAGGTAAACAGGTAAATATGCAACACGAGAATACAGTTAAAAAACGCACACATTTAACCATTTGTACTATTTCTTTAATTTTTAAAAACTATTTCGTTTTACCTGACGAATGCACTTGCAAGAAACCGCTCGGTTGTAAAGATTGTTCATATGTTAATAAATAAAAGCTAAACATCTTATTTGTTCATCTATCTATCTATCTATCTATCTCTATCTATCAATATATATATATATGTATATAATTTAATATACCAAGCGTGTTGGTATATCCTCACGGTGAGAAAAAACCCCAGCAAATAGTTTGATTGTAAAAATATACTACCAAACATCAACCGGGGAGAAAAAAATTTTAAAAAAAAGAAAAGATCAAGATAGTCGTACCAACAAAAAGTAATCTATTGGTACAATATTTGGCCAAAAGAAAAAACAATTTATATGTATATATATGTATATAAGATATATATATATATTCACATAACCGCTAGGAGAATAAACTAATAAGTAAAAAGTGCTCAATACCTAAGTAGAGCAAATAATAAAGATAAATCTAATGAGTCAGACGAACCTACTATTAGTTTTGCTTAATACTCTTCAGGGCTAAGATCTGACTCTTTTATATATATATATATATATATATATATATATATATATATATATATATATATATATATATATATGTATAATCTCTGTGTCTTTGTAACCTAATTGATTATTAGGGATATATTTACTTCCTTACTTACTTCCTGGTAAGGAGAATGAGACAATTTGATCTTTACTTTTTCACACCCAATAAACAAGATAGGATTTCCCGAAATATTGCCATCATTTTTTTCTTATGATTTCCAACGGCCTTACTGTAAGTACATAATATTTTTTAACGTTTTATTTTAGTTATCAGCATTAGTTAATTATATAGGCCTCGCCATTTTCATCACATATTTAAATTTTTGACCTTAGAGAGTATATGAACTGGTCCACGACTACTCGTGAACTGCCGTTTCAAGCAGTCGGTAGAATTGGATTCATACCTTTCCCAAGGGTATTAGCACCATGTAAAATGCAAACAGCTTCGTCCAGGAATTGAACTCTGGTTGACGAGTCCATTTCCTGCGACATCTGCCATTAGACCACGCGCCTCCATGTAACATATATGACAATTTACCTATCGCACTATGTACATACGCACGTGTATACATTTTGTAATACACTGAACTCTGTGACAATTACCATAGAAATACACATTTCCGAGTGATAATGCTAATTATTCGCATTTTTCTGTACGTACAATAACATAGCCGAGACAGATTTTCGCTTCGCAAAAAACAACAATAACCATTTTCTGTGAATGCAGAAAAGATGACCCCAGCGTGACCCAGTTTAAATCACAGACAAACTTGTTTGCCTTTCAGTTCGCGCAAATACATTTAGAAGATTGATGAATCGTTCTCTTTTCCTTCATTTCAGGGTTAAATAGTAGGTCAGCCTCGGCTCTTTATTCTTGAGAAAGCAATTTGTTAAGGGAATGGGAACACTGAAATTGAACCGGCTGCATTCAGCTTAGGCATTATGTAATTATATACAATTGCCTTTTGTGAGACTAGTTAGATTTGAATTCAGCAAAAAAAATAGCATATAATGGCGATAGTGTTCAACTTTTTAGCTGATGTAAATTTAGAAAGCTATCTCTTTTCTTCATAGTAGCAAATATATGCACCCTCCGGGTGCAAGTATTTAAGTTTTAATGTAATAAAATATTGTATTAAATTAGAAAGGCTAATGAAACTAAATAAGAATGCAGATAAAAAGATTTGAAACAGGGGGAGTATAATCGAAAAATAGAACAACTGAAACTTACTCTTCCATCACTCTCGTCTTTCATTGTTATTTTTTCTAATTTAAGTATTTAGTTACAAGAGGAAGTAAAGAATAAAATGACAGTTATTTCTTCTTGTTAATGGATTTCATTTAAGATTCATTGAAGAGATTTTTACTTATATTCATTAAAATAAAACCAAACAGTTAGAAATCAATAACACCGAGCACATATTTATTAAACTTGATTTTTTTAATATCAATATGCAAATTAGCATTCCCGTTCACACTGTAAACAGCTATTTTGTTGTATATATATAAATATAATTGCATGTTGTTAGTACGTAGAGATGGTTAACAGTATTAATCATGAAAAACAATTTTATTAATGATTGAGGTTAAAATAAAAATAAAATCATTGAGAATGTGCTGTCAATAACTAAGGGAATTGTGACTTTAGTAGTAATATAATTTCGGTTACAGACAGACAACCACACAATGTCCATTATTATAAGATTTATATATATATATATATATATATATATATATGATAAGTATGTAAACACGGTGTGTTTGGATATGGCTTTTTGCCGACAATTTTTGGGAGATTATGTGCTTAATTTAAGTCGTACCTAATTTTGAAAATTAATTGATTAATAATTAATTAATTAGGCGGGAATGTCTATTTAAATGTAAGGCTAAACAAATCGAGAAAAATCAATCTCTGTATGTACATTTCGGCAAAAAGCCATATCCAAACACACCGTGTTTACATACTTATTCTATCGTCGTGTAATAAAAAAGTCACAACAAAAGGAATATTAACCTACTCCAAACAAATCGTAAAATCTAAGAAGTCCGTTTGGTGTAGGGGTTATGGTACTGG
>CM042157.1:21291132-21301132 GCA_023376005.1 Doryteuthis pealeii
TGCCATAAGGTAATAGGGTTGGGAAATCATATCTATGCTAGTACTTGACGTGACCAGCCGATTGATCGGAGGGGGCCTCTCCGACCGCCCGTCTAGCCAAGAAAGGGTCAAAATTGAGTATTGCAAGTCATGGACTGCTCAATCAACTGGGTTCTATCCTTAAGCATCACGGGTCGCCACCCACGGCAAACAGGTGGCCCCACTGAGGGAGTCTTACCCCTCCGCAGAGGCGTAGTTGGTGCATTCGAACACCTCGTCTAGACACAAAACAAAGGATCTCTAGGTTGTAGTAGAAAGCCTTTTGGTGTTGCAACTAAAATCTCATGTGTGGTTATTGAAATTATATTTTCAACTATAATTTGAATAAATTTTAATGTCATCTTATTAAAATGTAAATAGACGCTGTGTATACATAAGTAGGTGCGCGCATAATTACATGAAATTTGCAATTGAAATTTCTAGTATGGATATGAAATAGAAATTCACAGATTGTTGTAAATTGAGTATTAGATTTAGGAGAGAAATAACAGGAAGATACAAAGCGAGTATTAAAAATTGAAAAAAAAAAAGAAAAGAAATACTAAGCAAAAATACAAGGCGAACAGAGTAATTAGTTATTGCAAGTTTGAATTACCAGATCTCATGAGATCTCGTTGTTTCTTTCCTCGGATATTATTTATAGTAAAACAAAACATTCCATTCCCATTACTTCGGTACTATATGAGCGCGAGATAGATAGATAGATAGAGATAGAGATAGATATAGAGATAGATAAATAGATAGATAGATAGATAGATAGATAGAGAGAGAGAGAGAGAGAGAGAGAGAGAGAGAGAGTGTGTGTGTGTGTGGTGTGTGAGATAGAGAGAAGGGGAGGGGAGAGATGAATAAAAAGAGAACAGGCTACGACACAAGGACAGCTTTCTTAAGCGCAGTTTAACAGGATGGAATTCAGAGATTTGCTCGTTGCCATACCAGATTTAAAGGACACAGTCTGCCCTGATATATATATATATATATATATATATATATATATATATATATATATATATATATATATATAAGTATTGTCTGTATCAGCCAGACAACGAGGAAATTTATCCCCTTTTCACAAGCGCTAGACCAGGGAGATTGTTTTAGCTACCATCAACTCCCAACTTCACCGTATAGATCCCTCTGCTACTCATACGCTGAGTTGGCGAGGGCTGGTATTGAACCAGAAACCTTGTGGTTCCGAGCCGGATGCTCTACCGACTGAAATAAATATATATACATTTGTGTCCCTTAATCGGTCATACACGCACAAGAGAGAGAGAGAGAGAGAGAGAGAGAGAGACAGACAGACAGACAGACAGACAGACACTTTAATTAGTGAAATAGATCACTAATTAGGACTATTTTAGTAGTGACCACCCCAAGCGGAGTTTAACAGGTTTGAATTCGGAATTGTCTTTCTTCTAGACTGGTTAAATAGCCCAGTCTGCCCTACTATTTACCCATAGCTGGAAGGAAAGTAGTTGTATTCATACATTTTCCAAGGGTATTAGCGCTATGTGAACGTGTAGCTTGGTTCAGGAATTGAACTCGGGTCATCGAGTTAATTTCTTACGTCTCTAACAATTAGACCATGCGCTTCCAACAGTGAGAGATACAGAGAGAAGGACAGAAGACAGAGACAGCGATATGGAGAGAAAGAGAGGGAGAGAGAGAGAGAGAGAGAGAGAGAGAGAGAGAGAGAGAGAGAGAGAGAGAGAGAGAAGGGAGAAGATGTTTATGGGAAAAAACCTTTGGAAACCAATTTATAATACTAGGAGGATATGATATTTATCGTTATTACCTATTGTCAAACTAAACTAAAAAATCTCGACCAATCAAAAGCGCGTTACTTAACAATTCCACCAATTAAAATTCTCTTCGTACTTTTATCAAAGAATAACCTTATTGATATTTAACAAAGAGAAAAGCCTCCAGCCCAAAGACAAGTGTTGTACTTGAATAACCCTTAACACTTTAAATGAACAGCTACTCATTGAACGAGTGCTAATTAGTATATTGGACCGAGGAAATAAGAATAAATAGTATCATGGTGTCTGGAGAAAGAACCCTTAATGAACTCATCATAAAAGGTTAGCTTCCGAAATTGCACCTAGAAAAGAAAAAAATCAGAATGACCTTCATCACCCTTCGGCGACGTTATCTTTGTTGAGAGGTTTGGCTGAGGGTAAGGATATTAACACTAGAACATCAGAATTTTTGGTATTTCTCAAGTAAATATGTTCCGTGATTTTCTCCGATAAAAAAAAAATGAAAAAAAATGGAAAAAAAAAATTCGGCAAATATATTAAAAGGAAAGGAGAAACTACTTTGCTTAAGGAGTGCCCCAGTCTCACTATTGGGTTCAGTTTCGAACTAATACATCCGGGATAATTATAAACCCCACTTCCATCCCTGGGCTGTGGGTTAAATAGTACCACTACTGTTCTTCAACAAGGATGGCTCCGACATTAAATAAGTAAAGAATCACAAGACACACACACACACACACACGCATATATATATATATATATATAATATATATATATATATATATATATATATTATATATATATATATTTAGTAAATGAAGAAAACTCTAAACTTGCTTCATTACAATAATTTATTTCAACCGTATTAATGCGGCATCTTCAGGTAATCACAAGAACATGACTCTTACCGTATTAAGATGCCGTATTAATACGGTTGAAATAAATTATTGTAATGAAGCAAGTTTAGAGTTTTTCTTCATTTACTAAATATCTTGCTCTGTCCTTCTACTCACTGGTATTAGGTACATTGAGCTCTCCTTATGGTCTACCTGCATCAGCTTGGTTAAACCACACATGGAAAGACCCTAACTACGGAAAAAAACTATATATATATATATATATATATATATATATATACAAACATACACAAAACATAATCATGAAAATTCCTTATGCTCTACTTACGTATTGAGCACTTTATATAAGTTATATCGCTGTCTTATCATTGTGAAACTTGTATCAACTAAGCATTGTGGCCAATTTCACCGGTAAATCACCATCTTCGTATATAAAATCATGAATATATATATATATAATATATATTATATATATATATATATATATTTGAAAACTACCAACAAACTTATATAATATATATATTGAAACTACCACATAACTTTTTTGCAACATATATGTTTTCGTTTTGAATTCATATTATTTTCGTCTCCGCTCTTGTTAAGTCCGGAGAAAGACAAGCTCTGAAGATGATTTTTATAAATCGAAATATTGTTCAATATTAGCTATGAATATGATATAAAATATTTTCCCTTTAACAGCATATTGTGTTGTTTTCATATCCTTTTATCTATCTATCTATCTATCTATCTATCTATATATATATATATATATATATATATATATATATATAGAGAGAGAGGAGAGAGAGAGAGAGATAATTTGTTTGAAATCTATCTTTGTAACTATATATTCGACACCACCATTTGTACACACTGACACAGACACTCTCCCTCTCCTCTCCCCTCCCCCTCTCTCTCTCTCATACACGCACACATATATATGTATATATGTATATATATATATATGTTTGTGTGTGTGTGCGCGCGCGTCTGTGTGTGAGTGTGAGAAAGAGAGAGAGAGAGAGAGAGAGAGAGAGAGAGAGAGAGAGAGAAGAGAGAGGGAGAGAGGGGGACGGTGTGTGTACATATTAATTTGTTCTTTGTTTTCTTTCACTTATTATTTATGCTTTCTTTGTAAACTTTTGAATAGTAATATTTTGAAACAACGCTATTAACTTCACAGCAAAGCATAAAACTCAAAAACATCGTCTCGCTAGACACTACAAACAGAAAATAACTTCCGCGACACACACACACACTAACAAGCTCGCACACTCGAAAAACACAAACAAATAAATACCGAACAAAAATATGAATACAAAAATAAAACTAAAAAGACTAAAAAAGACTAAAAACAACAAAACAAACGTTTGACTGAAAGAGAAAACAATGGCGGATACTTTTCCGCCATTTTAAAAAATGGCTGAGTGACTCAGAGTCTCATTAACTGTCGCCGTGTTTGAAACAAAATATGCTCGTAAATGCTTATATAAAGAAATAGTTCTTTTGTTTTCTACTATTTTTAATTAGTTATTCTTATATTCTATTTGTTTTATTTTTTTAGTCTTCGTTTGGCGCTAAACAAGAAACTTTTTCCAGTGTTATCCATCTGTGGATGAAACTTGTTTAGATCTTTTCATTCTGAGTTTTAAAATAAAATCGATCATACATAACTGCCATGTATATGTTTTATTACTGGCAGTTATTGCAAGCTGTGATTGTTACATAATCTATGTGGTTGCATAAGATTATTGTCAATCCCCTGTAATTCTAAGGGGATGACCCCTTTCATACCATGGCCGGGTCCTTCTATGGAAAATTACAGCAGCCCGCCAAATATGTGAAGTAACGTGGGACCTTTTTCAGAGTCCCCAGTTTGCAGTTGGACGTCAGGCAGAGCAGTCGGCCATCTTGTGCTCTGCCTAAGGCTGGGACTCGCGCGTGCTATGTTAGTCAGATATTTAGTTACGTGAAATGTATAGTTAAGGAAATAAAAGTTTATATAAGTAAAATGTTCTTGTGGTTGATGAATGTCTTGGTAACAAGACTAAGAAATGAATCCAGGACGACCAGCCAGCAGGAACATAGCAAGAAGACCAGACCTTAGAAGATATACCAGACCAAGATAGATGATAGACGATCAGAAGCAAAGCCGGCCAAAAGAATAGACGACCAGAGTAAGAAAGGTATATAACGTTATATGTTGATTTGGGTACTGTGAAAACCCCAGTATATAACATGATATCACGGGTAGGTTGGTTGGCTGGTTGGTTTTACGGCATGTCAATCCTTGGGTTATTTTACGTCGAAGATGTTTTTTGTTTGTTTTATTCATTATTCTATGACCAGAGTGGATCTTGGAGTAGTGAAAATGAAGGAGCACACGACAATCCAGAAGTGGAACCTCAAAACTAGATACAGTTTAACCTCATACCAAGAAAACTAAGACCCCCAGTTACCGCCTTCTAGCACATATATGTGTTGTATCGTTGAGGTGGTAAAAGATACACAAAGAAATAGTGTACTTGAGATAGGGTTGTATATTTAAGATATTTAAAAGAAGGTGAAAACGGAAATAGGGTCTTCCGGTTGGATTGAGTCAGGGAGAAGACGAAAAGAGTAACAAAGGACTTTTTCCGGGTAAAGCGAACAAAGAAGGATGGGTAACAATGATTTCGGAAACAGATTTGTCTGCTGATAAAGATAACAAAAGAAAACGTGTAGGCGTTTGATATATATAAAAGGAAGTCAGGGATACCAGGTCAGAGAGACAGTCAGACAGCGGACGGTGAACAGTGAGTGACCGACGCTCATGGTCCGTCGCGGCCAAGGGCGGTGAGACGCCACCAGCCACCCCTTTACCTCAACATCGCCAGTCATCCCTGCAGCAGTAGTAGTCATTGTCAACCCTCAGTCATTTCATTGTCACGCTCGCAGCCCACCACGTACAGCCGATGAGAGAAATAAAATCAAAACTCCTACTATACCCATGTATTGTAGATTTCATTAAACGACAATTACATCTATCGTCTAGGGTTAGTGACGATACCCGCTACGTATGCAGATACACGAAGTAGGGCCGTGAATTTGAAGCCGCTATATAACATATGGAATTTGATGCTAGTATATAACAGATAGATATTTGGTACCGTGAAAACCCCAGTATTCAATAATAGAGTTTATTCAGCACTTGTATCTGGTGCTAACAGATACTTATTGCATAAAACCAAGTAGTAGAACAATTCACAAAGACAAACTTACAAGAATGAGGAGGGTCAAATGTGTGTAGACAATCGCAGTGATTTTTTCCGAATATAATTTTCCGTTTCTATCACTGCTACGTCGACTATTATAGGCTATGAGCCAATCCATCCTGTAGGGGTGTTAACTCCTCTACAACAATATGATAAACAGTTTGGGGGTGTTGTCATTCGACAAATAGGACCGGAACAATCATATTGGTACTAGGGCTTGTCGGGTCCAGCCGATCGATATCAGTCTTTGGATTATTTTATGCCGAAGACGTTTTATCTAATTCATTCTTGTTGGGTATTCAATTTTTTTTTCAAACTCATTTTTAAACACATTTTTGTAAACTAATTTTTGATCTATTTAACCAATAGATGAGACCCTAACAATAATAGTCGGGAATAGGCAAATGAGACCCAAGCACTCACTGTTTTTATTAGTTGAAGGGCTTGGTATGGGTATGACTTGATGGGGTTTTGAAAATTTTATCAATTCTAAAAAATGTTTTAAAATTATCTTTTCTTTTGTTTCTAACCTAATTCCATATCCATTATTCATTCCCAACTTATTTAATTTACTGTTTGACTTTTAATCGTTTCCGGGTGTAAAACTCGAAAAGCACCGGTCGAAAGGGCCCTAGTTCTATATTGATAAAACAACATTTTCCACTCAATTCCATATTTTTGTCTCCTTGTGTAGATCGCTCTACATGATGGACTTGAAAGCAGTGGCTTGTGTTTTTTTCTTTTTTTTCTTTACTTTTTTTCAATGTATTCCTTTCTTTCCTTCTTTCTTGCTTTCTTTTTCTTTTTCCTCATTTCTGTTGAGTCTATTTCTTTCGTATTTACTTGTTTTTACACTAATTTTCTTTATTTTTCTCAATTCCTTTCTTTATTTCTTCTTTCTTCTCTTCTCGTCTATATTGTTCCTTCTATTTCACTTTTACTTTCTTTCTCTCTAATTTTCTTTATTGTTTTTTCCCAGTCTCTTTCTTTCGATGCTTCCTTCCTTCCTTCATCTTTTCTTTCTTTCTTTCTTTCTTTTTCTTTTTTCTTCAATTCTAATCTATAATGTGCTTCCTATTTTTCTAAGTTCCTTTCTACGTTCATTCTTCGTCTCTGTTCTTCTTTATTTCTCTCTCCTTCTCCTTCTTTTCAGTTTTCTTTTTTTCGTATTTTAATATTTTTTCTTTCCTTCTTTCTTTCTATCTTTTCTTCTTTTTTTTTTCACATTTGAGTTTTTTTTTCATTTCTTTATTTGTCTCACTTTCTTTCTTTCTTTCTTTTTCTTTCTTTCATACTTTCCTTTTTTTCTTTCTTTTCCCATTGAAAGAGTGTCTCACACTCTCCAGACCTCGAAAATTGTAACTTCACCTTTATCAGAATGATGTAAATAAACACCGAAATATTGACGGCAGTCTTGTATGTTAATCAAAAATTCATTTCGTACAAGTATGTTTTTCGAAGTGATCGTGTCTTCCAAGAATTTTCTCTTTGGTTAAAAAGAGAAAAAAAGAGAAACAATGACATTTCAACATCTGGACTCTTATTACATAAGCAGGCAAACAAAACACACATATATATATATATATATATATATATATATATATATATATATTATATATATATATATATATATATACATAAGTGTATTTTGGCAGCATTTTCTCTTTTAAACATGTATGGTTGAACTCGAGTGACAATTCCTGTCGTACGAGTTTCTGTTCAATTTTTAAAAGTGTCTGGCCATCTTTTTGGTGTCAGGGTGGAACTGGTGTAGTAATTCACCAAAGGTGTCTCTACACCTCTGTCGTAGAGACACCTTTCGTGGATTGCTACACCAGTTTTACCCTGACAGGAATTGTCACTCGAGTTCAACCAAACATGTTTAATATATATATATATATATATATATATATATATATATACCCTTGGGAAAGTGTGAATCCATATATTCTCCCTCCAGCTATGGGTTAAATAGTAGGGCAGACTGGGCCCTTCAACCTTGGGTAGGTAACCAGTCTAGGAGAGGGATAACTCTGAATTCAAAGTTCCTAAGATCGGTCGTTGATTGGGTTTGTGGCAACCCTTGATGCATCAATTCTTTCCTATCGACTGTGTCAAAAAGTGTGGATGGTCCAACACAAGCCTTCACCACTATAAACAAATCACTGTGAGGGTGTTTATTGTGTGTGTGAACCCTCATGCGTCGAAAATCGACGAGAGAGTCCATTATATATATATATATATATATATATATATATATATTATATATATATATATATGTGTGTGTGTGTGTGTGTGTGTACATTCATGTATATTAACACTTCCAATTAGCTTCTCTCAATTTTTCTCGTATTTTTAAACGAAATCTAATTATCTACACAAATCAGATCTCGGTGACCAAAACTGGGCATCTACCCAAAACCCAATTCTGCTTAATTCAGATAATATTAATCACCCAAATCATTTACCCTCAATTAATAGTCAATTTGTAGGGATAAGATAAATTCTGGTTAATATTTCTTTTTTACTTTGATAGTTACCCGAGTTCACCATTTCAAAATACTTCCTTAAAGAACTGCAGAAAAAAAAAATGATATCTAAAATTTGTTTTATAGCATAGAGGCCGTCGTTTAATTAGGCAAGGCGACTTTAAAGCAACCGGTGCACCAATTCAGGGTCGGTGGAGGGTCATTAGTGTTATTGGCTGTAAATGAAGGAGAAATAGGAGATGCTAACGATGGCCGTCTGATGCAAACAAGATGGCGTCAGTGCTTCAGTAACTAATGCCGGCGTAAACGTAAACAATTAAAGAAAAATGACGATCAAATTCTATCAGACATTCTGGCTACATTTATAACCATTTTGTATTGCTTTTCTTTTTATATTTTATATTTCCTGGAATTTATTCATTTTTAGTTTCTTTCCATTTTCGCTGGGGTTTTTTTTTCATACGCTACGCCATAGCATTAAGGAAAAATTAGTTTCGTCGTGAAATTAAAAAGAGACAAACAAACAATAAAAAAGAAACAAGAAAAAGAGAGTTAATAGATTTTCTTAAAGTTAAATCGTAGTTTAAAAGTTATTTTTTAAAAGTTTTTCTTTTTTTTTTCGCCGAGACAATAAAAATCAATGGCTGATTTGATAAACATTTTATTTGAATCAGTAAGAATAAACATCTGGAATTTTATCGACACGTGATGACAGCAATCAAGTTCTTTCCAAATACGGTGTGAACTGCTCATATATTTAACAACAATTCTGCACTAGCAGGATACGACACAAGTTCAATTTCTTATACACACACACACACACACACACACACACATATATATATGTATATGTGTGTCTGTGTGTGTCTGTGTTTGTAAGTTGGAAAATGAAAGTGAATCCGACAATATGTTGAAAAATATATAAATAAAGGAAAGAAAATGTCGAATGGATAAAAATTGTTTATTGGAGTGCCGTGTTTATTGTGTTTCGATCGAGAGATTGTCCTTGTACACGTTGTATTCATTATCATTTTAAATACAATTTAAAATAGAATAATAATAATATAGAAACATTTTTTTTAAGTTTATAGAAAAACGGTCGTCATCAGATATTTGATATTTGAATATTTGTATTTAAAATGATAATAGAATACAATGAGTACACGGACAATCTCTCGGTCGAAACACGTATCGGCATACCAATAAACAGTTTTCATCTATTCAATATTTTCTTTTCATTTATTTATTTACTCAATACACACACACACACACACACACACACATATATATATATATATATATATATATATATATATATATATAATATATGAATATAGGAGGGTTGAAGTAAAATCCGACAATATGAGGTAAGGTAAAAGGAAAAGTGGACAAAAAATAATAACCCAAACAAGTTTTAAGACTTATTTGAGTTAATATTATTTTATATATTTGTCCACTATCCTTTTACCTTACCTTACCTCATATATATATATATATATATATATATATATATATATATATAGAGAGAGAGAGAGAGAGAGAGAGAGAGAGAGAGAGTTAAAAGTTATACGCACATTTGACACGTAGTAGAGTAA
>CM042157.1:21306132-21341132 GCA_023376005.1 Doryteuthis pealeii
ATATATATATATATATATATTATATATATAACACACAAGGTGTGTTAAGAAGGTATCGATATCTTTTTTAAAATATATATATTTTAAAAAATTCTGTTGTATACAACAGAATCCAATTTATTTCGAAGATTTTCAATCTTTCTAATAATTTTCTTAATATTATCATCTTGAAAAGAATTTAGAAAAAAATTCTCTGTCTCTCTGTCTCTCTGTCTCTCTCTGTCTCTGTCTCTGTCTGTCTGTCTGTCTGTCTGTCTCTCTCTCTCTCTCTCTATATATATATATATATACATAGA
This sequence comes from Doryteuthis pealeii, assembly GCA_023376005.1. NCBI lineage: Eukaryota > Metazoa > Mollusca > Cephalopoda > Myopsida > Loliginidae > Doryteuthis > Doryteuthis pealeii. Next base: position 21,306,429 of record CM042157.1, read on the forward strand.
GAGAGAGAGAGAGAGAGAGAGAGAGAGAGAGAGAGAGTGGTGCAGAGAGTGTTAGAAAGAGAGAGAGACAGACAGACAGACAGACAGAGACAGAGACACAGAGAGAGAGTGATTGAATTGCAACTATGGGGTATTGAATCAAACGTGAATTGATTGGTTTTTCCAAATGACAAAACCGCTCGATATTTAAGGAAATAAAATAGAATCATTCTCAAGTGCATAAATTTTCAGAATAATATTCTTAGCTTTATATTTCATTCCGATGTTCTTTTTCTGGCGACATCAGCAATATCAACCCAGTCAACCAAATCTTATTTGTTATCATCTCTTCTCATTTCTACTCCATTATCCCTAGCGGTTTCAAGTTTGTAAATTCTATAGCTTCACATTGCTGGCCGCTGAATTAAGTTTATTAACCAGTTTATTTTATCCCTTGTGCGCATCCATACGTTACTATTTCTCTCTCTCTCTTTTCAACTGTAACTAAAATCCTCCATTTAAACAGAGCGTTTCTATTCTGGGTTCTGTCCACTTTAGACTGTTTTTAGATGATGCAAACAGGAAGAAAGTGTCATCAGTTTATATGGAATGGCGTTAAGCAATATTGAAAACTTAAGAGGAGTAATATTAGCAATGCCAAGGAGAAGCCACGTTGTGTCTCGTTTGAAAAGTTGAGCACTATCGACATAAAGAAAGAGAAAAAATCATGAGGTCGCTAAACCTGGAACGTTAAACCTAAATCTTTCACATGACTTATATTAGAATACTAGTTTAAAAGCTAAGAGATATAATCTCTTCTATTCCTAAGGAGGATATGATTATCATTCTTGGCGACTTCAATTTTAGGCGACTTGTAATGTAGTGATATATATATATATATATATATACTAGCAAAAATATGCACCCTCCGGGTGCAAGTATTTAAGTTTTAATGTAATAAAATATTGTATTAAATTAGAAAGGCTAATGAAACTAAATAAGAATGCAGATAAAAAGATTTGAAACAGAGTGCAAGTATTTAAGCTTTAATGTAATAAAATATTATATTAAATTAGAAAGGCTAATGAAACTAAATAAGAATACAGATAAAAAGATTTGAAACACAGGGAGTATAATAAAATATTTGAAACAGAGGAAGTATAATAAAAAATGGAACAACTGAAACTTACTCTTCCATACTCTCGTCTTTCATTGTTATTTTTCTAATTTAAGTATTTAGTTATAAGAGGAAGTAAATAATAAAAAGACAGTTATTTTATCTTGTTAATGGATTTCATTTAAGATTCATTGAAGAGATTTTTACTTATATTCATTAAAATAAAACCAAACAGTTAGAAATCAATAATACTAAGAACATATTTATTAAATTCGATTTTTTAATATTAATATGCAAATTAGCCTTCCCGTTCACACTGTAAACCGCTATTTTGTTGTATATATAAATATAATTGCATGTTGTCAGTATGTAGACATAGTTAACAGTATTAATAATGTAAGACAATTTTATTAATAATTCAGGTTAAATAAAAATAAAATCATGGAGAATGTGATGTCAATAACTAAGAGAATTGTTACTTGAGTAGGAATATAGTTTCGGTTACAGACAGAAAAACACACAATCTCCATTATAATAAGATATATATATATATATATATATATAAACATTTTTTTTGTGATGAAACAAAGAAATACAGTGCTCAATCACAAATTGTGAGAGCTAATATTTATTTAATTTGTTGATTTTAAAAAAAAAAAAATGCTTATTATAGACAGCTACCCAGGTTGTCTTGCTAAGTCGCAATCATCAGGCTGTCAAATTAGATCTTATGGTGTTTATTTGAAGATCCTTTCTTAATGTTATATTCTGGACCCTAAATAACGTCGATTGTTTTTGTGGACGCTATTACGCTTCGGATTCTTAAAAATTCAATTTTTTCATAAGTCGCATTTTTTTATAAAAATGCTAACGAAGTTACCTCCCTTTAGTCAATAAAATTAGAAAATATTTCTTTTGAAAAAAAAAAAAAAAATTCCGTGTGTTAAAGTATGTATGTATTTTCAAAAAAACATTTTCATATATATGGTAAAGTTATTTACGGTCCAGAATATAACATTAAGAAAGGATCTTCAAATAAACACCATAAGATCTAATTTGACAGCCTGGGATTGCGACTTAGCAAGACTACCTGGTAGCTGTCTATAATAAGCATTTATTTTTTTAAAAAACTCAAAAATTAAATATATATATATATATATATATATATATATATATATATATATATATAAAGAAAATTTGAAAAAAAACAAGTGTTCCGAAAATAGGATGAATTTAATTATCGGTGTTTAAACATTTCTGTTTCATTAAACCTTTATCAGGATGTATCTTGGGGTGAATAAAATAATGGATGTTTTTTTATAGATGACAGAAGATGAAAATCTTTCTTTTTTTCATCTCCTGTCATCTATAAAAACATCCATCATTTTCTTCACCCCAAGATACACCCTGGTGAAGGTTTAAAGGAACACTAGTTTTTTCAAATTTTCTTTATATTGTCGGATTTATTTTCCATATTTACTCTCATATATATATATACATATATATATATATATATATATATATATATATATAATATAGATAGATAGATAGATAGATAGATGTAAATGAATAGACTCCCTCGTCAATTTCGACGCAAGATGGTTCATCCATTGAACAACCTATACAGTGTTTTGCTTAAAGTGGTGAAAGCTTGGAAGAGAGAGAGAAAGAGAGAGACAGACATACAGACAGACAGACAGATATGTTTTTTTATGATGATGTGAGTACATGTGGTATTTTCTGATATTGCTATTTGTAATTGAAATTGAAACCCCTACAAATTTCCCCAATAAAGTACACACAGTTTTCTGCATCCCGAAAACGGACACACGCATCAGAGAGAGAGAGAGAGAGAGAGAGAGAGAGAGAGAGAGAGAGAGACAGACAGACAGACAGACAGACAGACAGACAGACAGACATGTTTCATGACAAAGATGTCAGCATATCAGGTATTTTACGACATAGTTATTTATAATTGAAATTGAGACCCCTATACACACGCCCCCCGCAAGAACACAGAAATATATATATATATATATATATATATATATATATATATAGAGAAGAGAGAGAGAGAGAGAGAGAGAGAGAGAGAGAGAGAGAGAGAGAGAGCAGGTAGATAGACAGACAGACAGATATGTTTTTTTATGACGAAGATGTCAGCATATCTGGTATTTTACGACATTGGTATTTATAATTGTAATTGAGACCCCTATATCATTCGTACGAATACAGAATGTATATATATATATATATATATATATATATATATATATATATATATAGAGAGAGAGAGAGAGAGAGAGAGAGCGGGGAGAAAGAGAGAACTGCTCGCTTCATTATGGTAAAGTATACGCTATTTTTTTAAAATTCTGAAATGTATTCTAAAGGACATATCCCTGGCCCTGACTTCCTTTTCGATTTTGTTTCTAATATTTTTTTCCCGCGTTACAAGGTTGTCAATGCGTAACCAGCCACCTATCCCTGCTTATCATGGCGGCCGTGGACAATCCTATCATCACACGTGAGATGTGAGATACATATTGAACTGATAATCATGTCTGACACAATAGTGCAGATATCTGCGCAGCTGGTGAAGAAGTAAAGAACCGCTTCAATGCAAAGAAAGCAATTAGTTAAATTCAAACCATAAAAAACTTGGACAACATAGATAGATAGATAGATAGAGAGATAATGAACAAAATCAGATAGATAGATAGATAATGAACAGAATCAGATGGATAGATAGATAGATAGATAATGAACAGAATCAGATGGATAGATAGATAGATAGATAGATAGATAGATAGATAGATAGATAATGAACAGGATCAGATAGATAGATAGATAGATAGATAGATAATGAACAGAATCAGATAGATAGATAGATAGATAGATAGATAGAACAGAATCAGATAGATAGATAGATAGATAGATAGATAGATAGATAGATAGATAGATAGATAGATAGATAGATAGATAGATCAGAATAGATAGATAGATAGATAGATAGATAGATAGATACAGAACAGATAGATAGATAGATAGATATAGATAGAACAGAATCAGATAGATAGATAGATAGTGAATCTTACGTGGCGGTAGTCCCCGTAGGGTAATGGTTAATGTGATGGACTACATCGTAGTGAGTTCGAACTCTAGTCGTACTATTACGAACAAAGGTAAGGGCAACTTTAGGGTAAGACTTTTATTTGTTGATTCACACTATTTCTTGGAGGGGAGATATTTTCCCGAGCAAGTCAATAGGTGTGTCTCCTTCAAAGTTTTAGGGTAAAAAGGGGTGAGATTTCTTTTTGGTGTCAAGAATTCGGAAGGCGGGGTCCTGCACATGTCTCAAGTGCTTTTCCGGTCTCAGACCTTCTGGGAAATTATTACTTTTTGTAACTTTTTATTTATTTTTTTTTAATATTTAATTTAATTTTGTTTTATCTATTTTTATTTGGTTTATTTTTATTTTTTTATTAATACCCCAGGTGCCCACTTAAGCAACAGCAATAGTAAACAACCTGAGTCTTTTGTACTATATCTAAGCAAATACACATGAACTTAAACATCAATTCCTCTGAATTTTTGAGGCTTGATAATTAGTATTATTTGATTATATTATTGGTTCATCTTTTTATTATATTATTACTAAATTTCTAATATATTCTAATGTAATTTTATGATTAACCTAATTGCGTCAGTTTTAACTACATACATACATACATACATACATACATACATACACATATACATATATATATATATATATATATATATATATATATATATACATACATACCTACATATATACATACCTACATATATATATATATATATATATATATATATATATATATATATATGATAAGTTGTAAACACGGTGTGTTTGGAATGGCTTTTTGCCGACGAGGAAGCCAGTTGAACAGGAAGCTAAGATATACATTGTATCTTTTCATTAGGCTTAGAATTTTTAACTTTATACTTGCTGTCTGACATAAATTTGTGAATATTAAGATATTTTATATATACATTCTTCGTTCAGTGAATCCCATTATTTTTGTAAAATCTGTCTGATGAGGATTAGGAATTAAAAAAAAATATTTTTCAAATTTAAAAAAATCTATTACGTTCACTTTCGGACTAATACTCTTATGAAAGTATAAATTCTTCATCCTAACAATATAGTTTAAATATTATTACTACTGTACTTCTGCAAGGATGGCTTTGACATTAAATAACCCATGAAGGTTGCCATTTGTTCAAATCTAACAAAGGTTACTAAATGAGAAATGAGCAAATGGAGGTGGGAAATTAAATGGGATCTTTATAACATTATCAAAATACAACACTCGCTACTGTAAGTGGTATAAGACTACTCAGTCTGCATAATACCCCCTATTTATGAAGATTGTGGCATACCATTAATGTTCAGATGTAGGGTATATAACACCTTTCCTCCTTTTTAGATTTACTAATATCTCATCCTCGTTGTCAAAATTCTTTAACCTAACAAAGTTTATTAAATGAGAAATAACAAACGGATGTTGGAAATGAAATGTAATCTTTATAACATTAACAAAATACAATACTCGCCAGTGACGGGGAAGAAGGTAAACCACTGCTAGTGATATAAGAATACACAGTCTGCATATTACTCCCGTATTTATGAGGATTGGGACATACCCATTAATGTTCATAATTAGGGTAAATAACACTACTACAGTGACAGAACAGTATATCATCATACTATATATTTTTCACCATATTAGTCACATCGATTTAATTGTTACATTTAATAATTAATTTCCCTGTCATTGGCAGTAAATAGGATCTAATCTCCGCTTATTAATATATATTTCTTATAAATGAATAGAAACATTGACGCGAATTGCTTGAAGTTAAGAAAAAAAAAGAAAGAAAAGAGGAAAAAAGAAAGAAAAAAAAGAAATTGCCAAGAACAGCAATATTGTGACTTTTTAAAACTATTTGTATGTTTATCATTCCGTCATAAAAAAGTTAAACAAATTGAATTTCACGATAGAATTAACTTTTTCTTTTTTGAAATGTAAAAATTATTGCCATGCAGCTTCATTAACTAATGCAAATCAACTAGATGATTGAAACCGGGTTTGAGTATGAAAATAAAGCAATTAAAAAAAAATTGCTGTCTCCATTTTTTCCAGTAGAAATTCCTTCTGAAAGAAACGTCTTCCTTTTTTGGTTAACTACTGAACATTTTATCAAATCCGATAATTAACCGATTCTTGGGAAAAACAAAGAAAAAATCCAAGAAAAATAGCGCTTTTAGCAAGTGCGTATTTTTGTGCACATCAATTAATATGAGTTATGAATGGCGTAAATGCTAGAATGCCAACCACTTAAAACTTAAAATATTTGTGAATATTCAATGGGTAGAAATCATCATCATCATCATCATCATCATCTAGTCGAACTGACAGCAGTGATTCCAATGAATACCTCTCGTCAACTGTCCCTAGAAATATATCCTGGAAAGTCCTCACAACGGCATTCAGTTTCCACAAAGAGTTGATATATATATATATATATATATATATATATATATATATATATATATATACTGTGTAGAAAATAAGTATTTCATCCCCTGTTGATTTTCTGAGTGTGCCAACTTACAACAAAAGGAACGGTCTATAATTTTCAGGTTAGGTCCGTCTTAAAAGCGAGAGATATAATTAAAAACAAAAATTCTAGAAAATCAGATTATATTACCTTTTGAACATTTATTTGTATTTTATCGAAAAAAACAAAAAGTATTTCACCCCATAGCAAAATATAACTCAGTACTTGGTGAAGAAACCCTTGTTGGCAAGTACAGCAGCCAGACATTTCTAGATAGTTGGTTACCAAGTTTTTATAGATCACATGAAGAATTTTAGCCCATTCCTCTTTGCAGATCCTCTCCAAACTCTTAAGGTTTGTAGGTTCTCGTTCGCTGCTAAAAACGCAGCCAATCAATCAACCAACCAACCACCAACCAACCAACCAACCAACCAAGTCCTAAAAAGCCTTGCAAGAAACAGAAATTAATCAAATACAAGAAAGAAATGAAGCTATACAGAAGACAGCATCTCTGAAATGATCAAGGGAATTGAGAGCTGAACTTTCGAGTGGCTTGTTGCCTCCTGACCCCGAACAGAACCAGCGGTGACCATCTCAAGTTAATCGATGAATTTATGCCATGTTGGAAAGAAGATAATTAAACATTTTTTTATTCACTCATTTTATTTGCAGTTTGTTAACGCATTCGCGAGCAGATACATTTTTGTTGAGAGGGCGAATTATTTTCAGAATATTGGTAAGTAGGATCACACATGTCAATTACCGTATTTGACGGCATATAGGGCGCACTTTGTTTTCCAAATTTTGGCTCAAAAAATTGCCCTGCGTCTTATACATCGTGGCTTAAGTTTGAAAGCTCCCGTATTAATGTTATTATTATTATTATTATTATTATTATTATTATTATTATTATTATTATTATTATTATTTCTTTTTGAGTTTTCACATCACCATTAGCTGATGGTCCTTCACTGGAGTTTGAGTGACAGCAAGTCTCTTCAGTCTCCAGGACTCTTCTGAGTATTCTGGCAGATTGCAGCCGTGCAGTGTTCTGAATGGTATCAATTCTTCCTGATTTCCAGACTTTCCAAACCCTTTTCCAATCCTTTTGGGACCGTTCCAAGTGCACCAACTACAATTGGTATCATTTTGACTTTCATATTCCATAACTTTTTCAGTTCTCTGGCAAGGTCGAGGTATTTTTTCTATTTTTTCATTTTCCTTTAGCTTCACCCTGTGATCTGCTGCAACTGCAAAATCCACCAGTTGACAAGATCTTTCTTTTTTGTTAATCAACACTAGGTCTGGTCTTCTTTCTGGAATAAGGTGATCCGTTTTTATTTCAAAGTCCCAGAGAATTTTATGCGTTTCGTTCTCAAGAACATATTCTGGTTTATGCATATACCATTTTGTTGTATGGTTTATTATTATTATTATTATTATTATTATTATTATTATTATTATTATTATTATTCACTCCTTTTGAGTTTTTCACATCAGCGTTAGCTGATGGTATTTCCCTGGAGTCTGAGTGACAACAAGTCTCTTCAAGTCTCCAGGACTCTTCCGAGTATTCTGGGATTTGCAGCAGAGCAGTAGTCTGGGTGGTCTCTATTCTTCTTCTGATTTCTAGATCCTCCAGTCTTTTTTTCCAAGTTCATTGGTACCGTTCCAAATGCATCAACTACAATTGGTAACACTTTCACTCTCATATTCCACAGCTTTTTCAATTCTCTGGCAAGGTCCAGGTATTTGTTCATCTTTTCATTTTCCTTCAGCTTCACCCTGAATCTGGCCTGCTGAAATGGGGGTGCTTTTTATATGCCCGTGCGTTTTATATGTCGTCAAATACGGTACTCATGTATAAAAAAAGCAAACAAAATATGATAATTTGATTTTGTGCTACAGCGCATATAAAAAATAAAGCACTCACTTTTAATTAAGATATTTTGCAAAACAATGTCCAGAATCCTACATAACACTGAGGCCTCCTAGCGATGTTTCGTTATTTCAAAATTAAATTAGTCCACGTGCACTCAAAATGAAAATATTGCTCTGCTCGTGTACCGCAGGTGATATAAAATATCCTTCTGTCCGGGAAAAAAGGGTTAAAGCCGGCTCTGAGAATGGATATGAGTATTCTTTTTAATCTGTAATTCTGGGCTGTGGAGCAATTATTAAAATGCTATCATTTCCCCCTTCCCAAATTTCGCTATTGGCAGAAATTAAATTCTTGCAAGCGGAAACATCCACTCTTTCCGAGTGTCGAAGTTCGAACTGAATTAAAGACCCCGAGAGAAATTATCTCCCCTCTCTCTCTCTCTCTCTCTCTCTCTCTCTCTCTCTGTCTCTTTTTCTTTCTTTCTCTTTCCTATCACGTGATAATCCAGTAACCAATCACATTGTCCCCCCTGCTGGGAACGAGGAAGTCTGTATCCCTTACTATTTTTTCCGATCACATTAACAAGAGGAAGTAATTTTTTTTCTATTTTTCCCAGGTCACATCCGGACTTTCTGTTATGCTTCCCCTGGAGATATTGAGGTCATCTCGAGTTAGTCACCCCTATCTGCTCACAGCAATCCGAAATATTTGTCATCTGTTACATAACACGATGAGGGTACTTGATTATTAATATTTTCTCCTTTATTCAAATCCACGGCCAATACATGTCATAGATATTGAATTACTTTCATCTGAAAATGTTTTAAAATTTAGGATATATATATATATACAAGGTGTGTCAAAAAGTATCGAGAATTGTATTCATTTTGAACACACCTTGTATTCTGAAAAAAAAACCCAACTTTCCATTCATTAATTTTTTTCAAAATACAAGTTGTGTCAAAAAGTACCAAGTTTAAAGTCATATATACCGAGAGAGAAAGACTGAATCGAGAGTTATTTTTTCAGAATACAAGTTGTGTCAAATGTACAAAAATCTCGGTACTTTTTGACACCACACACACACACACACACACACACACACACACACATATATATATATATATATATATATATATATATTATATTTAGCCTTTAGAAAACAAGGATTTTTAGTGCATTTTAGTAGACGATCTTTGATACTATTTCCTCAAACAAGTAAAAGATCTAATTTTTGGTGTCAATATTTAGTATACTAACACACAACTTTCACATAGATGGACAATTTGATATTTTTTTAAAGTGAAAAATCGACCTACCCTAGGTTGCAATGCTTCCCAAGATGATAGTGATTTAGTGTTTGGCAAGGATTTCTTCCTCCCAAATGATAGCTTGAAAATCCATTCAACATAAAATACAGCTTATGTTGCATAATAAATTGCGGTTGCAAAAGATTATCGTCAATCCCCTGTATTTCTGAAGGGATGGCCCTTTTCATGTCACGGGCGGTACTTTCCATGGAATATTACAGAAAGCTCGCGAAATACGTGATGTCACGTGGGACCTGGTTGGGTCTCAGTTCCAGCTTGGACGTCAGGCAGAGAAGGCATATCTGCTCACTGGGGCTCACGCGCGCGCTGTGTTTAGTTAGAGGAATATGTTTAGTTAAGTAAATAAAACTTTAATCAAATAATATGGTTTTGTGGTTGATGAATATCTTGGCAACAAGCTGACCTAGAAGAAGAAATGAATCAAGGACGACCAACCGGCAAGAACAGAGAAATAGAAGTCATAGAGAAAGAATAGAAACGACTAGAGATCACCAATGGCCAAAGAAGTAAATTATGCATCTCTATCTACCTGTGTATATCTCTCCCCTCTCTACAGTAAAATAACACTTGTGTATGTACCCAACATGGGACACGAGGTGTATGAGTATGTAACACTTATGTGAAACACCAAATAAAGTGGGTAGTTAACAAAGAAAAAAAAGGAAATGTTCCTGTCTACTTTATTTTCATCGTATGCAAGAAATAACAATCTATAGCATTTGCATTGATTGGTTTTCGCTCTGTATTAAATTGTAGCAAACACATCTACTCAGATGCATTAGGTTATCCAAAAGAGGGTAACCTAACACAGAATATTTGGTAGGGAAAAAGACAAATCAATAAGATATAACATTTAATTATACAGCATACAAAGAGGGAACATAGTTCGTGTTTGAAACCACAAAAGAGCCACAAGATGTTCAGGGAACAGGAAGAAAGGTTTAAACAACAAAGGGGTGGAAACCATTTAGTATTTTTTAGGAGGTCTGGGAACAAAAACTGGCACCATGTGTATAGCTGCTGAGGAAGCAAAAATACGTCTCTCTTCCAATGTCATGTTGGTAAAAAAGATTTTTGGGTTCAATTTTGTCTCCGAGCATATGAATCTCTTAGATCAGCGGTCCTCAACCTTTTTTACACCACGGACCGGTTTCATCTAAGACAATTTCATGGATCTTATTAAAAAACAAAACTTTAGTACAAATACTTTTAACAAGTAAAATAACATTACAAATGATGTTTATAGTTTATTTTATACAATCTTACTATATATGGTAAATGGCAAGTTGGAATTCTTTGGGAAAATTTGAAAGATTGTGTGTTAATATCTTATGAAAACATGTCCAAGTCGACCTGTTTTTACTATGTATTAGCCTCCATTAAAACATTAAAACAAAAGAAAAATTGTGTAGAAACAATTTAAAATAACATTACACATAGTGTTCATAGTTTATCTATACAGAGTTAACCCAACCACACACACACACACACACACACAGATTTATGTGTGTGAGTCTAAGTTAGGCTAGTAAAGACATAAAGACACTAGTGCTAGCTGTCATTTTCTTGCCTATTCAATTTTCAATCAAACAATATATATATATATATATATATATATATATATATATATATATGTGTGTGTGTGTGTGTGTGTGTGTGTGTGTCCGACGAGAATTGTCTGTACAGTTCAACAAACTTGGATAAACGAAAAAATGCTGCCAAAATACACTTATATATATATATATATATATATATATATATATATATATATATATAGTAGATGTCTTAGAGAAGCTGTAAGAAATATAAACTGATTTGACAACTTTTAAATTATTATTATTAAAACAAAAAAAAATGTAATGGCGAAGAAAAGTTTTACACTGGCCAGGGATCATCATTTATATTGATATGATGAGCTATATATATATATATATATATATATATAAACAAGTTTTTGGTACAGCTAATTTTATATATAACTTAGAATAGTAACATACTTTATTAATGATCAACATTAAAAAAAGGAAGCGAAAGATGATATAAACTATTAAGTACATAGGAATGTATGTATTTTACGGTCACTGAGAGATCAAATTTCCGGAGAAATGATCATACCACCAGATCCTTAATTACCTCTGTACTATTCATACGCTGAGTTGGCGAGGGCCGGTTTCGAACTACGAACCTTGTGGTTTCTAGCCCAACGCTCTACCGACTGAGCTAACCCACGTATAAAAAACTTAATTTAACTCTTATTTTTTTTCTTTCTTTCCTTCTTTCCAATTGAAACAGATTAATACCACAAATATTGATAACAAGATGAACATATGTATATTAGATTGGAAATCAAGAAAGTGTAAACAAAAGTCTTATCTTCCTTTTAGAAGATTTAAGTTTTTTTTGTTTTGTTTTTAATTGTTGTCTCTTTTTGTATCAATGCATTAATCATTATATTATAACAAGTGCGTGGTGTAATGGTTAACGTCATTGGAAATGGACTCGTAGTCCCGAGTTCAAATCCCGGATGTGATAAATTGCATTTCACTTAGCGCTAATACCCTTGGGAAAGGTATGAATCCTACTCTCCCTCCAGCTATGGATAAATAGTAGGACAGACTGGGCTCTTTAACCCTGGTTAGGTAACCGGTCTAGGAGAAGGAAAACTCTGAATTCAAACCCGTTGAACTCCGCTTAAGAAATTGACCCTGTGTCACATCCTCTTCGTGCGGAGGGGTTGGTATATATATATATAACAAGCAAGACCTATGGATATAACACAGTATCATAATTCAATTATTGCAACATTTGATATGTTTACACATCACTTGAAATTTCTAATTACTGCGGTTTGTATGGAATCCTTGTAAGAAAAAAGAATTCCTAACTGCCTGAATGTAGTATTTGTAACGCTTGACCTACTCTCCTTGTTTCCTGCATAGGTTATTATTATGAACACACTCCAATTGTTTTTTTTTGTTGTTTTTTCAGATATTTATGGTACATAAGAACTTTTACTTGCTAACCACTATACATATTTACTGCGATACTATCTTGCTCAACATTAAACCATGAAAGGACTCTATTTTCAAACCCGTTCTTACGTGGAGGATTTGAAACAAGTTCACTTGTATGGAGCACACAATGAAAATTAAAAAAAAATAACCAGTACACTACGACAAGACGTCATTCTTATTCACACGATCCGTTCGTCACGGATAGGATGTGACATAAGGTTGCATGCATCAGCTATCCTCGTAATTTAGTAGTAATAGATCGGCGAAACTATCCTGCTAAACATTACCCCACGATGGAACGTGTATGTATTGGTGTGGTCGTTTTGCAAGTCAGTATTAGGGGCACTGCAAAACTTAACCCTCATTTCGTCGTAACTAATCCCTTACAATTTATTTCATGGATACTATTTTCTGTGTCTGCATTTCTCATGAGCTTTTAGACTTTTCAATTTCCTTTTAAAAATTCCACCCTGTCGGCTGGGGCGTTAGAATGCACCGACTGCACCTCTGCAGAGGTGTAAGACTCCCCCAATGGGGCTACCTGTTGGCCGTGGGTGGCGACCCATGATGCTTAAGGATAGAGCCCAGGTGGATGAGCAGTTCATGACATGTAATACTCCACTTTGGCCCTATCTGGGGCTAGACGGTCGGTCGGAGAGGCCCCCTCCGATCAATTGGCTGGTCACGTCAAGCCCTAGCACCTATATGATTTTCCCAACCCTATTGCCCTTATGGCAAGCACCAACCCCTTTTTATCATATGGGTGCTAGAAGGCGGTGGCTGCGGATCTACATGTCCTGGGAATGACGTTAAACTCTATCTGATGGTGATGTTCCAGTTTTGGAGGTTTGGGGAATGTGGAGCACCCCTTCATCGCCATTGCTCCCTGGACCACTCTGACCCAGAGTGGTAGTACCTGTTAGGGTCCCATCTATGGGTTAAATAGAAAAATGTATTTATAAAAAAAATTATATTATCCATTAAGAATTGATTCATTTCAAAACTTTATCGGCATTAAATGACCCACTGAGGTTGATATGCCGTAAAACAAAAAGAACCAAACCAAACTTTTAAAAATTCACTGCCAAATCAATATGAAAGATATTGACCGGAAGGTGGTAAATCTCTGATGTCTGTAAATAGAGACAGACAAAATGGCGTTCATGAATATTCGGGATTCGTGAGTGGAAATATCAGGAACTAATACACTCCTTTTATGTTAGAAATAGATAGTCTGAACATCGCGGGAGAAAATGTTCAACAGTAAAATATTAATTATTTCTTTGTCGGATCGTGAAATATAGCAGTTTTTAGATGGGAATTGTCAGCCAACTCGATAAGTGTGTTGGTAGGAGTGCTGAGTTTAATCGATTGTAATTAAATATCGACCGGGATATTTTAAAGGTGTGTCTATGTTAGAAATTAGAGGCGCTCGTGCATAACGGTTATCGACGTACTATCTGGACACGGTTACCCGAGTTCAAATCCTGAACAAGGCTTATGGCTTTTCACATAGCGCTGAAACCATTGGGAAAGGGAAGAATTTAAGTGTTTAGAATTTGCTGACTCTATCTCCTGCAGAGGGAAAGGCATGGTGTGACACTAAACTGCATATGATGTTGAGGCTCGAATTAACTTTTGGGACAAATAATTTGAAAATATGGTGCACCTTGTACGTAAATAAGCATGTTTTTACCAACCCCTTCGCACGAGCAGGATGTGACAAAAGGTCGATTTTATGTAAAGTTTATCAGCTTTCCCTTCTCGCAGAATGGTTTCTGTTCCAAGATTAAAGAGTCCAGTCTACCTTTCTAATTACACATCGATGGAAGGAGAACGGATGTATACCTTTCCCAAGAGGTGCGTGGTCTAATGGTTTGAGTCGTAGGAAGTGGACTCGTCGACCTGAGTTCAATTTCTAGACGGAGCTGTTTGCATTTCACATGGCGCTAATACCCTTGGGAAAGGTATGAACCCAATTCTCCCTCCAGCTATGCGTAAATAGCAGGGCAGACTGGGCTCTTTAACCATGGCTATGCAACCAGTCTAAGAGAAACTCTGAATTCAAATCTGTTAAACCCCGCTTAAGAAATTGACCTTGTGTCGCATGCTGCTCGTGTGGAGGGGTTGGTAAATATATATACCTTTCACAATAATATCATCATTATGTAAAATGCAAGCAGTCTCGTCATTTGAACTCGTGTCGCCGTGTCTTTTTGTAACGTTATGGGCTTTTTACCGCGTCTTTCAGTGCCTCAAAATGCACGGCGCTATTAAAAGTAATTCACTGGTCGCTGGACGGTCACAAGGCATGTAATTTCTGGGGTTGTTTACAACTCCACACAGAATCTCTAGTAGTCAGCCTTCAAGCTCAGAAGGAAGTCTTTCTTTCTCCTTTCGTTTATGGTCCAGCAAAAGGTATCACGTTTCACGACCGTGGGTCTTTAGTCACGGCCAATTGACTTTCTATCTTCACGGAATATTTTTGAGGAAGGGAATCACATTCATAAAATACCTCGTAGTATCTCTTGTAGTAGAATAAAGATGAGGACAGTACATCTTGCTTTTCATCAATTTATTTTCTCAATGCAAGTTATTGAGAGAGAGAGAGAGAGAGAGAGAGAGAGAGAGAGAGAGAGAGAGAGTCGATTTCTGTAACACACGCCTTTCAGTCACCGGCTTATGACTAACTCGCCGGTTCTAATTGCGCGTGTCAATTAAGAGGTCAACGGGTCAACCATCCTTTCTTTTGACAAACCGATTAAACTAAATTTTAATAGCAAAATCCCAGACTCACTAGCTCCGAATAGACTCACAGGTGATAATGACTTTTACATTGCTTGCCCGCCCACTCCCGTGAGGTCTGAGCATCATGCTACATCCTATTAAGGTTTCTCTGTGTCTGGCACAAGGCCACAAATATAGGTGTAGGCACGGCCATTATGCTACATTTTTCAATGAAGATAACCATTACTCTATTAGCGTCTCCACGCAAATAGGTATGGTAATTTTTATCTTTACCACGAGTTAGATAATTGAAGTGTTACACGCCTGACATTTAAATTGTATAATTGTTAACGTTAATTAACGCAGTCCACAGGCAGAAGAATGAATAATTCACTTCTCACTGATTTCTGATCAGACCTCAAACTGGTAGAATCTAATTAACACGCGGCTTAATCGAATTCAGTAATGTCGTCTATCATCCTGTGTATTGGTACGATAACCAGTTCCATTTACAATAGTGACAGAATTTGATAGCCCGAAGCGCCATTGCGATGAATAAAGGACAATCAGCGTAAGGTATTTGCAATAAAACCAATCATCTGGCTTCTACTTTCATTCAATTATTTTTCTTTTATCTTTCTTTTTTCTTTCATCCTCCTTCCTTCTTTCCTACTTATTCTTTTTTCTTTCTTCCTTCCTTTCTTTCTTTCTTTCTTTCTTTCTTAATTTACCATCTTTATATCCTTATTCTTTTTTTCTTCCCTCTTTCCCACTTATTCGTTCGTTCTTTCTTTCTCTCTCTCTCTCTTTCTTTCTTTCTTTCTTTCTTTCCAAATTTAAAATAAGAATAAGGATATAAAGATGATATCCTTATTCTTTTTTTCTTCCCTCTTTCCCACTTATTCGTTCTTTCTCTCTTTTTTTTATTCTTTCTTTCTTTCTTTCTTAATTTACCATCTTTATATCCTTATTCTTTTTTTCTTCCCTCTTTCCCACTTATTCATTCTTTCTTTCTTTCTTTCTTTATTAATTTACCATCCTTATATTCTTATTCTTTTTTTCCTTTTTTACTAATTCCTAATTCCTGATGACCATGTCGGCGGTGTTTAGAATACCCTGTATCCACTGAAGATGTGTAAGACCCCAACCCGCAAAAAAGGGGTTTGGTTTGGCTTGGTTTGTTTTGTTTTACGGCATATCAGACTCAATAGGTCATTTAATGCCGATAAAGTTTTGAAATAAATTCATTCTTAGCAGGATGTGACACAAGGTCAATTTCTTAAGCGGAGTTCAACAGGTTTGAATTCAGAGTTTTCCTTCTCCTAGACCGGTTGCCTAACCAAGGTTAAAGAGCCCAATCTGTCCTACTTTTTATCAATAGCTGGAGGGAGAGTAGGATTCATACCTTTCCCAAGGGTATTAGTGCTAAGTGAAATGCAATTACCAAGTCCAGGATTTGAAATCTGTGCGACGAGTCTATTTCCCATGACTTTAACCATTACACCACGCGCTTCTTAAGCTAGTATATATATCGGGATTGGAATTTAAAACAAGGCAACGTGGATCCTAAACAAAATCTAATTTCTCTCTAAAAAACAAACAAAAAAAACCCCAACCACGTTTTGTTTTTTCATTATCCTCAACATTTTTAAAGATTATACCGTCTAGATATTTCCCCTCGTGAGTTGAATGCTTTCTCTCCCCAACGCTCATCTAATTATTGCCTCAGGTATTGCTGTGATTAGATGAAGAATGGAATCTTTCAGTTCGTTAGTTGTGTGCGGTTTACCTTCAAAGAGCCTCCAGGTATTACCATGGGAAGAAATCTCAAGGACTAAATGCGGTATGCAAGCCAGCCCACTGTGATGCATTGATAGAATCGCCATTGTAAAAATAAATTACAGTAACAAAGGCATGATGTTCACTCTTGCACGCCATCATAGCAACTGAAATGGCATCACAGTGGCTGCTTAAAGACATTTCTTCCATGCATTCAAATCTTATTGATGTAGGTTTTTGTTGGTCGGACCTCACTAGTGCGTGCCTTTTTATGTGTCCATAGGAGAACGTCACTTATGAGTTCGTCTTTGTTTCGCCAACGGTGTTGAACATGTATTGTCCGCCTTATCCGTCAAAGAGCACAGTCTCCCCAACAATTTACCCACAGCTGAAGGGAGAATAATTGGATTCGTGTCTAATTCGTGATCTTATGGCTTATGATTTCGAACTGGGTCAAAGGTGAAATTGAAATGGACCACAGGACATTTAGCTCGGTTTGCAAAAACCTGATTCACAGGTTGTACTCCAATCCATGGACGGATATCCGTTGCGTAGCACTTGGAGAGTATCAGGCGAGCACAGCATCTCACAGTCCAGTATTGCAATAGTCTCCGCTATTGATAAGTCCGGAGTATAAACAAGCTCTGAAGATGATTTTTATAAATCAAAATATTGTTCAATATTAGCTATGAATATGATATAAAATCTTTTCACTTTAACAGCATATTGTGTTGTTTTCATATCCATTTATCTATACTCATACCGTCGGATTCATTTCCTTTCTCTTAACTTATATATACTAGCAAATATATGCACCCTCCGGGTGCAAGTATTTAAGTTTTAATGCAATAAAATATTGTATTAAATTAGAAAGGCTAATGAAACTAAATAAGAATGCAGATAAAAAGATTTAAAACCGAGGGAGTATAATCGAAAAATAGAACAACTGAAACTTACTCTTCCATCACTCTCGTCTTTCATTGTTATTTTTTCTAATTTAAGTATTTAGTTAAAAGAGGAAGTAAATAATAAAATGACAGTTATTTTATCTTGTTAATGGATTTCATTTAAGATTCATTGAAGAGATTTTTGCTTATATTCATTAAAATAAAACCAAACAGTTAGAAATCAATAATACTAAGCACATATTTATTAAATTCGATTTTTTAATATTAATATGCAAATTAGCCTTCCCATTCACACTGTAAGCCACTATTTTGTTGTATATATAAATATAATAGCATGTTGTCAGTATGTAGACATGGTTAACAGTATTAATAATGTAAGACAATTTTATTAATAATTGAGGTTTAGATAAAAATAAAATCATGGAGAATGTGATGTCAATAAATAAGAGAATTGTGACTTGAGTAGGAATATAGTTTCGGTTACAGACAGAAAAACACACAATCTCCATTATAATAAGATATATATATATATATATATATATATATATATATATAATGTTCTCATGCTCAGCAATTGTAAAGTTGCTGATTTAAATTGAAGTTCCAGCATTAAATGCTAATCATTAAATTCTTTCCCCGTTGGGAAATTCAACTGATTGCATAGACAGCAAGTACCAAAATAATTTGCAATTTATTCCGACCAGGCGATAATCTCCTGTGAATCTATATTAAATATTGGGAACAGTCTGCGTATACCCTATATAACGGTTAAAAAGTTTGATATAGATCGACCAAAGTTGTAATTCACAAAGTTTAGCTTAGTTTATCACAAGAACAAAAGAATATAGCACCCAGTGAGAATCGAACTCACTAACAATTGTCTTACAGCATTACACCATTTTTAATTGTCGGTTAGGGCTGTAGAATACGTCGACTGCACCCCCGCAGTGAGGTAAAGCCCCGCACATAGTGGGACCACCTGTTGGCCGTGGATTGTGACCCGTGATGCTCGGCCCTTAATTGGGCTGAACGGAAGGGCGGAAATCAATCATCTGGTCACATCAAGCCCTAGTACCAATATGATTATCCTGACCGTATTCCTCAATTATTCGTATGGCAAACTCCCAACCCTTTTTATCATATGTGTACTAGAAGGCTGAGGTTGAGGGTTTTAGTGTTCTGGGTTAAAATGCATCTGGTGGTGAAGTTCCAATTTTGGAGCTTTTGGTGGGGGTTGTAGTACTACTTCATTCCTCTTATTGTCAGATTCACTTTGAACCGGATTGGTTCTTACTACGCAAAAGCAGATATTGTAAGCAACCTGGTTATTTCCTATAAGTCTAACATAAACAAAGGGACACCACTCTTGACTGATAAATTATTTATTTATTGATCTACTAGGAAAAAAGAAGACTAATTTTTATTAACTTCAAATGTATTAATAAATTGGTAGAACTAATTTGATTAACTTCATGTGTATTAATAAATTGGTAGAAATAATTTTCATTAACTTCATGTGTATTAATAAATTGGTAGAAGTAATTTTCCTTAAATTCATGTGTATTAATAAATTGGTAGAAATAATTTTCATTAACTTCAAATATATTAATAAATTGGTAGAATTAATTTTCATTAACTTCATGTGTATTAATAAATTGGTAGAATTAATTCTCATTAACTTCATGCGTATTAATAAATTGGTAGAAATAATCTCATTAACTTCATGTGTATTAATAAATTGGTAGAATTAATTTTCCTTAACTTCATGTGTATAAATAAATACTGGTAGTTGATGATCAACTATCATCTTCTAGCAACTATAGGATAAAAAGGTGGGTGTTTTCGTTTGAGCAATTTGAAGAATACGATTGGGTCAATCCTATAATTGCTATGGCTTGACCAGCCGATTGATCAAATGAGGCTTCTCCGACCGCCCGTCTCCTCTCGATTAAGTAGCGAGGTGGAGTGTTGCATATAAAGGACAAGTCAGTACCCGGCACTTTGGCCACTCAGCCACCAGGATCCTATCCTCAGGCATTACAGATCAGCATCCACGGTCAACAGGTGAATCTATTTGGGGCAGTGCTTACCCCTCTTCTGTTGTGCAGTCGGGTTATCTGATTCAGGAGTATTCTACAGAAATGTAACTAGTTATTAATTTGGTTTCTTTAATGCAAAACGCGACAAGCCATTTGTTCTTTGAACATAATAGGCCGATAACACGCTTAAGCGATGTTGGAAAATGTGCCGCGAATTTTAGCCTTTTTTAATATATATATAATTTCGATCTACATCAGAAATAACTAAGTCTCACGGGAAAGCTTTTTTTTACAACTAATTCTACTAAGCAGACATTATCGTATAAAATTGATCTTATATTCATTGATTTCTATCAATAATGGAAGATAAACGATTTGGTTACATTTTTTTGCTATTATTTTTCTTTCTTTTTCTTTTTTTTTTCTTCTTCTTTTACGTTTATTTATTTATTTTTTTTGCTTTTGATTTTCCGCCATGTTTTTCATAAAATCTGTGAAGTCAGAATGGAAATGCCGATTTGCCGGCAGTAATGTACCAGACATTTTTTCTCCTACAAAAATATATACTCGTAATTTGATTATTATTAGATTTTTTTTACTCGTATTTCTTTCATCTTATTCCTGTTCATTTTACTATCAATTAGAAATGTGGAAAAAAAAGAAAATAAACTGATCGCAGGGAGAGGGAGATTGCGATAAAAAAAGTAAAAAAGTATAAATAAAAAATACATAAAACCTAACAATGTTTCCTGTATTGAATTCCAATAATACTACGAAGTCGGTCTAAACTAACGTGTTTATTTTGTTTATTTTTCCGGTTGGTAACCCTCATTCAAAGTCAGTTGATCAATGTTGCCTTAAAGAAGCAAGAAAACACCCAGTTCCTGTATTTCTCCGCGAATTTGAAATTAATGGATCATATGACCTTTAGGCACCCCTTTAGCGATCTCAATTCATAAGTACATTTTTTAATTTACACAGTCAACACCCGTTTGTTTGTTTTGCGGTTTGGTTTGGTTTGTTTTACGGCATATCAACCTCAGTGCGTCATTTAATGCTGACAAAGTTGTGAAATAAATTCACTCTTAATAGATACTCAATTTTTTAATGAACTCATGTTTTTCTATTTAACCCATAGATAGAGAGACTATTTTTAAAGATTTTTTAAAATTATAAAACTAACCCCTAAACGTAACCCCTAACCGTTACCCCTAACCGTAACCCCTAACAAACAACCGGATGTTGACGGTGTAAATGAAAAAAAATATACTTATGTATCGAGGTCGCAAAAGGGGTGCTTAAAGGTCATATGGTTCAAATTGATTTGAAATCACTGTAATAATAAATGAACACTCACGGCTGGGCTTGAGAAAGCTTTAATCTACTTAGAATACAGTTGCAGTTTCTTAGGAGTTTATATACTTTCAGAAAGTTAAAGATTTACCCAAAGGGGAGGTAATAATAAAACAGGGGAAGTAACTCTCAATTACTTATTACAATCACGTTTGTCAAACTAAAAAATAAACAAATAGAAACACATACACAATCAGTCCTATTAATTTAGCGATACAATTTCAATGCGCACGTGTGTAACCGTTATCGTCATTGGAGATGAAATCTGCGACAGGAGTTCAAATACTGAACGAAGCTATTTGCGTTTCATTTCACGCTAATGTCCCTGGGATATGAATGTATCCATCCTTTTTTCTGACCTAGCAGGCTCTCAGCCTTTTTTTTCCGTAACAAGAAGTTAACTAAAAGGTTTGGTTTGGTTTGTTTTGTTTTACGGCATATCAACCTCAGTGGGTCATTTAATGCCGATAAAGTTTTGAAATAAATCAATTCTTAATGGACAATACAATTTTTTAATAAATACATGTTTCTATTTAACCCCTAGATTGGACCCTAACAGGTACTACCACTCCGGGTCAGAGTGGACCAGGGAACAATGGTGATGAATGGGGTGCTCCACATTCCCCAAACCTCCAAAACTGGAACCTCACCATCAGATAGAGTTTAACGTCATTCCCAGGACATGTAGACTCTCAGCCACGGCCTTCTATCACCCATATGATAAAAAGGGGTTGGGGCTTGTCATAAGGGCAATAGGGACTAAAAGGTTTGCAAATAAATAGATACCTACGATTTTGTGTAAAATTGATGTGCATAATATTCACAATGATTATTTGATTAAAAATTAATAGATGCACGCCACATTTTATTAGAGGGGAACAGAACTAAGTTTCCATTTTAAATTGTTTTATTTTTTTTTTTTTTACACCTTTAATAAATTTGAGGATTTTGCTTATGATACTAATTCTCTGACATTGAATTATTAACTGCCACCCACTCAGGCAATATATTTCAGAAATTAACTTTTACACCGCGCGGAGGATGTTTATTTCTGCTAGTTTGTTTTAATTTATATTAACTTGTTGAATTAAAGACGAACAAGTTTTACTTTTCTATCCTTCTAAAATCTTACGCAGAATCGATCAAGATGATTTTTAAAAAATAGAAATAAATCACATTGCTTTTCTTTTGGAAGTGTTGCTAAAATCCTTATTCCCCTTGAGCCCCCCCCCCTCTAGCTCAAAGTCCTTAATTGCTTTTTATAGTAAAAATCATTTTCGATGTATTTTTATAATAAAAATCATGTTCAATGAATTTTTATATTAAAAACCATGTTCAATGCATTTTTATAGTAAAAATCCTTTTCAATGCATTTTTATAGTAAATAGTTTTTTCAATGCAAAAATCATTTTTAATGGGTTTTTTTTATAGTAAAAATCATTTTCAATGCATTTTTATTGTAAATATTTTTTTTCCATGCAAAAATCATTTTTAATGGTTTTTTATAGTAAAAATCATTTTCAATGCATTTTATAGTTAAAATCAAAATGATTTTCAATTCAGAAATAAATCTCAATGTATTTTTATAGTAAAAGTCATGTTCAATGCCAAAGTCATTTTCAATACATTTTTTTGCAGTGTAAGCTCAATGTCCTTAATTGCTTTCCACGTCTTAGGCAATAAAACAGAGTGAACGCGTGCGAGTACTGTTGAGAAGCCTTGCATTTGTGCTAATGTATTTCAGCTCCCAAACCAGATCTGCCCTCAAGATCATGTGTTAACTTTTTTGTTGGATAGACTATTGTTATTGCGTCATTAAATGTGAACTCTGGGAGATAGATTAATGTAGAGAGAATATTCAGTCACTCACGAACAGTAAAAATAACGAAACTCAGGATAAAGAAAAAAAAAAGATAGATTATACAAATAAGTAGTAAAAACATTGACAGTGAAATATAAAGCGTCAGAATTATGAGTGAAGAGGTGTGAGGAAAAATTGCTTTGCTTAATACACGCACACACACACACGCACACACACACACACACACATACACACACACACACACACACACACATATATATATATATATATATATATATATATATATATATATATATATATATATATGAAGTAAAATGGAATCGGCCAGCCGAGTTCAAATTCAGCGGAGACTGTTTACTTTTCATTTCGCGCTAATGAATTTTTACAGTAAAAATCATTTTCGATCAGTTTTTATAATAAAAACCATGTTCAATGCATTTTTATAGTAAATAGTTTTTTCAATGAAAAAATCATTTTTAATGGTTTTTTATAGTAAAAATCATTTTCAATGCATTTTTATAGTAAATAGTTTTTTCAATGCAAAAATCATTTTTAATGTTTTTTTATAGTAAAAATCATTTTAATGCATTTTTATAGTAAATAGGTTTTTCAATGAAAAAATCATTTTTAATGGGTTTTTATAGTAAAAATCATTTTCAATGCATTTTTATAGTAAATAGTTTTTTCAATGAAAAAATCATTTTTAATGTTTTATTATGGTAAAAATCATTTTTAATGGTTTTTTTATAGTAAATAGTTTTTTCAATGAAAAAAATCATTTCTAACGTTTTTTTATAGTAAAAATCATTAGCAATGCATATTATAGTTAAGATCAAAATGATTTTGACGTCAAAAATAAATTTCAATGTATTTTTACAGTAAAAGTCATGTTCAATGCCAAAATCATTTTCAATACATTTTTATAATCAAATCATTTGCAGTGTAAATCATTTTTGATTTATTTTGTTAAATGGCAAATCAACTCCTTATAAATCATAAAAATGCCAAAACTTATTTCATTTGTAAATATTCATATGCTGACAAAAAATATCAAAAAGATGACAACAATGCATGCGAGTTCGAAAAAAAATGAGGACCGTATTTGACGGCATATAGGACGCACTTTTTTTTCCAAAATTTTGGCTCAAAAAATTGCCCTGCGTCTTATACATCGTAGATGAAGTTTGAGACCCCCCGTAGGCATTATTATTATTATTATTATTATTATTATTATTTCCTGCTATTGAGATGTCTTGTGTATGCTTATTGCTCGTCTGTACTGCCAAATGGTTTTTATACAGCTATGTTTCTGCTTGTGTAATGCACAGTTAGACTGTGTTCAACAATATCTATTAATAATGGAGATTCGCTTCCAATTTTTGTCTGTAACAAAAATTACGTCACTGCTTACGTCACATTACCAAAAATCGTCATAACATAGAATAAATACACTTTAAATTTGAACATGCAACATTAGACAGTCCTCATTGTTTTTTAAAACAAGTTTTGATAAATACATGACTGGTATTATATATCTATATATAGTTTGTTTTATTTCAATACATATTTAAAGTTTACATTTCAAATTGTTTTATTTTTAATCCTTTAATGAATTTGATGATTTTACTTACTTAGGGTACAAACTCGCTGGCATTGAATTTTTAACTCCCACCCCTCAGGCAATATGTTTCAAAAATCTATTTTTATATCGCCTGGGGGTTTTTTTTAATTTTGTACTAGTATGCTTAAATATACTAAAAACTGAATCTGACCTTCTGAAATAGGGGTGCGTCTTATATGCCCGTGCGTCTTATATGCCGTCAAATACGGTATTTCTGGGAACGTTTCTTGTTTTCACTAATCTCCTGGATGATTAAAATCATAGCAATCTCTTTCTTCCGATCGTTTTTTTCAGTTCATCACATTCGTCGGTGTTGTTTTCTGGATGCGAATGCTCAAATTTCAAGTCCGAAAGTTCTTTAGTTAAAAGGAACCCTCAGACTTGAATTTTAGGCTTCCACACCAATTCTTCCTTCCAAGAATCCGCATCCCCTGGAACATCGCAAAGCCGTTAAACGTAGGAATATATTCAAAATAGATTGTCCTGCTTGGAGAAGTAGAGAAGCTGCATATTTGTCAACCAGTTTGACTTTAATGTCGTTTCGATAGAACTTTTATATCAAATAAAAAAACAGATATGATCGAGATAAAAAAAAAACAAACAAAAACAACAAAAAACAAAACAAAATAAACAAAAACCTAACTAAGACGGACAACGGCATATAAATCTTTAAAATATTTTTGGTTATTTCCTATAAGTCCAGCCTAAAAAATGATGAACCACTCTGAATAAATTTTATAAATTATTTATTTATTTATTGATCTACTAGGGAAAAAAAGATAGTGTTAGGGTTAGGGTTTAGGGGTGTTAGGTTTAGGGTTAGGGTTTGGGCTTAGTTTAATGGGAAAATAATGGGTAGATTAATTAGCAGATAACATTCAGAGTGGTTTCCCTTTTTAGGTTGGAGTTATAGGAAATAACCATATTTTTCTTTTAATACATATTTTCTTGTACCTTGTGGGTGTTTTAGAAAAACAGAGTCGTCTACTGTAAAGAAACTTATATATATATATATATATATATATATATATATATATATTAGCTGATGACCGTCAACTAAAAGCGTAAACGCAACGCTCTCCTATATAAGGGATGGATCACTCTATGACGACCTTTACATACAAAGCAATGTGTGTATTAAAACAGTTAAAATCCCCCTTCGCATTCTGTTGGTGATGACAGCCTAATGGTTACGGTGACGGACTGACACTGAACCGATCGGATTTCAATCCCGGCTGTAGGTAGCTTACAGATGTCTAGCCACACTGAAGAGACTTCATAAGTCGAAACACGTGTCTGTGAATGACTATATATATATATATATATATATATATATATATATAAGCCTTCAAAGAAATATCCCTAATCAGATATATATATATATATATATTAAAAAATGAATGCAATAGAAACCTACTCGAGTTTCACCATATATATATATATATATATATATATATATATATAAACCATTAAAGAAATACCCCTATTCATCTCTCTCTCTCTCTCTCTCTCTCTATATATATATATATATATATATATATATATATATACTAAACTGATGACAATAAAGAAATTGTTATCTAAAGTTTTGTAAATCAAAGTACATCTCTCACATATAATTGCTTTTTCTCATCTACTTTGAGACAAACTTTTGTAATTAAAGAAGTGTTATTTTTGACCGAACCTCATATCTTCTCCTCTCTCTCTCTCTCTCTCTCTCTCTCTCTCTCTCTCTCTCTCTATATATATATATATATATATATATATATATATATATATATATATATATATTAGAAAAGTAATCACTTCGCTTAACTTGTTTTATTCATCTTTTTTTAAAAAATCTATATCATTAAATTTCAATTGTATATATCTCTCCGATTTTTGCACAGATACATAACATTTATTTTTTCAGTGTGACGCGATTTACAAGAAACTTTTATATTTTCTATCTAACAATACCAATTTGACCGTGTAATGTTATTCTCTTGAGACTTGCAAATAATTTGCATCTTGCTCCGAGTCTCATTCACTCAGACTTTTATCACATTTTAATCACATTATATTGATAAAAGTTCGGTCATTTCGTCTGGGTTAGTCGAACTAGCTGGCTTTTAAAATCCCCTGAGTTTCGAAACCCAAACACATCTGCGGTGATAGCTTCAAGTTAGCTTTAATGTCCTTTGAATTGGAGACGATTTCATATTCTCTTTAGCTAGTCAGGCATGAGGACAATATTTTATAACTTTTTGCCTAGAGCATACGTAGAAGTTAATTTATGCTTATAGCAGGGATTTCCATCGGTTTTTGTCCGTACTTATTGGTTATTGTTCTGGGCAGATCCTCTACCCTGGTGAGTCAGTTTTTAGAAATTCAACTGGAGAACATCGCTTATGAGTTCGTCTTGAAGAATTTAATTTTTGACTTTGTTCTTGTTTTACAGCATATCAACCTCAATGGGTCATTTAATGTCGACTACGTTTTTGAAATGAATTGGTGATAATGTTTAATTTTCTAAAGATTTTTTGTTTTTGACATATTTTTTGTGAATGGAACTTTTAGATGATTCTTTTTAACATATATTTTTGTGTTTTCCTTTTTTTTGGAAGATTTTTAGATTTTGTTGTAGATGTGTGCCTCTTTTATGTATCCAAGTCGTTTTTCTGGGTTTATTTGGTAGAATATCTGTTTTAGATTTGTTGTTTGGTAGTATTTTTTTCGTATTTGTTTTAGGTTGCTACATTCTGTTAAAATGTGTTTGATTGTGTAGAGTTTTTGGCATGGTATGCAATATGGGGCTGCTTCTTTTTGGAGCAGGTATGAATGGGTAATGTATGAGTGTCCTATTTTTAGTCTGGATAATATTACTTCTTTTCTGGATATTTTGGTTTGATTTATTTGAAGTTTTCCTATTTGTGGCATTATTTCATGTAGTTTGTTGTTTTGGAAGTTATTCCAATAATTTTGCCATTTTTGTTTTGTGTATATGTTTATGATTCTTTTTAAGTCTGTAAAAGGTATTTTAAAGTGTGTATCGAGTGGGTTGTTGCAAAATTTGTTATATGTATTGAAATTGCATAAGGAATTATGTTTCGGCTGTTGATGTTGGTTTTTGTTTGTCACGTGTTCCATATCTATAGATAAAACCTACATTATCAAAGGTTATCACAATAAGAAAGAGTATTTCTTTTATTCAGTTTTATATCAACATTTTACTAAAATTAAATGAATTTGAACTTAAATGGATTTTACACTGAGGAGAATTGGTGTAATGGTTATTATTGTAAGAAGTAGTCACGGCTGCCAGAGTTCAAATCCTGAATGAGGCTGTTTGTATTTCACAGAGTCAGGTTACAAGATCAGTCTCAGCCTAAGCCCCCCCTCTCTCTCTCTCTCTCTCACACACACACTCACACTCACACACACAGGGGGAAAATGTTAAAAGCTCTAGTGGAAAAGACATTAAATAACATGAACTTTATACAAATATTTTCCATTCTAATATTACCCTAAAATGATTGATTTTATTAATATTTCAATGTTTATTCACATCATGCTCAGAAAACTATTATTTATACTGCTTTCTTATAGGAGCATATACAAGGCTCATTCAATAAATGAGGTGAATTTTGCATAAAAAGTTTGTCACGTGTTACTTGAGAAGAAATGCCAACATCAACTGGTGATATTTGAATGTCCTGAATTTTTTTCCTTTGGTATAATTTGTTTTTTTTTTCTTCTTATTTCTTATTTCTATTTCTATATACCGTCGGATAAATAAATAACTTACTTTAACAAATCATACAAAAAATATTCATTTAACAATTTTTCGGACTATCAAAAATACACACATCTAAAGTTCCATACAAAACCCAATGAATTCTGGGATTGATAATTCATCACACAGTTTTAATAGGACTGTTAATTATACGTAGCATTTTGATTTGTGTCTTTTCTAACATTTTTAGTATCAACAAATGTCTTTACACACTATAAACAGAGGCTTACAATTTTTTGTTTGTCAAGAGTTTTCCTTTTATATGATTTATAGCCCCGTTGATGGTTCGAATAAAAACCGAATCGCTATAGCGCGGGCTTAAAATGTCTACTTTAAACTTAATTAATGTTTTACACCATTTTAAAGCATTTACACTGTCTGATTTATATATATATATATATATATATATATATATATATATATATATATATATATACTAACCAATTGCCGTTTTAACTTTCCGTCGCAGTGGCATCAGTAAATAATCCAAAATAATCCAAATTATATACTAAAAATACAGAGCAGTAATACTACTCCTACTATTATTATTAGAGGAAATATAAATGGTCTACCATGGTTTCAATCAAATTGAAATGATTTCCTCAGGACCCTACCCTACGTTAACTAAGTCGATGTAATTCCTTAGTTAAATTAAATATATTTTTCGGATAATAACGCTACGTTATTTTTCTCTCAATCTTTGCGTGCGGCCTGCACGCGAAAATTGAGAAAAAAACAATGTATCGTTCCACACGTGTATGCATTCCTTATTTCTCATTTCTGTATTTTTATCAATTTAATTCTAATTATAAATAACAACTAGTAAAAACAGTTAAAAATTAATTCTAATTATGTTTTAGGGGTTTAATATTACTAATTCATAGTTTTTATTGTTCTTTTTTGTATTTATCCTATTTAAAATGAATAAATATAAATCTATTTAGGTAAATTTAGTAATGTAGTTCTAACAATATTTTCTTGACGACCCAACCTATGTCTACAATTGCAGATCGATTCAAATCTATTATTTAAAAGGTTTTTTCTTATCCGGGAATTTAATTATATATACATATGTAGTTATTTTTTTGTTATTATTATTGGAGAAATTATTATAAAGTGCTCAATAATTTCTTTAAGAGCTGTATTTATTTATGTATTTAAGTCACCAATACAAAGTTCGTCTTACCAATGGCAAATAGGAACGCCGGTGAATGAAGAAAGCAAAAGCAAGAACGAATAACGGATCACGTTCACACGAGGTACGGGTTAAAAAACTGTCCAATTTTTTCAAAAAGTCAACGTCTCTGATGACGGATAAACATCCGAAACCATTGGTAAGACGAACTTTGTATTTGTGACTTATATATATATATATATATAATATATATATATATATATATATATATATATATATATATATATAACTAATACAAATGAAAGTCTGTCTAACCATTGGTTTCTGAATATCACTTTTCCGGTGTTATTCATCGTCAGAGCTTCAACGCCTCTGACGACGAATAACACCGAAAAAGTGATATTCAGAAACCAATGATTAGACAGACTTTTCATTTGTATTAGTTAATATGAATAAATAAATAAATAAATACATCTCTTATAGAAGTAATTGAGCCCTCTATAATCTTTTCTCTAATAATAATACAAATTTAACCTTTATATATATATATATATATATATATATATATATATATATATATAAATATATATATATATATAGGATAACACTTCTCGGTAACTGTGCGAAAAAAAAGTTTGATAAACTTTAGCAGACATCAGGAAAATATACTCCAAATGATTAATATTAAAATATGTCTGCACCCATTAAAAAGTACCCGCTAAATACGTACCAAACAAACAAAGAGCCAAACACACAATTCACAGGAAGACAAAAGCAGTTAGAGAAAAGCGAAATAATATAAAAAAGCTCCCCAACGTAATAAAACAAACCCAACTAAGGCCAATGTGCAAAATCTTCAAACGAAGGATAGGTTTTGCCTTTTAGTCTTCGACACTTAAAATCTTCTCTTTTGATTATGAAGAATTGACTTACCCTTTTAATATCCAGTTTCAGGCTTCTGTTGATAGTAATGTTTGTCTTGTTGATCCTCTTCAGAGCGATAACAGATCCCTAAAAAAGAAGAATTGAAAATGCAAAATAATTATCGAGATATAAAGAAGAAACACTGATACAAAAATACTATACTTCAGTATTGTAAGCACGAGGAGATAAGGTGTGAAACGGCTAGCAATTTGAAGAAATATATATATATATCTTTTTCTTTTTTTATTCGTTTAAATTGCTGATCATAAATAAAGTATGATACTTTTCAAAATCATATATACATTTAGCTGAACCAAAAACTTGTTTATATATATATATATATATATATATATATTATATATATATATATATAATATATATATAATATATATATATATATATATAAGAAAAGTTGTGTATATTACAAAATACAAACAAAAACTTGTTAAATAAGAGAAGTGAACTCGTTTCGAAATGCAGGCATTTGAACAAATTTTTACTGTGCCACTTACCACCTGACCCTAATTGATCCCTTAATTTTCTCACTCCTTTTATTTAAAATAAATTCATCTGAACACCGCGTGCATCAAAACCAAAGCAAGTTTGTTTTATTATCATTTTTTTACAACACAGATTTAAAGTCATAACATTACATCACGTGAACACGATCCACGTCACATAAACCTTAAACAAGACACAGTTGAAAAAAACAATTTTTAGCTTTATATCATCCCATCGCATGAAAACGCTTCACGTTTATATAAACACTAAAAAAAAAAACTACTGTTTTTTAAAATCTCAACCATTTAAAAAAAATATCAACCATTTGACTACTGGTTTTTAAGATCTCAACCATTTGACTCATCTGATGATTGCATAACCATGAAACTTTAAGTTATGAGTCCAAATCCATAATATTACAATTGATTTTATATATATATATATAAATATATACATTTATTTTGTTTTAGGTCATTTATCTACCTTTTCACGATTCGTCTTTCTTTCTTTCTTTCTTTCTTTCTCTCCTTCGTTCGTTCGTTCTTTCTTTCTTTTCTTTCTCTCTTCTTCCTTTCTTTCTTATCTTTGTTTCTTTCTTTCTTATTTAAAAACATTTATTTTGTTTAGGTCATTTATCTACATTTTCACGATTTGTCTCTCTTTCTTTCTTTCTTTCTTTCTTTCTTTCTTTCTTTCGTTCATCGTTCTTTCTTTCTTTCATTCTTTCTTTTCATTCTTTCTTTTTCTTTCTTTGTTTGTATGTTTGTTTGTTTGTTTCTTTCTTTCTTATTCCAAAAGATTCATTTATTTTGTTTAGGTCATTTATCTACCTTTTCACGATTAGTCTTTCTTTCTTTCTTTCTTCCTTTCTTTCTTTCGTACTTTCTTTCTTTCTTTTTCCCTTCCTTCCTTCCTTTCCTCCTTTCTTTCTTTTATTTCAACCATCCTTGTATATAAAAAAGACATTGAATAGCAATACTTATCAAGACCAAACATTCAGCAACGTGTGAATTTCCTTGCCACAACCAGTCTTTTACGACCAAGTATTTTTATGCTGCTTCAATTGGAGCCAACACATTGTAAAAAGCAAGGGATTCAAGTAATTGAATTGTATCAATTTCCCCTCATTCATTCGCCTGAACAGTTTTCTTTTTTCTCTCTATAACTGGCTTTAATCCGATCTTTGCAACGAGTCGGTAGAAAATGGGCTTCTCACTCAACTTGATTAGCATGAATGGTCTTTCCCCTCCCCCTACCCAACCCACACATTTCTTATGTCTTTTTTATCTCTTTTTAATTCTTCTACGAGATCGGCTTAGTTTTCTCTTTTATTCATTGTGTTATTTTCTCGCTTCTCCATTTATATGATTCTTCATCTCCTCATCTTACGTCAGCCTCGACTTTTCTGTCGTTGTATATCTACCAACGATTGTTGCACTAGCAGGATGTGACACGAGCTCAATTTCTTAAGCGGGATTTAAAAGGTTTGAATTAAGAGTTTTCTTTCTTCTAGACTGGTTGCCTAACCAAGGTTAAAGAGCCCAGTCGTCCATACTACCTGTTGCATAATCGATGTGGTAGCTTAGATTATTGACAACACCGTGTAGCGAGAATACAAAGAGCCCAAATGGAAAATTACTGACGGTTAGGAACCTTTGACCCCAGAGGCAGGAAAACCGCAAATCACGTGAGAACTAGTTAGGTCCTCATTTGATTGCGAGACTTCGGGTGAGATAGACGTGTCTTAGCTTTGCTGTCGGCTCCGCGCGCGATGTTAGTTAGAAAAGGTAAATAAAAGCTTTAAAAAGCAACAGGCGTTGTTGATTGATTTGAGCATACGTTAGTTAGAAAACAAAAGGCATTTAAGCATATTAAACTGCTAGAGTTATTTAGCGTCACCTATGCGACTCGAAGAAAACAATTATAACCTATTTAAAATTTCGACAAATCATAACCTATGTTAACACCCTTGTTAATGGTTCAGAGAAGAACTGAAAATACTCGGAGTGTGAATGATAATTCTTTTAGATGTTTTATATATTATTTTCAAGATGACAAAATTCAGACGATTTTTAGATGAATTGAAAGGAAAGGTAAAAATAAACTTGGATGCTGTTATTTTCAACAAAATTTGATTGAATGAAATGACACAGACACAGACACAGACACAGACACACACACACACACACACAACACACACACACACACACACATATATATATATATATGTTATATATATGTAGGTGTGCATATATATTTTCATTCAAACGAATTTTGTTGAAAATAAAAGAAACCAAGTTGTTTTGAAGGTTTTTCTTACCTTTATATATATATATATATATATATATATATATATATATATATATATATATATATATATATGATATAATGAAAAAACAAACGATGTTTACAACTGAAATAGGCTCATCAGAAGAGAAAGTGTGCAAACCGTTTCGGGGCCAATTCTCTTGACGGTTTAAAAAGCAACACCCGGCCCATCCTCAACTAATATGAGGACCCTATTGCATTATAATGTATCAACCGCACGTGGGTCGGTCATCAACAAAAATAAGACGGGAAAAAGACCGTTAGTAAAAACAGAACGCTGCTATTCAAACGTTGGAATTAATAAAAAAAAAATAAATAAAATTGTGCTGTCTGTATTAAAAATAATATGAATTTTATTTAAAAATAAAATGAATTTTATTTAAAAATAAAATGAATCTCATTTTCAATTTTGAAAATAATCAGAAGCATTATAGTAATAAAATAAGACTCAAAAAAGTCTGATGTAAAGTTATAGAAAGTGTAAAATATGTATAAAAAGTGTATATAGAATATCAAAATTATGTAATACAATCCAACTGTAAATAAGTAGCCCACATTTATAGGTAAATCCGTGGTGTTAATGGATATCATCAAAAAGGGGTAAACATTCAAATGTAAAGTTTTTTCATGGACAATTATGTGAAAATAAAATGGAAATTAATCCGACAGTATGAATAAGATATAATGAAAAAACAAACGATGTTTACAACTGAAATAGGCTCATCAGAAGAGAAAGTGTGCAAACCGTTTCGGGGCCAATTCTCTTGACGGTGTTGCTTTTTAAACCGTCAAGAGAATTGGCCCCGAAACGGTTTGCACACTTTCTCTTCTGATGAGCCTATTTCAGTTGTAAACATCG
>CM042157.1:21343632-21361132 GCA_023376005.1 Doryteuthis pealeii
TACATATACATATACGTATATATATAGATGCATACACATATATATATATAGATGACTTGCATAATATATGCATTATATATATATTATAATATATATATATATATATATATATATATAATACATATATATATAATCATATATATATATTACACATATGTATATAGATGCATGCATATATATAGATACATATAAATATACATTATCATATGCATATATATACGTATATATACATATATACATTTATATATATATATATATATATATATATATATATTATATATATACATATGCATACACACAGGCGCACACACACATACACACAGATACTTTTTCATATATATTTATATATACATAACTATATATATATTTACATATGTATACATATGTATACATACTTATTTATATATACATATGTATACATATATAGATACATATGAATATATATATACATATATATACATATACATATATATATATATATGCATACACATATATATATAGATACATATATATACATATGTATATGCATATACATACACACACATATATATAACATATATATATATACATATATACATATACATGCAAAGATACACTCATACACACGCATATATATATACATATATATACACACACACACGCATATATATATATACACACATACATACACGCATGTATATATATATATATATACACACACACACATATATATACACACACAGACACACACATATATATATAATATATACATATATATATTATATATATATACACACACACACACATATATATATATAATATATATATATTATATATATAATATATATATATAATATATACATATATATATATATATAAGCCATTAAAAAATAACCCTAACCTGCTAACACAGATGTTGTGAGGAGATTTCGACTAAGATCCCCACGGATTCGAACAAAACAAAAACAAATCCATAACAAAAACGAACAACAAAGAAACAAACGTATAAGTCGAAGTCAACAGTTGTTTACATTTTTACAACCCTAAGCCTTGTAATGCCCTAAGCTAAAAAAACCCACACCCTGAGGTGATTAATGGGACAGATTCCAATCCCCCGCGCTCTTAAGGATGCTAGAAGTTACATCCAAGAACGTAATTATGTTGAAGCCTAATATTCGACCATCCTGTATTTTTAACGAAAAATCAATATGTAATGAAAAATCTGTGCAAATGTTAGTTTTAGTATTGAATGGATAAAATAGGATTATTTTAATTAATTTAACTTACACGTGTTTCGGTCAGAAGTTTATACCAAACGTTCAGCACTCAAAGAAACACCGACCTTCCTCAGAGTAAATCCTTATTTTTTTAAATGAAATTCGTTGGAACGCGGAGAATTTCCGAAATGTTCGAAATGTTCCAGCCATCTTCTATCCGTTCCAAAATCCGTCGCATGCAAAATGACGTCATTATAAATGTTTTCTCCACCGCGTTTGAACACTTTCTTCATGTGATTTAAAAAAAGTATATATTTTTTCGAACATTTCAAAAATTCTCGGCGTTCCAACGATTTTCATTTAAAAAAATAAGGATTTACTCTTGGGAAGGTCGATGTTTCTTTGTGTGGCTGAACATTTCTATATTTTTCTATTATTATTATTTATTTTATTTTGTTATTTAAAAATAATAATAGATAGAATAATGCACACATGGATAAACTCCTGACCGAAAGACGTGTAAGTTAAATTAATTAATATAATCCTATTTTATCCATTCAGTACTTTCTTTCCTTTATTTCTCTTTTCAACATACCGTCGGATTCACTTCCATTTTTAATTTACATACACACACACGCACACACACACACACACACACATATAAATAATATATATATATATATATTATATATATATATATATATATATATATATATATAATATATAATTATATACACATATATATATATATATGATATATATATATATATGCATATATATATATATATATATATAATATATATATATATTTTCCCAAACAATAACAATGAAAACACATTTCATTCAACATCAACAAGTTTAATTATTTAATAACATTTTCATTCTTTGCAATACAAATTATACCCATCCACCATAACTTTCAAAATTTTTTAATGGTCTCTAATGGCCCCTGCGTTCCTAATGATTCAAAAAATATTCTTTTTTTCGAACATTTAAAATTCTGTTCTTGTCTCCAACGATTTTTATCTCTACTAAAAAAATTAAACAAATCACTCTGATGAAGGTCGTAAAAAATCTCTCTGTGTACGGAACATTTTATACATTTTTTCCTATTATTATTATCATCATCATTTCAACTCCATCTGATTTTTTTAATAATAATAATAACGTAAATCCGTATACATTTGATAAACAGACCGAAACACATGTGTAAGTGATATCGATTAAAAGTGATATCGATAAAATTCATTTTTATCCATCTACATGTCTTTTCTTTACTCATTTTTTTCCTCAATATATATTATATATATATATATATATATATAATATATATAATTATATATATAGATATACTAGCAAATATGCACCCTCCGGGTGCAAGTATTTTAGTTAAATTTTATAATAAAATATGATATTAAATTAGAAAGGCTAATGAAACTGAATAAGAATGTAGATAAAAAGATTTTGAACAGAGGGGGTATGATTGAAAAATAGAACAACTTTGAAACTAACTCTTCCATCATTTTCCATTACTCCCGTCTTTCATTGGTAAATTTTCCTAATTAAACTGTTTAGTTAAAATAGGAAGTAAAGAATAATATTACAGTTATTTCTTCTTGTTAAGGGATTTCTTTTAAGATTTATTGAAGAGATTTTTGCTTATATTCATTAAAACAAAACCAAACAGTTAGAAATCAATAATACTAAGCATATATTTATTAAAATCAATTTTTTAAGATCAATATGCAAATTAGCCTTCCCATTCACACTGTAAACTTCTATTTTGTTGTATATATAAATTCAATTGCATGTAATTAGTATGTCGGTATGGTTAACAGTATGAATGATATAAAACAATTTTATTAATAATTGAGGTTTAAATAAAAAATAAAATCATATAGAATGTGACGTAAATAACTAAGGGAATTGTGACTTGTATAGTAATATAGTTTCGGTTACAGACATAAAAACCCACAATCTCCATTATAATAAGATATATATATATATATATATATACGATGATTTTCCTTGACCTGTCTTTTGCCATCAGTTGTAATGGTTTTGCTTGAAACTTTCAAGCTATTGCGACCAAATACCCACTGAGCTGAACCAATGAAATTACAAAGTGGCAACGATGTTGCTGAATTGATTCCCTAAGTAGTTCTTCATAAAAGCCGGTAGATTATTGGTTCTGAAAAGAGACCTATCACCGGGACTTAGAAGTATACATAAAGGATTTAGGCTGTGACGGAAACCAGCGAGAAAGTCACGTGCCCGAATTGTGAATACCGGAAGTAGACGAACAGACCGGATATCCCGACTTGCCCGCGAGACGTGCTCTCAACAAAAGAAATATAGAAAAGGGAAAGAAAAGATTTCCCAACCAAATGAATATTTGACTAAAATTAAAGGTGTATAGAGTCTTAAAGACGGTCTTCTGTCTGTTGGTCCGACACCCACAATGCAGACATAGTTACCCCTGCTGCCATAGATTCTTCGGATCAGTGGGAATTAATCTGTAGCCTTGGAATTAGTGGAATATTGGAGATATTATCTCCTCGAACGGTAGAAATATAGAAAAATAATTCACACCGAAAGTAATAACAAGTTGACTTTATTGCCTGGGAAAACTTAATGGAAGTAGAATACAAAACAGGAATCGTACAAGGAATATGTTACACTTTGTGTATAAGAAGGAATGCCATATATATGTAGTCATATATAGGGCCGGGATGGCTCAGTCGGTAGAGCGTTCGGCTAGAAACCACAAGGTTCCTAGTTCGATACCGGTCCTCGCCAACTCAGCGGATGAATAGCACAGGGAACTGTGCGGTAAAGTAAGGAACTGATGGTAGGTGTGGCGCTCCACCTCAGACGCCAAAACAATCTCCTTGGTCTAGCGCTATTGAAAAGGGGATAGACTCCCTCGCTGACTGGCTGATACCGACTTTAGGCCGACCCGACGACTATATAGCCTTACTCGTTTGCGAAAAAAGGTTTTCATGTACAATGTTTATGGAACGGTAGAAATAGAGAAAAATAATTCACACCGAAAGTAATAACAAATCGAACATTCCTTATATATTATCTCATCAGAACAATCTAGAAGGGACTTTTTCTAGAATAATCCATTCCTTTCTAGAAGAAAAGGAATGTTCGATTTGTTCTAATCATTCGGTCAATGAGAGTTTACGGCCGTTTGGATCAAAGGACAATTAGCCGTCAAGAAGACGGGACTTTCTTTAAAACCCTCCTTCACGTCACCAAAATCTCGTTTTGTTTTGCAACAATCACAGCTGATAAAGGAGGTGTTCGGTGTGTAATAGTTAGAAATGGACATGGTGACTCAAGTTCAAATCCCGGAAAATGCTGTTTGCCTTTCACATAGCTTAAATACACTTGGGAAAGGTATGCATCTAAATATTCTCCTTCCAGCTATGGGTAAATAGTAAAGCAGACTAAGCTCTTTGATCTTTGACATGGCAAACGGTATTGGAGAAGGAAAATCTCGTTATTGTTTTTATATCTTTTTCGGGCCAATTCTTATAAGAGACCACCCGGTAAGGTCAGAGAATCATCTATTACGGTTTCTCTGTGTCTAGCTATGCTACAGACTTTATTGCCTGGGAAAACTTAATGGAAGTAGAATACAAAACAAGAATGATACAAGGAATATGTTACACTTAGTGTATAAGAAGGAAGACCATATATATGTAGTCATATATATCGTTACTCGTTTGGAAAAAAAGGTTTTCGTGTACAATGTATATGGAAATCCTGTGAAGTCAGAGTCCTCTCTGTTCAATCGACAGGAGACACAGCTGGTGTGTTACCTCTGTTGGCTTGAGAGTCTAAGGAACTAACTTTGACGCTTCTGCCTTTTATATTACCTCTAGATAAGAATATCTATAATCTATACATATATAAAGGGCAGTTGTGTGTATATGTATGTTCAGAGGAAACTTCGAAAATAAAACAATTAACGACAAAGTAAATATATATACACATCAAATATCACCAGGCTTTGGTTTTTGAGTCATATATAGCCTTACTCGTTTTGATAAAAAAGGGTCTCGTGTACAATGTATACGGAAAGCCTGTAAGGGCACAACCCTCTCTGTTCAATCGACAGGAGACACAGCTAGTGTGTTACCTAAGTTGGCTTGAGGGTCTAAGAGAACTGACTTTGACGCTTCTGCCTTTTATATTACCAGCTGTAACGACACCTCTTCCTTAACGGAAGAACCGTGGCAACTATATAATCGATACAGCTCCGATTTAGAAGCTTGGTTTGCTTGGGAAACCACCGCACAAGATTATGAAACACGTTTAATTTGAAGACTGTATCAATTACAATCAATAAACAGTATTCTTCAAATTACTATTATGGCAAATATCCAACTCTTTTAATCATATAGTTGCTAGAAGGTGGTGGCTTGGGGTCAACTACCAGTTTATTGATACACATGACGTTATTTCTTCTAATTTATTGATACCGTATTTGACGGCATAGAGGAAGGACTTTTCCCCAAAACTTTTGGCTAAAAAGTTGCCCTGCGTCTTATACATCGTAGGAAAAGATTAGCCTAGACCTACGGGAGGTAGATCTAGGCTAATCTTCTCTATGATGCTAACCCAGATTACGCTCAGTACTTTTACCTACCCTAAACTCCATGCATCCTTATTTTATTGCTGGTATTGTTATAATCAAGGTTAATAGGAGCGGATGGTGGCGAAGAAAAAACAAACACAGGTTTGGAATTTCAACAAATTGTATAAAATTTTATTATTATTATTATTATTATTATTATTATTATTATTATTATTATTTACTCCTTTTGAGTTTTCACATCAGCATTAGCTGATGGTCTTTCACTGGAGTCTGAGTGACAGCAAGTCTCCTCAGGTCTCCAGGACTCTTCTGAGTATTCTGGCAGATTGCAGCAGTGCAGTGTTCTGAATGGTTTCAATCCTTCCTCTGATTTCCAAACATTCCAGACCCTTTTCCAATCCTTTTGGGACTGTTCCAAGTGCACCAACTACA
The DNA here is from genome assembly GCA_023376005.1 of Doryteuthis pealeii. Lineage (NCBI taxonomy): Eukaryota > Metazoa > Mollusca > Cephalopoda > Myopsida > Loliginidae > Doryteuthis > Doryteuthis pealeii. The sequence goes on from CM042157.1 coordinate 21,349,873, forward strand.
ATTGGTATCACCTTCACTTTCATATTCCATAACATTTTTAGTTCTCTGGCGAGGTCCAGATATTTGTCTATTTTTTCATTTTCCTTTAGCTTCACCCTGTGATCTGCTGGCACTGCAAAATCCACCAGTTGACAAGTTCTTTCTTTTTTGTTTATCAACACTAGGTTTTATTATTATTATTATTATTATTATTATTATTATTATTATTATTATTATTATTATTATTATTTCCTGCTATTGAGATGTCTTGTGTAATAGTTATCGTCGTTAGAAATGGACATGGTGACCCAAGTTCAAATCCCAGAAAATGCTGTTCGCCTTTTACATAGCTTAACTACACTTAGGAAAGGTATGCATTTAAATATTCTCCTTCCAGCTATGGGTAAATAGTAAAGCAGACTAAGCTCTTTGATCTTTGACATTGCAAACGGTATTGGAGAAAGAAAATACTGAATTCAAACCTATTAAACTAAACTTAACAATTGGCCTTGTTTCACATCATGCTCCTGTGGAGGCGTTGGCAAATGCACACAGTGAAGCTTTGACAGCCAGTGACTTTACATTATATATCATTCGAAATCCTGGACGAAGCTGTTTGCATTTCACATAGCCCTAATAACCCGGGCAAAGGTATGCATCTAAACTACTCTCCCTCCAACTATGGGCAAATAGTAGGGTAGACATGTCTCTTTAACCATGGCTAGAAAACTAGTCTAGGAGAAGGAAAACTCTGAATTTAAACCTGTTAAATTCCACTTCCGAAATTGACCTGGTGCCACATCTTACTCGTGGGGAGAGGTTGGTATATATATATATTATTTATATATATTCTATATATATATATATATATATATATATATATTATATATATATATATATATTATATATATAATATAAGTAGGAAATAACAAAAGACTTAGAGATTTAGCATTATAGTCTATTTCAGGAAGCTTAGATAGACTATAAATATATATATATATATATATATATATATATATATATATATAATATGTGTGTGTGTGTGTGTGTGTGTGTGTATAAGTAAAGAAATAACAAAAGGCTTAGAGATTTAGCATTATAGTCTATTTCAGGGAGCTTAGATAGACTATAATGCTAAATCTCTAAGTCTTTTATTATTTCTTTACTTATACACACACACACACACACACACACACACACACACACACATATTATATATATATATATAATATAATATTATATAATATATATATATAGTCTTTTAAGCTTCCTGAATAGACTATAATGCTAAATCTCTAAGTCTTTTGTTATTTACTTACTATATATATATATGTGACTCTAACATTAAGAGCACACATTGAGCCCTCAAACTGCGACAGTTTTTTTAAATAAAACTCTTGTGTCGTAAGGAAGATTTCTTCTCTGGACTTTTGGATTATATAATATAAACATATATATATATATATATATATATATATATAATAATATATATATATATATTAAATTTGAAAAGCCACTTTGACGATGAATATTAATGAGAATAAAACGGATGTCTCTACCATTTAGCTGTTCCTACTTTCGTCATTATATAAGTGTTGTCATTTGAATTCCGATTTTGGAGAATCAAATTTCCGGTCACGTGATTGTATGTTCCCCAATTCTGTACATGTAAGTGTCCAACACGAAACTTCTGTGAAACCTGGGGTCACCACTCAATACAACCTGTCTCTTTAGCCCAGTTATCCGATAGAAAAATGCAGTAGGAAGCGCGTGGTGCAATGGTTAAACTCATGGGAAATGGACTCGTCACCCCGAGTTCAAATCCTGGAAGTGCTAATTGCATTTAACTTTGCGCTAATACCCTTGGGAAAGGTATGAATCCTACTCTCCCTCCAGCTATGGATAAATAGTAGGGCAGACTGGGCTCTTTAACCTTGGTTAGGCAACCGGTCTAGGAGAAGGAAAACTCTGAATTCAAACCTGTTGAACTCCGCTTAAGAAATTGACCTTGTGTCACATTCTGCTCGTGCGGAGGGGTTGGTATATATATATATATATTATAGACAAATGCAGTTCTTATTAATCGGAACAATTTAAGTTCTCCAGATTCCGAAGCAAATATGCATTTACTTAACAACTCTGTCACAAAAATGATGCGGCACAAGATCATTTTTTTTAGAGATTTTAACAGGTTTGAATTCAGATTTTTTTTTCCGTTTTGTGTTTCTGTCACTTTTTTGTCGGTAAATTAATGTAGATATTTAAAAACGCCTCCCCCTCCCGATTTTTATCGGCAAATCAATGTAAATATTTTACAACCTCTCTTTTTAATAAAGAAAGAGAGAGTGTTAAATCAAGATCATTATTCTGTTTACATATTGAAGTATTTTACAATAGCTATTATGTAAACATATCAGACGTTGTAATTCTCAAATTATCATACTGTGGTATATCTGTTACATATTATATGGTGTCATGGGCTGCTGACAAGAACCTGTAGTTAGTTTGAAATAGGTTCGTTGGAGTTGAAAGCGTAGGCGGGTAGATTTCCGTTGGATGACCACAAATATGACGAGTCAGGTGATTTAGTTAGTTAGAAAATCAGTTTTCAACTTGACGTTGAGCAGAGAGGATGCCTATCTCTCTGCCGGGGTTGTTAATTCTCCGCGCGGAAGAACATGATGAAGAAAAAAGTCTTGTGAGTTAATTAATTGCATGACTAAAAACTAGCCCTTAATAGAAGCCCTTAGAAGAGACTAGACAACATGACGGCCAAAAGAAGTAGGAGAGGAAACATAGCAACTCGTAAACGACAAGATGACGATCATAGCAGAAACAGTAAGGAAGAAATAAACCTTGATCAAGAAAATAAAAGTCTTGTGAGTTGATTAATTGCATGACTAAAAACTAGCCCTTAAAAGAACACCTTAGAAGAAACTAGTCAACATGACGGCCGAAAAACGTAGGAGAGGAAAAATGGCGACTAGACAAAGAAATAAAGAAGAAATGACGAACAAGTAAGTCTCAACTCTGTCTCTGTCTGTGTTTCTCTCTCTCTCTCTCTCCTCTCTCTCCTCTCTCTCCTCTCTCTCTCTCTCTCTCTCGCCGTGTTTCCACTCTCATGTATATTCCCGATGTTCGACGTACGATGCTGGGTATATATGGCTATACAATGGAGCGCGTGGTGTAATAGTTAAAGACATAGGAAATGGACTCGTCGCCCCGAGTTCAAATCCTGGACGTGGTAATTGCATTTCACTTAGCGCTAATACCCTTGGGAAAGGTATGAATTCTACTATCCCTCCAGCTATGGGTACATAGTAGGGCAGACTGGGCTCTTTAACCTTGGTTATGAAACCAGTATAGGAGAAGGAAAACTCTGAATTCAATCCTGTTAAACTCCGCTTAAGAAATTGACCTTGTGTCACATCCAGCTCGTGCAGAGGAGTTGGTAAATATATATATATATATATGGCTATACAACATATCCAAAGGTCCTGCTAGTAACTATAAATATACACTGAACCACTTATATACCGTATTTGACTGCATGTAAGACGCCTAGGCATATAAGACATACCCCCATTTCAGCAGGTCAGATTCAGGAAAAAAAGGTTTTTAGTCTATTTAAGAATATATTGTTAAAAACAGTCTAGCTGTGCATTACACAAGCAGAAACATAGCTGTATAAAAGCAATTTAGCAGTTTAGGGTAGGTAAAAGTACTGAGCGTAAGCTGGGTTAGTGAGTATCATAGAGAAGATTAGCCTCAGCCTACGAGAGGTCTCAAACTTCACTTACGATATATGAGACGCGAGCCAATTTTTGAGCCAAAATTTTGGAAAAAAATGCGCCCTATATGCCGTCAAATACAGTACATACTTTTGTGGATGCAGTTTTTACTTTCAATGCTGTGGTTTCTCGGTATACGAAGACGTGGCGATATGCATAGGTAATGAATCAGCTGTTTCGTTGATTAGAGAAAAGTGATGAATATTAGAATAGATATTGGATGCAAAGAAACAGATTATTAGAATAGATATTAGATTGCGAGAAACAGAATATCTGAAGACGTAATGATTACAAAAGCCTATAAAATCAACACCTAGAATTTTCACGAAAATAGGCAATTTTGAGGTAATGTCAGGAAGGGGGGTGGGGTTTAAAGGCTCATATCTCCGCCAATTCTTCGAATTGAGCGCTTTCTTTGGTGTCAATGCAATCTACGTATCTAAATCTATCAGAAAAGCCAATAAAATCGACGGGTGAAATTTGCACGAAAATAGAAAATTTTAAGGTACTACAAGGGGTTAAATGCTCATATAACCGCTAATTCTTCGAATTGAGCGCTTTCTTTGGTATCAATGTAATCTACGTATCGAAATCTATGAGAAAAGTCACTAAAAACAACACCTAAAATTTTCACGGAAATTGTTTCTTTTTAAAGTATAATTAGGAAACCTTTGAATCCTCATATCTCCGTCAATTCCTAAAATTCAGCAATTTCTTTGCCGTCATTTAAATCAACGAATTGAAATCTAACAGAAAAGCCAATAAAATCGATACCTAAAATTTGTACTAAAATAGGTAATTTTGAAGCACTGTCAGGTTTTTTTTTAAAGGCTCATATCTCCGCACATTTTTCGAATTGAGCGCTTTCGTTGGTATCAATGCAATCTACGTATCGAAATTTGCACGAAAGTAGACAATTTTGAGGTACTGTCAGGGGTGGGTTAAAGGCACCGCCAACTTTTCGAATTGTGTTCTTTTTTGGGGATCAATGCAATCTACGTATCGAAATTTATCAGAAAAGCCAATAAAATCGACACCTAAAATTTACACGAAAATAGGTGATTTTGGGACACTGTTCAGGGTTTTTTTAAGGGCTCACATCTCTTATACGAAAATAGAACAATTATTTCACCCGTTTGTTTTCAATTCTTTATGATTCTTTCATATTAGTATTCATTTTGTTATCTAATTCTACGGTTCTCTTTACACAATTTGCTTTGTGTAGTTCATCGTTAATGTTGTGTATACAACAATAAAAATCGAATACGTGCTTAGTTAACTATTTAATCTCCGATCTTGAAAGTCGTTCATTTTCACGTGCCCTCCTCCGGACAATGATAAGAAGGTTCCCCAGTTCGAAAAGAAGGTTTCCGAGTTCGAGAAGGCTCCAGAGTCCGACAAGAAATACCCGATGAAGGCTTGAGAGCACATCGGCCGAAACGTTGTACAGATAACAATAAAGATCAGGACAATAGTCCGAATAATCCAAATAATACTAAGTATCAAGCCTCATCTCAAAAATTTCAAGGAAACAGTTATTTATTCGAAGAAAATGATTATCATAATCTCAAAGAGTGTCTTTTGCATGGGATTCCTCCCAAATTCCATGATTCTTAACAAGAGGGATGTGTGGTGATAACCTTACAAACTCCCAACCAACACAGACACGGAATAAGATCTGAACAGAGAACATTCTCTATAATACAGCAACATAAGGTTTCATAGATCCATTACTACTGAATAGCGAATTCGATCCTCGCTGGAAGACCCACACTTGTGACCTTGTGTCAAATTCTGTCCGTAGAGAATGGACTGTGTGAATACATTCAGTAACGTACGCTTGAATTTTGGTCAATAAATGTTGCAAACGGTGCGAGATCGTGAAATTCTTCACTCGATCATCATAGTCCTAATTCGGCACGGTTGGGTTTCTGGTCGAAGAATGAAAAGAAAGAATGAAATGTCAACATTTCTTATCTGATTTTCGAAGTTAAAGTTGCCGTGCTTAAATCGATCAACTGTAAACCCGAAAGTTTCTACAAGGAAAGAGTGAAAAGAAAAAACACACAGAACGTTTGGAAAATATTTAGCACTAAATTAAATGAACTGTAAGATTCAAAGTGATAATACTTGAAGATAAAACTCCGACAAAGGTTGATAGACAAAACATTTTATATACAGCACAAGAATTAACAGGGTACATAATACATAGAGGTGTACATGAACATACATACATAAGTAATACAAAGTTACATGTAAAAAGGATAAACATAAAAGCAACAGACATGAGACTATGAATAGTTCATGCTGTATGAATCACTTACAGTAATGTAAGGGGGGGCAAAGCCCCAACAAGAGGGGGTAGACCAGAGTCTAACCCATAGTGTCTCTTAGGTCGAGCAACAGGAAAAGCGGGAGAGACGTTCAAATCAGCCGCTTAAATATCCAAGGCCCCTAGCCGAAACCAGCGAAACTAACCGAGCAGACAACTCTCCAGGCAAATACGAAAATAACGCCTACAGAACTAAAATCTCAAATAAAGTAAGTACGTAAAATCTGCGGAGTGGCCTATGATCGGGATGAGCCGAACAGTGAGGGATTCTATCCCCTTTTCGTTAGCAGCGACATTGACCCGCAGTGGTGGTACCTGTTAGGGTCCGATCCATGGGTTAAATAAAAAATGGCATTAAAAATAATTCAACATAAGCCGGCATTAAATATCCCAATCTTTGGCATGCCGTAAAATCCAACCATTCCACCAGCCAGCCTCCTATCAAAAAAGCATGTATATCAAGTACTCTACACTCTGTGTGTACTTTTTCTAGGGTTTGGGTCACAGCGGCAGTGTGGAGAGGTGGTGTTTGCTGCATGGGAAACAGCTCATCCTCCACATGAACCCTCCCAGGTTATGTAGTTAAAAAAACACATTGACACTACTCCATCGTCTCTTGTGGACGGAAGGTAAAAAAGGTAAGAATTGAATATACAGTAAATACGAGGGTCGACTGAAAAGTTCATAGGCTGACCAAGATACTCTCATGTTGTTTGAATGTTTTGTATATAAGGTGTGCTCCAATTCTCCACCTGGATTTATAGACTAGCCAAGATCACGTGGTTTATTCCTATAAAAGGTAAGAATTGAATATACAGTAAATACGAGGGTCGGCTGAAAAGTTTATAGGCTGACCAAGATACTCTCGTAGACAAAATGGAAGCAGCATAATCTGTTTATGTGATAAGTGACGTTTGTTAGATAGGCCGTAAAATCCAACCAATCCATCAACCAGCCTCCTATAAAAAACAACAACATGTATATCAAATACTATACACCCTGTGTGTACTTTTTCTAGGATTTGGGAGTCTCTTGTAGACAAAATGGAAGCAGCATAATCTGTTTATGTGATAAGTGACGTTTGTTAGACAGGCCGTAAAATCCAACCAATCCATCAACCAGCCTCCTATCAAAAAAAGCATGTATATCAAATCTATACACCCTGTGTGTACTTTTTCTAGGATTTGGAGTCTCTTGTAGACAAAATGGAAGCAGCATAATCTGTTTATGTGATAAGTGACGTTTGTTAGACAGGCCGTAAAATCCAACCAATCCATCAACCAGCCTCCTATCAAAAAAGCATGTATATCAAATACTATACACCCTGTGTGTACTTTTTCTAGGATTTGGAGTCTCTTGTAGACAAAATGGAAGCAGCATAATCTGTTTATGTGATAAGTGACGTTGTTAGATAGGCCGTAAAATCCAACCAATCCATCAACCAGCCTCCTATCAAAAAAGCATGTATATCAAATACTATACACCCTGTGTGTACTTTTTCTAGGATTTGGGAGTCTCTGTAGACAAAATGGAAGCAGCATAATCTGTTTATGTGATAAGTGACGTTTGTTTAGATAGGCCGTAAAATCCAACCAATCCATCACCAGCCTCCTCAAAAAGCATGTATATCAAATACTATACACCCTGTGTGTACTTTTCTAGGATTTGGAGTCTCTTGTAGACAAAATGGAAGCAGCATAATCTGTTTATGTGATAAGTGACGTTTGTTAGACAGGCCGTAAAATCCAACCAATCCATCAACCAGCCTCCTATCAAAAAAAGCATGTATATCAAATACTATACACCCTGTGTGTACTTTTTCTAGGATTTGGGAGTCTCTTGTAGACAAAATGGAAGCAGCATAATCTGTTTATGTGATAAGTGACGTTTGTTAGACAGGCCGTAAAATCCAACCAATCCATCAACCAGCCTCCTATCAAAAAAGCATGTATATCAAATACTATACACCCTGTGTGTACTTTTTCTAGGATTTGGGAGTCTCTTGTAGACAAAATGGAAGCAGCATAATCTGTTTATGTGATAAGTGACGTTTGTTAGACAGGCCGTAAAATCCAACCAATCCATCAACCAGCCTCCTATAAAAAAAGCATGTATATCAAATACTATACACCCTGTGTGTACTTTTCTAGGATTTGGGAGTCTCTTGTAGACAAAATGGAAGCAGCATAATCTGTTTATGCGAGTGACGTTTGTAAGAACAGAAAACACATTGCTATCAATAAAATTGTATAGCAAGCCCACTAGTCGACGATAATAAAATTGGTGTAAACCTTATTCTACACATTTACATATAGAGTTACGTATACCAGTATCAATAGTTGACTAATGAGATCATCGCAAAAACAAACAATTTTGGGAAAAAGTGACGAAAAAGGAATGCTAGATAACTAATGCACCAATACTGGTGCAATGGTTATCTAACATTTCCACGAAGTCTATAGAAGTACAAACTAACAAATTAGAAAAAAAAATACTCCGATAGAAATAATATCTTGGGGAAATATTTAGAACCGTGGCCATGAAGAGAAAGGAATACATTTCTATTAAACTTTATGAATATGGCTTGATTTTGTATTTAATGACCCGAAATAGGGTTAGTTTGGTTTGTTTTGTTTTACGGCATATCAACCTCATTGGGTCATTTAATGCCGATAAAGTTTTGAAATAAATTCATTCTTAATGGATAATACAATTTTTTTATAAATACATTTTTCAATTTAACCCATAGATGGGACCCTAACAGTACTACCACTCCGGTCAGAGTGGACCAGGGAGCAATGGTGATGAAGGGGCTCCACATTCCCCAAACCTCCAAAACTGGAAACCTCACCATCAGATAGAGTTTAACGTCATTCCCAGGACATGTAGACCCGCAGCCACCGCCTTCTAGCACCCATATGATAAAAGGGTTTGGGGCTTGCCATAAAGGCAATAGGGTTAGGGAAAATCAATAGGTGCTAGGGCTTGACGTGACCAGCCGATTGATAGGAGGGGGCCTATCCGACCGCCCGTCTAGCCAAGATAGGGCTAAAGTGGAGTATTGCAAGTCATGAACTGTCACATCCACCTGGCTCTATCCTTAAGCATCACGGGTCGCCACCCACGGCAATAGGTGGCTCCATTGGGGGAGTCTTACCCCTCGGCAGAGGTGCAGCCGGTGCATTCTAACGCCCCAGCCGACAGGGCGGGAAATAGGGTTAATATGCTATACAAAAAAAAAACAAAAAAACCCAACCATCACAGAAGTTAAGCGGTGATGAGACCGTCATCAATAATTAATCAGGTGATGACTTAAATAACAGCAAGTTTTGTAAACAATATGAGTCTTTTTTTAATGAATATGGCTTGATTTTGCATTAAATGACCCGAAATAGGGTTAATATATTGTAAAAAATCAACAATCAACCATCACAGAAGTTAAGCAGTGATGAGCCCGTTCAGTTATTAATTGGGAGACCACTTAAATAACAGCAGGTATCGTAAACAAACTAAGTCTTTGTTTATCAGAATGACTTGATTCTACACTAAATGACGAAATAAAGTTGATCTGCCGTAAAACAAAACAACCAACCGTCACAGAAAGTTAAGCATTGATGAGCCCGTTCAATAACTAATTGGGTGACCACTTAAATAACAGCTGCTATTGAAAACAAAACCGAGTACCTGTTTATCAAAATGACTTGATATATCATTCTTCGAGGAAAAAGCAAATTAAAAAACATGATAGGTAAGAAAAAATATCTATAATAGATAAATACTAAGGTAAGTAAAATTGTTGCTATATTTGCACACGTGCTCTTTGTTAAGTTTTTAAATGCCATCCTTGTCCAGTTGAAAAGGGCTTAAAGTAAGTAAGTCCTGAGTTTGGAATCCTTTGGTAAGTGAATAAGTCCTTGTAATAGTATTACGAACTACTTCCTCACATGCCACAGCACAACCCGGCAGTGTAGAAAGATGATGAACTGACACAAACCCTTAGGAGTGGAACTACTTACAAACACTACCCGGGCCAAGACGCACGTACTAAATATCACTGTACCTTTGCAACATTAATAAATATATGTATTCCTATCTTATAACGCCTTTGTTAAACTCTACATTTAACAACACATCTCTTCACAGTCCTATCCTCCGTAGTGTTAAAGGTCCAGTGATCCAAAGCAGTCATGCGTAGTTATGCCAGCACAGCCGATATAAGTATTACATTAGCAGGAGAGTACTGCCAGTGATTGGCTAAGAGAGATCACATGGTTCTTGCCGAGTCTATAAGTAGAAGCGGGGATCTAACACACACATATGTCAAAAATTCTCAACTCGCCCCCTATTTTGGCATATAAGGTTGGCTGTTCCACTCAGAAATATTAAAATGCTGCTAATGTAATAGTTATGCCAGAACAGCCTGTATAAGTATTACATTAGAAGCAGAGTATTGCCAGTGGTTGGCCAAGAGAGATCACATGGTTCTTGCCGAGTCTATAAGTAGAAGCAGGGATCTAACACACACATATGTCAAAAATTCTCAACTCGCCCCCTATTTTGGCATATAAGGTTGGCTGTTCCACTCAGAAATATTAAAAATGCTGCTAATGTAATAGTTATGCCAGAACAGCCTGTATAAGTATTACATTAGAAGCAGAGTATTGCCAGTGGTTGGCCAAGAGAGATCACATGGTTCTTGCCGAGTCTATAAGTAGAAGCGGGGATCTAACACACACATATGTCAAAAATTCTCATCTCGCCCCCTATTTTGGCATATAAGGTTGGCTGTTCCACTCAGAAATATTAAAATGCTGCTAATGTAATAGTTATGCCAGAACAGCCTGTATAAGTATTACATTAGAAGCAGAGTATTGCCAGTGGTTGGCCAAGAGAGATCACATGGTTCTTGCCGAGTCTATAAGTAGAGCGGGGATCTAACACACACATATGTCAAAATTCTCAACTCGCCCCCCTATTTGGCATATAAGGTTGGCTGTTCCACTCAGAAATATTAAAATGCTTCTAATGTAAGTTATGCCAGAACAGCCTGTATAAGTATTACATTAGAAGCAGAGTATTGCCAGTGGTTGGCCAAGAGAGATCACATGGTTCTTGCTGAGTCTATAAGTAGAAGAAAAAAAGAAGGGCATCTCACGTG
>CM042157.1:21373632-21381132 GCA_023376005.1 Doryteuthis pealeii
ATAAATCAATGATAAAGATTAAAAAAGTAACTATTTTCTTGGTTGCGCCGAGAACCTTTCAGCAACTTCTTGTAAATATTGTCATTTCCTGTTTGATTGTTAAATAAATCATCATCATGTAAAGTTGTTACAATTCCTGAGAAGTCATGAATTGTGAACAAACCTGTAAGATGGAATTTTCGAATTAGGCTCTGTTGATCTAGAATTCAAGGTATCACCATGGAAAATTACCGGTGACTGTTATAGCTTTTGCTCCCTTGAAAGTGCGCCATGACAGACACATGATTTAGTTAGTTATTCAGTTCGACCCAGATTTGAGAGAGCGTAGACTTATTGTCAGCTCCAGGTCGGTCCCTCCCCGCGGCGGAACCAATATGGGCTAGAAGAAAATAGAACTTGATCAAGTAAAACCAAGTCTTGTGGTTTCATAGATAATTAAGACAATGACCAGCTCAGCCCAGCAGATAATTACCAAGGATGAAAATCAACTCCCAGCAGATAAAAGTCATGGCGGCCAGAAAAGATAGCATGAATCAGTCAACAAGCAGAAATGAAACGAGCAAGTAAGATGAACCATCTCTAATATATATATATATATATATATATATATATAATATATATATATATATATATATATATATATATATCTCTGTCTCTGTCCCTGTCTATTATATAACCGAGTATGGCAGAAGGGTATATACGGCTATGTAACAAAGTATCCTAGCTTGATGTCTAGTTGGCTATTAATGCTTTATTGAGTAACTAGAAGCGGCTACCCGGCGTCGTCTGGGTACAGGGGAGATTTTTTTTAAGTTAGTCCTGCAGATCCATTATTACTGAATCGTGAGTTGGATCCTCGTAGAATGCCCAATTAAAATCCCCATGTGAAAAAAAGACCTTGCATTGATCCAGCCACTCTACAAAGAAACGTTAATGGCTACTATCTAGACTATTAAAAGAAAAACAAATTTCAGGCTGTTATCATTCAAATTTTATTTTTTAATTATCTTCACTATTATAAATCAAATCTTTATTACTTTTGCTCAAAAACCAAGCCCTGGTGATATTTAATGTATATCTATATTTACTTTGTCGTTAATTGTTTTATTTTCGAAGTTTCCTCCGGACATACACATACCCACAACAGTTCTTTTTTTTATATGTATAGATTAGCTCATTCGGTAGAGCGTTCGACTAGGAACCACAAGGTTCAGGGCTCGATACCGTCCCTTGCCAACTCAGCATATGAGTAGCACACAGATCTGTGTGGTAGTGAGAACCTGATAGTATGTGTGATGCTCCACCTCAGACGTCAAAAATATCCTTTATCTAGCGCTAGTGAAAGGGGGATATACTCCCTCGCTGTCTGGCTGATACCGGCTTTAGACCATCCCGATGACTTTACTTTTACTTACTTATTATCGGTGACTAGCAGGACCTGTGAATATACCACAGTATGATAATTTAATTATTACAACGTTTTATATGTTTACTTAAGAGCTATTACAATATTTCAATATTTCTACTTAGTAATATTTCTACTTAGTAAATAGTATTTCTACTTAGTAATATTTCTACTTAGTAGTAATAGTAACTAGTAATTTCTACTTAGTAATTAGTATTTCTACTAGTAGTAATTACTACTTACTACTTAGTAATTAGTCTACTTAGTAATTAGTATTTCTACTTAGTAATATTTCTACTTAGTAATTAGTATTTCTACTTAGTAATATTTTACTTAGTAATAGTATTTCTACTAGTAATATTTCTACTTAGTAATTAGTATTTCTACTTAGTAATTATTTCTACTTAGTAATATTTCTACTTAGTAATATTTCTACTCTACTTAGTAATATTTCTACTTAGTAATTAGTATTTCTACTCAGTAATATTTCTACTTAGTAATTAGTATTTCTACTTAGTAATATTTCTCCTTAGTTATGTAAAAAGTATAATAATCTTGATTTCTCTCTCTCTCTCTCTCTCTCTCTCTCTCTCTCTCTCTCTCTCTCTCTCTCTCTCTCTCTCTCTCTCTCTCTCTCTCTCTCTCTCATTGTTTTTTTCCCTTCTTGAGGAAATATCTTCTTAGAATGATCGATCGGTGTCCGAGAGAGTTATGGGATTCCGTTCAGTCAGTACGACCAAATGATGATTGATAATTTTGTTTACTATTATCCTTCATCCTAATTCTATTTTTTTACGGGAACGCACCCAGGTCGCTATTTATTCGAAAACTACGAATAGCATATAATAGAAAAAACAATTCTAAGAGAATACGCTTTTAGTAACACTCAAACTCATGTAACCATGGTAACTGCTGGTCTTAGATGGGAATGTTTGAAGCCAAGTAAACAATATGCAACAAATATTACTAAGTAGAAATACTAAGTAGAAATATTAAAGTAGAAATACTAATTACTGAGTAGAAATACTAATTACTAAGTAGAAATATACTAAGTAGAAATACTAATTACTGAGTAGAAATACTAATACTAAGTAGAAATATGTAGAAATACTAATTACTAAGTAGAAATACTAATTACTAGTAGAAATAGTAGAATATACTAAGTAGAAATACTAATTACTAAGTAGAAATACTATATACTAAGTAGAAATATTACTAAGTATACTAATTACTAAGTAGAAATATTACTAAGTAGAAAATACTATTACTAGTAGAAATACTAAGACTAAGTAGAAATATTACTAAGTAGAAATACTAATTACTAGTAGAAATATTACTAAGTAGAAATATACTAGTAGAAATACTAATTACTAAGTAGAAATACTAATACTAAGTAGAAATACTAATTACTAAGTAGACAATTACTAAGTAGAAATACTAATTACTGAGTAGAAATACTATTACTAAGTAGAAATATTACTAAGTAGAATACTAATTACTAAGTAGATATATTACTAAGTAGAAATACTAATTACTAAGTAGAAATATTACTAAGTAGAAATATTACTAAGTAGAAATACTAATTACTAAGTAGAAATATTACTAAGTAGAAATACTAATTACTAAGTAGAAAAATATTACTAAGTTAGAAATACTAATTACTAAGTAGAAATATTACTAAGTAGAAATACTAATTTACTAAGTAGAAATATTACTAAGTAGAAATATTACTAAGTAAAAATACTAATTACTAAGTAGAAATATTACTAAGTAGAAATACTAATTACTAAGTAGAAATATTACTAAGTAAAATACTAATTACTAAGGAGAAATATTACTAAGTAGAAATACTAATTACTAAGTAGAAATATTACTAAGTAGAAATACTAATACTAATACTAAGTAGAGTACTAAGTAGAAATACTAATTACTAAGTAGAATATTACTAAGTAGAAATACTAATTACTAAGTAGAAATATTACTAAGTAGAAATACTAATTACTAGAAATATTACTAGTAGAATATTACTAAGTAGAAATACTAATTACTAAGTAGAAATATTACTAAGTAGAAATATTACTAAGTAGAAATGCTAATTACTAAGTAGAAATATTACTAAGTAGCATTACTAATTACTGAGTAGAAATATTACTAAGTAGAAATATTACTACGTAGAAATTTTAATTACTAAGTAGAAATATTAACAAGTAGAAATACTAATTACTGAGTAGAAATATTACTAAGTAGAAATATTACTAAGTAGAAATACTTACTTTAAACCATTAAAATTCCTTTATCATTATCATTATTATTGGTTAGGAATGGTTCATATAATATAACTGTGCAAACAAATGATTATTATAGTTAAATAAAAAAAAGGCAAATGAAAAGAAATGGTTGTAATGGAACATAAAAAATATAAATAGCTATGATCGTAATCAAACATTTACAAATTAATCAAATTTCAACGTCAAATAGCTCATAAATTGTTGATATGGCGTTAAACGAATAAGCCAAACCAAATCATATTTCATTATAACTAGCAGCGGCCACCCGGCGACGCCTGGGTAAAAGTTTTTAAAGTTAGTCCCGCAGATCCATTATTACTGAATCGTGAGTTGAATCCATGTGGGATGCCCCATTTAAGTCTTTATGTAAAAAAAAAAAAGCCCTTACATTGATCCAGCTACTCTGAAAAGAAATGTTAATGTCTACTATCTAAAATATCAAATGAAAAAAAAATCCATGCTGTTATCATTTAAATTCTATTTTTTAATTATCTTCAAGAATATAATTTAAATCCCTATTATTTTTGCTCAAAAACAAAGCCCTGGTGATATTTAATGTGTATATATATTTATCTTTAATTGTTTTATTTTCGAAGTTTCCTCCGGACATACATATACACACAACTGCCCTTTATATATATATATATATATATATATATATATATTATATATATATATATATATATATATATTTACCAACCCTCCTCACGAGTAGGATGTGACACAAGGTCAATTTCTTAAGCGGAGTTTAACGGGTTTGAATTCGGAGTTTTCCTTCTCCTAGACCGGTTGCCTAACCAAGTTTAAAGAGCCCAGCCTGTCCTGCTATTTATCCATAGCTGGAAGGAGAGTAGGATTCATACCTTTCCCAAGGGTATTAGCGCTAAGTGAAATGCAATTACCACATCCAGGATTTGAACTCGGGGTGACGAGTCCATTTCTCATGACTTTAACCCTTATACAACTGTCCTTTATATATGTATAGATTATTAATATCCTCAATAGCCATTTCGAATTATCTGATGAATGGAAGCGTTGTGCAATTTCTTGAATGACAAGTTCGCATTGCGCATGCCTGACCAGAAAATTCCACTATCTCATCAGTCTAACTTCTGCGTAGTTCTTCCAAGGTGTTTCAGAAAAATTGATATAATTTTGTAATCTAATAACTTGACCAATTCTCGTTCAAATAATCTCAAAATTTTAACACCATTTGTAGAAACAGCTCAAAATTTTATGATTAATGTTTTATTTTTTTCTTCTTATCAGGTAAATAAATGCAATTTACTGGAAAAATGAAAAGGTGTTTAAACATTTAACATATAATTTCGAGTTGTTTCAACCAAGTTGTTAAAATCTAAGATTATTTGAGAGGTACCGGGTGTCTTAGAAAGATTGATATCATTTCGTTATTTTAGTTCAAATGATCACAAATTTTAGCAGCATGAGTAGGAACTACTGAAAATTCTGTTTTAATATATAATCACATTTCTTTGCCAGTGAATAGTATTTCTATAGCTGAAGAGGGAAGAAGAAAAAACAGAAACCAGTAAACTTTTCAAGTTGATTATACACATGTTATTTAGGTATGTTATTTATGTTATTTATAAAATAATAAACATTAAAACATTATAACACATAATTCAATCCATTCTATTTTTATTATATTTTATACGATAGAATATTAGGAACAAAAGAAAGGTCAATTTCTTAAGCGTAGTTTAACAGGCTTAAATTCAGAGTTTTATTCTCTTGGACTGGTTGCCTAACGAGGGTTAAAGAGCCCAGTCTTATTGACATATAGCTGGAGGGTGAAAAGTTCCAAGAGTATTAGAGCTATATGAAATGCAATCAGCCTGGTCCAGAATTCGAAACGAATATATAGTCGTACAATACGCCTTGTTGAGGCATACAGGGTGGTCGTCAGTGATGCACTATCTTCATCGCCGATTGCGGATTCTTGGGCATCATATCTGCTCCGATAGCAACCCCAACTTGAATCTGGTATCTTCAAGCTGGCACCCTGTAATCTACGTGCTACTAGTATTGACAATTTACTTTAAATAAATTTTCACAAGAATTCGAACTCTTAAATAAGGAAACCACAGTCAGTTTGAGCCAATAAAATGTCAACCACCTACTACCACAGATATATAATGAAATCAACTGTTCATCCCGGTTTCAGTCTAATTTACACTTTACGGATTCCGCTTGTGGTAAGTTCGCCCCCTTCTATGAATTCAATTGATTTTATCTCTTTTATTTTTCTATTTTTGAATCATTTTTTAACGTTTTCCTACGAAACGAATGATATGGATGGAAAAACTATATCTCATTATAATGGAGATTGTGGGTTTGTCTGTCTGTAACCGAAACTATATTACTATACAAGTCACAAATCCCTTTGTTATTTACATCACATTCTTCATGATTTTATTTTTATTTAAACTTCAATTATTAATAAAATTGTTTTACATCATTAAGACTGTTTACCATATCTACATACTAATAACATACAATTGTATTTATATATACAACAAAATAGCAGTTTACAGTGGGAATGTAAAGGCTAATTTGCATATTGATCTTAAAAAATGTGATTTTAATAAATATATGCTTAGTATTATTGATTTCTAATTCTTTGGTTTTATCTTATTGAATATGAGCAAAAATCTCGGGGATAAATCTTAAAATAAATCCATTAACAAGAACAAATAACTGTTATTTTATTCTTTACTTCCTATTTTAACTAAATACTTAAATTAGGAAGATTTACCAATGAAAGATGGGAGTAATTGAAAATGATGGAACAGTTAGTTTCAAAGTTGTTCTATTTTTCATTCATACTCCCTCTGTTCCAATTTTTTTTTATCTGCATTCTTATTCAGTTTCATTAGCCTTTCTAATTTAATATGATATTTTATTATATTCAAACTTAAATACTTGCACCCGGAGGGTGCATATATTTGCTAGTGTTATTAATGTATTTATAATATATCTTCCCTTCAAAACTACGTTGCATAATCTATGTGGTGGCATAAATTATTGGAAACACACTTTATTTCTGCAAGGATGGTCCCTTTCATATCACGGACGGAAAATTACTGATAGTTGAAGTCTCGCACGTCATGTGATTTTGAATTAGTTACTCAGTTCGAGCCGATATTTAGAGCAGGGGAGACTTCCCGTTTGCTTCGGCTGACTCAACTCAGCTCTGTATATTAGATAGTAAAAGAAAATTTAGTTAGGAATAAAAGTTTTTAAAAAGAAACATGGCGTTGTTGGTTGATGCATGCTTTAGTTAGAATACCGGCCAAGAAAGAAAATGAATCAAGATGAACAACCAACAAGAAACAACAAGATAGATGTCAACATGGCGACTATGATGAGAAAGAATAGATCGAATGGCCAAACAAGCAAAGAAGAAAGAAAGTAAGTTATGCATCTTTATCTGTCAACCCCCCTCTCCCCTCTCTCCCCCTCTCTCCTGTCTGTCTGTCTGTCACTCTCTCTCTCTCTCTCTCTCTCTCTCTCTCCTCTCTCTGACACAAAAGAACTCTTGTGTATATACCCAACATGTGGGTATATAACAACTATATGTAACTAAGTCTATCTAAAAAAACAAAACGTTTTTCTATATACATATTTTTCTATATACATATTCGAAAAACAAAAAAAAAAACAAAAAAAAAAACATCCTGGACATTTTAAAAAGTTTACACATTGCCTACTTTTTTTTCTTTTCGAACATAACTTAATCCCAAAACTATGGAATATTTTGTGATGTATTTTGTGTCATTAAACTAA
>CM042157.1:21391132-21402811 GCA_023376005.1 Doryteuthis pealeii
GAATAAAGTTTGTTAGAGTCAGAAGAACGGGGGTTCAGTGGAAAGTTACCATGACCGACGATTGGCAACGGGTGAAATTCCGTCTTGATCTTCAGGTAGACGCGTGAGATAGTTTTAGTTCAAATGGACCAGAGTTTCTCG
This sequence comes from Doryteuthis pealeii, assembly GCA_023376005.1. NCBI lineage: Eukaryota > Metazoa > Mollusca > Cephalopoda > Myopsida > Loliginidae > Doryteuthis > Doryteuthis pealeii. The sequence goes on from CM042157.1 coordinate 21,391,274, forward strand.
CTCTGAGGGTCGGGCTCCCCTCCGCGGCAGTTATGGGCTGGGTTGTTGAAATAAAGATTTAGAAGAAAACAACAAGTCTTGTTTGTTAAGTTAATTAAAAAAAAGAAAAGACCAGACCAGCAAGAAAGAAGAAGTAAACCAAATGATCGGCCCGAGAAATAAGACTGAAGAACATGGTGGCCGGCCGAGTTAGAAGTAAGCAGCGAGTTTCCAAGTAAGAGACCTCATCTTATCTACATCCCTATCTACACTCTATGTCTGTCTCCCTCTCACCGATCATATGCACCAGAGTAAAGGTGTATACAACAGTAGTAATCAAGTTCGAACTCCAGCCGTGGCAGTGCATTCACTTTCGGGCTAATACCCTTGAGAAAACTGAAAGGGGCGGTTAACCTGGGTAGAGAGGGGAAATTTTAAAGTTAGTCCTGCAGATCCATTATTACTGAATCGTCAGTTGGATCCTCATAGAATGTCCAATTAAAATCCCTACAAGAGCTTGCATTAACCCAGCCACTCCACAAAGAAACATTTAAAATTTAAAATATTAAACGCAAAAAAAAAAAATATATATATTAAACGCAAAAAAAAAAAAATCCATGCTCTTATCCGTTAGATTTTATTTTTTAATTATCTTCATGAATATAATTCAAATCTCTATTGTTTTTGCTCAAAACCCAAGCCCTGGTGATATTTAATGTATATATATATATTTACTTTGTCCTTAATTGTTTTATTTTCGAAGTTTCCTCCGGACATTCATACGCACACAACTGCCCTTTATATATATATAAATGGTCTACAAAGGAAAAGTTGTAATCTTAATGGCAAATTAGCGTTATAATGATGGTAACCTACGTCCAAGTATCAGTTATGACAAAATTGCAAATTTTATAACTTACAAGGTACAAAGGATTTGACTGTGTTTCACTTGGTCCAAAAATCTTTTATCATAGAAATATGCTGGTATTTGTGTAAACACCACATCTGTGACAGTTGTCTGAACTTTCTCTGCCCTTGCCTTAATGTAGATAAGTTCTTAAGCCTAAAACCTAAAGTCAGTGGAGAGGCTAAAACAGACCAGATGTCTCACCAACTATAAAATCTGATGCCAATAAAACAATGTGATCGTGTACTGGTTAGAGTCATAGGAAATGGATTCGTCGAATTGAGTTCAAATCCAGGACAAAGTCACAGTTTACATATTGCGTTAAGAATATGATGTATTTCCATAGTGTCTATGAGTTGGAGGTGTGTTCAATACACTTTAATATGTGAAGGTCTCGCCAAAGCTCCAGAATACGGAGGGAACCCCGTGGTGTAGTGGCTAACGTGCTGGACTGTGACATCATAGTATATATTACATTTACTTTAGGACAAATACCCTTGGGAAAGGTATGAACCCCCTCAACCCCTTAAGTTATTGGTTAAATAGTAAAACCTCTGTTTTTCTACAAGGATGAATTTTGTATTAAACAATCCACAAAAGTTGTTATGTCATCAAACAGTGAAACCAAACCGGTTATTTCCTATGAGTCTAACATAAACAAAGGGGAACCACGCGTGACTGATAAATTATTTATTTATTTATTAATCTACTAGGAAAAAAGAATACTGAGTTGGGGTTAGTGTTAGGTTAGGGTTTAGGGTTAGGGTTAGTGTTAGGGGTTAGGGTTAGTTTAATGGAAAAATAAATAAATAATTTATCAGTCAGGACTGGTTCCCCTTTTTATATTAGACTTATAGGAAATAACCACCAAACCAAACCAAACCATGAATATTTTATTTCATCCAAAAGCGAATTATTCTTTATGAATTGAGGCATGATATTTATTGGGGTCGGATTTTGTTTTAGGGGACTTGAATCTGAGCGCATTGCAAAATACTGAGAGAGATTATCTGGTTACGTTGACGATCGGTGAAAAGACAAATCCACGTCCACCACGGGGAAGGTTGCTTCGCTGGTTTTGGTGTCTTTGCGAACCTGGCACGGAAGTGATCAGTTATTTCTTGTTACGCGCTTTTAGCTCATTACTAATCGTACATGCTTGTAATTTTTTGCCACGGGTGAAGTGATTCTAATTTGATTCGTTAATTAAAATGCTACATTGTTAATACTCATGGTTCGGTTTGTAAAAAAACAAGTTTAAAATGGGAATTGAATTCAACAGGCAAATGTCGAAATAGGGCTTCCAGAGGATATTTCTTTGTAATATTTTAATTAGTGGTAGGACAGAAACTGTTAGGGTGTGAGGGACGAGGGTGGGCTTTGTTTGCATTTACCAAGCTCCCTGCGAAAAACAGAATGCGACCAGGGTGCGACGCACAGTCAATTTTTAAGAGGAGTACAGCCGGTCGGAATTCAGAGTTTTTCTTCTCTCAGACTAGTTGCAATCACGGATAGAACTCACAACCACCAGATAACTAGATGCACATTGACAAGCGCTTTAATCCACCAAGCTATTTCACTCATTGAACCAGAATGTTACCAACGCCAACACACGAAAGTTTACGCCGGCTGAAATATTCCAAGATGATGGTTGGTTGGTCGATTGATTAATTTTAACGGCAAGCCATCCCCTCTAGCGTTATTTTATGCCTACCAATTAGGCAATCATGTTGTAGCGATTTTCTTCAGTTGTTGGTATGGAGTTGAGTGCAAAAGGGTTATCCACCCTTGCCGCCAGGGTTTGACACTAGATGGCATTACTACCTGGCTATTTAAACTCTCTCCGGGAAGCACTCTCCGTGTTTCATCAGCCTCCACAATGAGGCACTAGACAAGTTGTTTCTCTGTCCATTAAGGCTTGGAAGCCCCCCCCCCCAAAGAGCTAAGTTTGCCATACAATATACCTTATTAGTCCCGTAACCTTATTTGGGGGCAACCCATGCTGCATATCTTTGACAGGGATACGCAGGCGGAGATCATCTCTCTTCAGGTCTACCACTGGTTTGAATTCAGAGTTTTCCTTCTCCAGACTTGTTGCTATACCAAGATTAAAGTACTTGTATTTATTTTCCGTAACTTTTTCGCTATGCACAGAATACGACGCAAAGTATAATTTTTAAAGGAGGTATAGCCTGTTTGAATTCAGATTTCAATCGACCATAATGAAATGATGAAAATAAATAAATAAATAAAAGAGAGATAGATAGATAGATAGATAGATAGATAGAGAGAGAGAGAGAGAGAGAGAGAGAGAGAGAGAGAGAGAGAGAGAGAGAGGAGAGAGGGGATAGACAGATAGACAGACAGGAGCGAAACAGCGAGAGACAGGAGCGAGAGATAGATAGATAGATAGATAGAGAGCGAGCGCGAGAGCGAGAGAGAGAGAGAGAGAGAGAGAGAGAGAGAGAGAGAGAGAGAGAGAGAGAGAGGGGGGGAGGGGGATAGACAGATAGACAGACATACAGGGGTCAGAGACAGAAGGTTGATTTAAGATTATCATACTTTTTACATACTGAAATATTTACAATAGCTCTTAAGTAAAAATATCAAACGCTGTAACAAATTAAATTATCATACTGAGGTATATCCACAAGTCTTGCTAATAGAAATTATTTCATAAACTTCACTGCATCTTTAAACATATACCTTGTTATCAAATCTAGATTATGCCGAAAGGAAGTACTCTGATACCGTGAGCGATATTTCGATTGATCTATATTTTTGTTACGTTTTTATGGACCATCCTTTAGCCTTGAAGCAAGAGCGGAAATCCTTGGCAATCCTTTGCTAAAAGAACCCTCAGTATTATAAGTTCCTTCGTCAATGATTGTAAATGGACTATGGAAAGTATCAGTGTTTAAGTAGTGAATCAGCCATGCATTATGGCTGTTGATTGGCGGAGAAATAGACCACGTGACCTCGCAGAGACTATAAATTTAGGTGGTGTATTGCAAGACACCTTATATTACAAAACTATTCCATACACCATGAGTCAATTTGCTGAAAAAGAGTATGGATCTCCTTATCCATTGAAAAATGTATTTGATTCACGAGACAAACCAAATGTAAGGAAAAAAATGAATTTTACTCTTCAATAGTCAATAAATGAAAAATTTCCTCCGTCCAATGATCAGGACGTTGTGTTTTGGAATGTGCCTGGCTAGGGAAGATAGCACATTGTAAGATGTGGCGATATCCGTTTCATCACGATACTAGGAGTTGCAATTGAATGTTGCACACATGATTCTTGGTTAGATTCTCTCTATGCGATTTATTGATTTTAAAGCATGTAGACTGAGGAGCATTCCAGCTCATCCTATGGTGGCATTGAAGGAGTTGCCATCCAGTAGATCTACCAAGAGAGAGAGAGAGAGAGAGAGAGAGAGAGAGAGAGAGAGAGAGAGAGAGAGAGAGAGAGAGAGAATTAAAGAGATTCGTATTGCTGGCACACCTTGTTTTTGTTGTTGTTGTTGATGATGATGATGAACCTATTGAAGTTGTTATCCATCGGGTGTTTTTACAGTTGAGGTTCACACTTGCCTTTAACCAAATGTTATGAAAGCATGAACAGATATAATTAAGTGATTGTTTTCGGAATGGTTCACAGGGCCGGAACCGGATATGACGTGCCAGAAATCTGAAGACAGAATATTGACGCTACTAATTCCAACACACGATTTTTCTTTAAATTGAAAAAGAAAAAGAAAAAAAAATTAGAAAATTTAAACCTCTTTTATAAATTTCTTCTGCTTGATATTTTTATCAAATCAATCAATAAATTAATTAAATATAATTAAAATTATTTCTGCGAGCAAATTAAGAACATTTCTGAGAAAATATCTTAAACATTAAAAAAATATTTCCTGTGCCCACTGGATTGACTTGGGAATAAAAAAAAACCCACTCTTTTATGTGTTTAATGTAATGATCGGGAGACAAAATTATCAGTACTGTAAATTATTTTTCAACTAAAAATGAATATGATAATGTATCTCTTTACTTCTTATATCGTACTTGGTCCCAACATCCTGGTCACAACGCCAAATAAACGTTTGTTTTATAGCTCTTTACTTCTTATCTCGTACTTGGTCCCAACATCCTGGTCACAACACCAAATAAACATTTGTTTCATAGATTTTTACTTCTTATCTCGTACTTGGTCCCAACATCCTGGTCACGACACCAAATAAACGTTTGTTTTATATCTCTTTACGTCGTATATCGCACTTGGTCGCGACATCCTGGTCACAACACCAAATAAACGTTTGTTTTATAGATCTTTACTTCTTATGTCGTGCTTGGTCCCAACATCCTGGTCACGACACCAAATAAACGTTTGTTTTTTTAACTCTTTACTTCTTATCTCGTATTCTGTCCGAACATCCTGGTCACGACACCAAATAAATTTTTGTTTTATATCTCTTTACTGCTTATATCGCACTTGGTCCCAACATCCTGGTCACGACACCAAATAAACGTTTGTTTTATAGCTCTTTACGTCTTGTCGTATTGTACTTATCTTATCTTCTTGGCTAGCTTTTCTAATATAATATGTGGTCTCTTCTATGCTCGTTGGGTCTTCGGTCGCCCATCTTGATATCCAGGTCTTGTTCTATCTGTTCTTCCGGTCTCCTTTCTAGGGACTTTTAATGTCTTCTTCATCTCTGTGTACGTTGCTGTTCTTAGCAACTAATACAACAATTTGGGTAATTTTAAGACGTCTTTATTTATCCCAAGTTAACCATCACGTGTGAGAGAGATAGCCACCTCAGAAGCATGTGAGCATCTCCCGACATATACGGCGAAAATCTTCGAAATTAAATGTCCACTTTCCGCTCCTACGGACTAGACTGACCAATCAGAGAATATTGACTTGGTCAGTGAAAGGCCAAACCCTGTATATTAACTTTTACTGTTTTTTTTCATGAAAATAGAATTTGGATTCCGTTTTTTTTTTGTCACCCTGTAACTTAAGAACTCTATAGCACCAAACTTTGGTTGTTCTTAAACTATTGTTTTCTAGTTAAAGAATGGAGGAACATTTTCTTTTTTATTAGTAAAGCTAAAACTTAAAACTTTTAAATAAAACCAGCAATTCTTAGACGAATTTGAAAATTTAATTATTCATTTTTATGATAAAGGGATGAACGTTATCATGTCTTCTGCTTTTTTTCTCAGGTGTTTTCGCGCCAATAACGTGAAATTATTTAAGATGTCTTCTACTGAACAACCGGTTTCAATAACTATTTCGAGAGACATTGCCAGACATAAAGATAAGTTCTTGATTGGCAAATATCTCTTCTGAAAATAAAAATAAAAATAACAAGAAAAAATAAAAGAGAATTTATGAAATAAAAATCGAAAATCCAGTTCGTTTGTCGTTATGGCATTGGTTTAGTAGCTAGTTAATAAGCTTTGCTTAGGTTTGCCACAACGCTTGATGTATGGAGTACCCAGTGAGAGTCGAACTCACTAAGGATATTTTCCTAGTTTGGCTTATCCTTCGTGGGGGGGGGGCTGCAGCGTAGTGGCTAGTATATTGTTAGTAAGCGGGTTTAGACTCCAGTCTGGCTATTATTTTCAATTCGGTCAAATACTCTTGTAAAAGTTAACACTTCTCTTATCTCTCAGCTATAGATTATATAGTATCACTACATATTTATTAACCATTCAGCGCAGTCAGGGTGAGACACAAGGTCAATTTCATAAGCGGAGTTTAACAGGTTTGAATTCAGAGTTTTTCTTCTCCTAGATTAGTTGCCTATTCAAGGTTAAAGAGCCCAGTCTGTCCTAGCTGGAGGGATTATATTTGGATTGATACCTTTCCCAATGGTATTAGCGCTACAACCAACAGCATCATCCAGGATTTGAACTCGGGTCGACGAGTCCATTTCCTACGACTCTAAACATTACACCACGCGCCTCCATATCACTAGCGTTATTGGTGCTCTTCCAATATGTTATCTACCGAATGGTTTCTAATCCAATATGTGATCTACTGAGTTGTTTACATTCCAATATTTGATCTACCAATTTACTACCCATTATTTTCCCATTAAACTAACCCTAAACCCTAACCCTAATCCTGTCTTTTCTCCACTAGTAGATCACATGCCATGAATAGTAGATCAATAGTAAATCACAAACCTTCGGTAGATCACATATTTGAAGAGCACCGTGTTATTCATCACTACTATTATTCTATAGGGATGACTTTGGCATCAAATAACCCCTGAAGTTTGATATGCTATTAAAAAAGAAAAAAAAACTAACCAAATAAATGATTATTATCATTTACTTCAAATTAGATAAATTCTTATATCAAATAACTTTAAATTAAATTGAGTTATCAGCATTGAGTAATCCAAGTCTTACAACCAAACCCAACCAAACTAACCAGCCAGACATTAAACAAATAACTTAATTCCTCTCTTTTTAAATCCAGTTGTCCACAGTGAATTCCAATGCTTATTTTTGTTAAAGAAACACTTGTAAATCTAAATTCAAAAGAAGAATCATTAAAAAAAACTCCTGATGATTTAAAAAAAAAATGTTCAGCTTACGGAAATAATGAAAATTATGAACGAAAAACAATGTTTACATTTTTGCACCGTTAAATCAATTGAAATTTCTCTCCCCCTCTCTCTTTCAGTGCGTTCTAGCCTTACTAAGGAATAACTGTGATCCAAACATCAAAGACAATGCTGGTCAGACGGTGCGGATGTAGCTGACTGCTGTTGTCGGACTGAGTGTGCTAAAGCGATAAGAGAATATCCTTACAAACCGGTGAGTACTTCTTTTTATTTTTTTCTCTTCTGTTTTTGTAACTTTCATTGCTTTATATGAAATTGGCAAAGTGGCCTATTGTCAGTATCAGTATATTGTTTCAGGAACAAGCAGTATATGAAAGAGGAACAAAATATAAAAAAGGCTTACTTATATGAAATTTTAATTAGCTGACCAAGTAACAATGTCAAGTCACTAAGTGGTGAAAGTCAAGATGATATTCTACATTATCTAAAATCTGAATTGATTAGTTTTCTTTATTTCTTAAAACTTGGAAAAAAATCTATTGGCAGTATTCTCTTTAAGCTTGATATGGCAACCAGTCTAGAAGAAGGAAAACTCTGAATTGAATGTAGCCAAAAACAAGTTATGATTAGAGGCTTTTTAAAAAATTCTATGAAAAATAAATTAATGGTCCGATTTTCACAAAGATTTCCAGAATTGTTTACCTTTTGATGAAAATATGTTTGAAATAGTTTTTTTTCCAAAAATATTATTACGGGAAATATCTTTTTTTACGATGTCCACCCCGCCCCCCCCATTTTTATTTTATGAAATATGAAAAAATAACCGACAAAAAAAAGATTTTTACTTCTTTTCTGTAACGATAAGAGTCTGAATAATTATATCAGAAGGTTTTTATAAGTTTCAATGCGAGAACTTTTTAGTAAAAGGACCCTGAATACAGAATTCTGTTAAAACAATATCAATAAAGAAATTGACCGTGTTGTAAAAAAACGGACTGTTTTACTTATTTTTCAAGATAACGGTAAGTAATTTTTCCCCAATCGGATAATTTGATCTTTGAATTAACTGTTTTTTCTTTGTAACAACATTTTGTGTTCGTTATTTTTTTTGGTGCTATTTACCGTATCACTAGTCACTGCTTTATACGTAATTTGGACGAAGTACTCAAGACTAATTAAGTTCCAATTAAGTTTAAGAAGCAAGCAGAAATCTGATGATGGAAAAATCGGTGTTGAATGGATGGTGTAAGAAAAGTGTGACTTTCGTGCTATTTTATCATATCCTAAGCCCCTGCTTTATACATAACTAGGAGGTAGTAAAGACTAATTAAGTTCCAAATTAAGCTTGAGAAACAAGCAGAAATTTTATGATGACAAATCAGAGTTGAATGAATGCTGTGAGACAAGTGTGAATTTAGGGCCTATTTATCATATCAATGGTCCTTGATTTATACGTAACTCGGACGTAGTACTCAAGACTAATTAAGTTCCAATTAAGTTTAAGAAGCAAGCAGAAATCTGATGATGGAAAATCGGTGTTGAATGGATGGTGTGAGAAAAGTGTGACTTTCGTGCTATTTATCATATCCCAAGCCCCTGCTTTATACGTAACTAGGAGGTAGTACTCAAAACTAATTAAGTTCCAATTAAGGTTGAGAAACAAGCAGAAATCTATTTCTCTGAATTTTTAAGATGATAAATAGTATTATTTGTATTATTCGGACTATTGTTCTCATCGTCAATGTTATTTGTACAATGTTTCGGCCGATGTGCCCTTCGGCCTTCTTCAGGTATTTCTTGTCAGGTTAGCGGAATGCGAACAGGTTACCCCCGTGAACTGAATAAAGGGTTAGGCTCAAAGTTCCGTGATGGCTCCCGATTACGACAAGAAGGTTCCCGAGTCCGAGAAAGTTCCAGAGTCTGAGAAGGTTCCCGACTCCGACAAGAAATACCTGAAGAAGGTCGGAGGGCACATCGACCGAAAGGTTGTACAAATAACAATGAAGATGAGGACAATAGTCAGAATAGTACAAATAATACTAAGCAGAAATCTGATGCTGGCAAATCAGAGTTGAATAAATACTGTGAGAAAGTGTGAGTTTCGGGCTATTTACCATATCACTGGCCTTTGCTTTATACGTGACTTGGTGGTAGTACCCAAGACTAATTACATACCAATAAGGTTTTTAAAAAACAAGCAGATATCTGACTGTCAAGAATTTACACTACAATATGACTGGTTCCTGTCTGAACACAACAGCTTGTGCAATCTAGTCAAGTGTTCACCCACTAATGTCATCGTGCATCTAGCACCAGCTATATGCATGGCTTTTGACTTGTTTAACTTTGCAGTTCTTCATCTGTTGCCCTCCCCCACAATTATACATATCATAAAATAGATTTGAATTAAATTTGAAGTTAAAGACTTTAGTTTTATTTGAAATATTTTTATGTTATACTTCTTCAAAACTGATATTGTTATATCATACTAAACAATTAACGGGTGGGGGACATGAAGAAATTTGTGATAAAAAAAGTGGGGCATGGTACTAAAATGGTTGGGAACCACTAGTTAAGACACACATAGGAAGTGATTATTTTCCTTAATTATTGTTGTCAAAGTTCCCTTTGTTGTACTGGTGCTTTCAGCATGACATGGTTGCTTTTATTTTATGGCATATCAACTCTTTTTGGGTCATTTAATGCTGAATCAAGTCATTTTTGATAAACAAAGGACTCGGATTGCTTTTAAACATTTTTGGTGTATATGGTATATAAGATTTACTGGGTGTATTTCAATAACTAGAATTTTCTTAAAATTTTTGGTGTAATATGGTATGTAGATTTACTGGGTGTATTTCATAACTAGATTCTTAAACATTTTCTTTTGGTGTAATGGTATGTCAAGATTTCTGGGTGTATTTCTTAACTAGAATTTCTAAACATTTTAGTGGTATAACGTGTATGTAATATTTACTGGGTGTATTTCTTAACCTCAAATTTCTTAATCATTTTTAGTGTATATGTATGGTAATATTTATGGGTGTATTTTCATAACTAGAATTTCTTAAACGATTTTGGTGGATATGTGTATGTATATTTACTTGGGTGTATTCATAACAGAATTTCTTAAACTAATGCTGAAAACAGGATTCAATGTTTGCTACATTATGAATACGCGATGACTAATTCCAAACAAAACGAGAATATCTTTAACAAGAACTACACCATAAAACAAAATAAAATGTTCCCATTATCTCGAATAGGACATAATTCATCTCCAATACATTTAATACAAGCTTTACTGAAAATTTTAGATAAATAAAACATCGTAGTATAAACCCTGGAAAATCACTTCTCGTAGCCGAAAAAAAGATGTGAGTAAAAATATTGGGCACAAAAATCTAAAACAGGAAAGTAATAAATAGATTTCTCGTTTACTTAATAAGAACGTTGCTTGTAGTTTAAAAAAAACAAACGTCAAATTGGCTTAAAGACTTGGAAGTGGTGGGCGTAATGGTTAATAATCTGGGAAAATGGACTCGTCGCCCACGAGTTCAAATTCTGGAACGTGCTCATTGTATTTCACTTAGGGCTACTACCCTTGGGAAAGGTATAATCTCTACTCTCCCTCCAGCTATGGGAATAATAGAGCAGACTGGGCTCTTTAAACCTTGGTTAAGCCAATCAGTCTAGGAAGAAAAAAGGAATCTAAAATGCCAAAAACCTTTAAACTCCGCTTAAGCAATTGACCTTATGTCACATCCTGCTCGTGCGGAAGGGGTTGGTTAGAATATATAAATTGCTTAAGAGAAAGACGGCCTCTTTCGACTCGGGCGTTTTAGAATGGCACCCGAGACTGTGCAACCTCTGCATAGAGGTAAGACTTCAAGACTCCCAAAATGGGGCATCTGTTGGTCGTGGTGGCGACCCGTATGCCTTAAGAGGCACGGAGGTCTTGGTGATGAGCAGTTCATGTATAGTATATGTTGATACCTCCTATTAAAAATATATGTTTCGTTTCTCAATGTGAGTCAGAGAGAGAGAGAGAGAGGGGGG
>CM042157.1:21402821-21407821 GCA_023376005.1 Doryteuthis pealeii
ACTCAGCGTCATAGAAGTAGCACAACGGATCTGTGTTGGTAGTGAGAAAACCTGATAGATATGTGATTGAATGCGGCCACCTCAGACGTCAAAAATATCCTTTATCTAGCCGCTAGTGAAAAGGGGATATACTCCCTCGCTGTCTGAGCTGATACCGGCTTTAGACACATCCCGAGTAGACTCTTACGTTTACTTACCTTAGATCGGGACTAAGCAGGACCTGTGAATATACCACAGTATTGATACAATTTAATTATTTACAACGTTTTATATGTTTACTTAAAGCTAATTACAATATTTCAATATTTCTACTTAATTATTTCTACTTGAGTAATTAGTATTTCTACTTTAGTAATATTCTACTTAGTAAGATTTCTACCTTAGTAATTAGGATTTCTACTTAGTAATATTTCCTACTTAGTAATAGTATTTCTACTTTAGTAATATTTCTACTTAGTAATTTAGATATTTTCTACTATAATATTTCTACTACGTAATTAGCATTTCTAACTTAGTAATAGTTTCTACTTTAGTAATTAGTATTCTTCCTTGTAATAATTTCTCCTTACGTAATTAGTTTTCTCACTTGTAACTTTCTCACTAAAAAAAAAAAAAAAAAATATAAAGAAAATATAATTAAATACTCAAAAACATTAAAAAAAAGAAATAAACATACCAATTATAACAATAAAACTATAAAAGTAAAAATACTAGTCTTTCAATCAACTAAAAATATAAGAATAATATATAAATACATACTTAAGTAAAATTAAAAACAGTACTATAAAAAAAACACATATAACGAAACATCATTTACATACATATACAGTACAATATTAGAATAAAATATAAATACAATAAAAAAACATATAAGATAAACTTATATCTAAAAAAAACAACATAATAGTTATATTCAACAGAATATAATAACTTAGATAAAAAACTCACATCCAAATCTCATCACATCATACTACATCAATAACTACATACATACATAACATCATAACTCTCTACATCATTCATAAACATACATCTACATCAAAATCTCATAACAATCATCTACTACATCAATAAAAAAAATGATATGTATCCAACAGATAACTATGAGAGATATAACTTCTTAGATGAAATCGACGGTGTCGAAAAGAGTGTATGGATTCCGTTCAGTCAGTACGACCAAATGAATGATTGATAATTTTGTTTACTATTATCCTTCATCCTAATTCTATTTTTTACGGGAACGCACCCACGGTCGTACTTTATTCGAAAACTAGGAATAGCATATAATAGAAAAACAATTCTAAAGAGAATACGCTTTTAGTAACACTCAAACTCATGTAACCATGGTAACTGCTGGTCTTAGATGGGAATGTTTGAACCAAGTAATCAAGTATGCCAAAAATTTACTAAAAAAGTACTAAATACTAAGTAGAAATCATTACTAAGTATTACTAAGTAGAAATATTACTAAGTAGAAATACTAATTACTAAGTAGGAGAATACTAATTACTAAGTAGAAATATTATAAGTAGAAATATTACTAAGTAGAAATACTAATTACAAGTAAAATATACTAAATAGAAAGACTAATTACTAAGTAGAAATCATTTACTAAGTAGAAATACCTAAGTAAGAAATATTACTAAGTAAAAATACTAAGTAGAAATATTATGAGAAGAAATACTAATTACTAAATAGAAATATTACTAAGTAGAAATTACTTACTAAGTAGAAATATTTACTGAGGAGAAATACCTAATTACTAAGTTAGAAATATTACTAAAGTAGGAAATATTACTAAGTAAAAATACTACTTAAGGAGAAAATATTACTAAAGTAGAAATACTAATACTAAGTAGAATATTACGAAGTAGAAATATTACTAAGTAGAAATACTAATTCTAAGTAGAATATGACTAAGTAAAATACTAATTACTAAGGAGAAATAGTAGAAATATTTACTTAAGTAGAACTGAGTAAAAATACTAATGACTAAGTTTAGAAAAATATTTACTAAGTAGAAAATATTACTAAGTTTAAAATACTAATTTACTAAGGGAAGAAATTACTAAGTAGAAATACTAATTACTAAGTAGAATATTACGAGTAGAAATACTAATATGACTAAAGTAAAATATTAACTAAGTAGAAATACTAATTACTAAGTAGAAATATTACTAAGTAGAAATTTTACTAAGTAGAAATACTAATTACTAAGTAGAAATATTCTACTAAGTAGAAAATGTACTTTAATTACTAAAGTAGAAATATTACTAAGTAGAATACTAATACTAAGTAGGAAATATTACTAAGTAGAAATATTACTTAAGTAAAAATACTAACTACTAAGTAGTAAATTACTAAGTTACTAATTACTACAGTAGAAAATTACTAATTACTAAGTAGAAATATTACTAGTAGAAATACTAATTACTAAGTAGAAATATTACTAAGTAGAAAATATTACTAAGTAGAAATTACTAATTACTAAGTAGAAATATTACGTAAGTAGAAATGCTACTTACTAAGTAGAATATTACTACAGTAGAAATATTACTAAGTAGAAATATTACTAAGTTACTAATTACTAAGTAGAAAATTACTAAGTAGAAATACTAATTACTAAGTAGAATATTTTACTAAGTAGAAAATATTACTAAGTAGAAATGCTAATACTAAGTAAGAAATATTACTAAGTAGAATTACTAATTACTAAGTAGAATCATTACTAAAGAGAAATATTACTAAGTAGAAAATTTACAAGTAGAATTGCCTAATTACTAAGTAGAAATATTACTAAGTATGAAATATTACTACGTAGAAATATTAATTACTAAGTAGAAATATAACAAGTAGAAATACTAATTACTGAGTAGAAATATTACTAAGTAGAATATTACTAAGTCAGAAATACTTACTTATAAACCATTAAAATTCCTTTATCATTATCATTATTATTGGTTAGGAATGGTTCCATATAATATAACTGTGCAAACAAATGATTATTATAGTTAAATAAAAAAAAAGTCAAATAAGAAGAAATGGTTGTAATGGAACATAAAAAATATAAATAGCTATGATCGTAATCAAACATTTACAAATTAATCAAATTTCAACGTCAAATAGCTCATAAATTGTTGATATGGCGTTAAACGAATAAGCCAAACCAAATCATATTTCATTATAACTAGCAGCGGCCACCCGGCGTCGCCTGGGTAAAAGTTTTTAAAGTTAGTCCCGCAGATCAATTATTACTGAATCATGAGTTGAATCCATGTGGGATGCCCCATTTAAATCTTTATGTAAAAAAAAAATAAACCTTACATTGACCCAGCTACTCTGAAAAGAAATGTTAATGTCTACTATCTAAAATATCAAACGAAAAAAAAATCCATGCTGTTATCATTTAAATTCTATTTTTTAATTATCTTCAAGAATATAATTTAAATCCCTATTATTTTTGCTCAAAAACCAAGCCCTGGTGATATTTAATGTGTATATATATTTACTTTATCTTTAATTGTTTTATTTTCGAAGTTTCCTCCGGACATACATATACACACAACTGCCCTTTATATATGTATATATATATATATTTACCAACCCCTCCTCACGAGTAGGATGTGACACAAGGTCAATTTCTTAAGCGGAGTTTAACAGGTTTGAATTTCAGAGTTTTCCTTACTCCAGACCGGTTGCCTAATCAAGGTTAAAAGAGCCATAGCCTGTCCTGCTATTTATCCATAGCTGGAAGGAGAGTGGATTTTTCATACCTTTCCCAAGGTATTAGCGCTAAGTGAAATGCAATTACCACATCCAGGATTTGAACTCGGGGTGACGGGTCCATTTCTCATGACTTTAACCATTACACAACTGTCCTTTAAATATGTATAGATTATTAATATCCTCAATAGCCATTTCGAATTATCTGATGAATGAAGCGTTGTGCAATTTCTTGAATGACAAATTCGCATTGCGCATGCCTGACCCGAAAAATTCCACTATCTCATCAGTCTAACTTCTGCGTAGTTCTTCGAAGGTGTTTTCAGAAAATTGATATAATTTCGTAATCTAATAACTTGACCAATTCTCGTTCAATAATCTCAAAATTTTAACACCCATTGTAGAAACAGCTCAAAATTTTATGATTAATGTTTTATTTTTTTTCTTCTTATCAGTAAAATAAATGCAATTTACTGGAAAAATGAAAAGGTGTTAAACATTTAACATATAATTTCGAGTTGTTTCAACCAAGTTGTTAAAATCTAAGATTATTTGAGAGGTACCGCGGTGTCTTAGAAAGATTGATAATCATTTCGTTATTTTTTGTTTCAAATGATCACAAATTTTAGCAGCATGAGTAGGAACTACTGAAAATTCTGTTTTAAGTATATAATCACATTTCTTTGCCAGTGAATAGTATTTCTATAGCTGAAGAGGAAGAAGAAAAAACAGAGCCAGTAAACTTTTCAAGTTGATTATAAACATGCGGGTATGTATATACACACGTATGTGAATAAAAGGAAGTGAATCCGACGGTATGTAGTATAATAAAAAGAATGAAAAAAAAAACACAGGTTTAAATGAGTTAAGTGGTTAATTTATGGGCCGACGCTGCAGTGTTTCGATCTATTAATTAGATCATCTTCAGGGCTTTTGTTGGTATGTGGAAGGTGATAATTTTTTTTTTATCTGAGAATAAGGAGAAAGGCGAGTAATAGTCCTTGTTTATCGGTCTGTTTAAAATTTGAAGTCTGAGAAAAAAGAACGTTGAAATTTTAATGGCGACCATGACGAGAAAGAATAGAAGCTAGACGATCGGATGGCCAAACAAGAAAAGAAGAAAGAAAGTTATGCATCTCTATCTGACTACCCTATCTCTTTTCTCTCTCTCTCTCTCTCTCTCTCTTTCTTTCTTTCTTTTTTTCTCTCTCTCTCTCTTTCTCTCTCAACACACACACACACACACACACACACACAAAAGAACTCTTGTGTATATA
>CM042157.1:21417821-21457068 GCA_023376005.1 Doryteuthis pealeii
TGACCTTCCGTAGACAAAATTAGGCGTTACTTTTTTGTAATAATTCTAAACAGCTTATGATTAATGTACGTACATAGTAAGAATATTTGAATAAAGTTTGTTAGAGTCAGAAAGACGGGTTCAATGGAAAGTTACCATGACCGATGATTGGCAACGGGTGACATTCCGGCTTGACCCTCCGGTAGAGGAGATTAGACGCGTGAGATAGTTTTAGTTCAAATGGACCAGAGTTGCTCGCTCTGAGGGTTGGGCTCCCCTCCGCTGGGTTGTTGAAATAAAGATTTAGAAGAAAACTTGTTAAGTTAATTGGATTTCTGGGCGAGTGGACTCGAAGTTTCTCGCTTTGAGGGTCGGGCTCCCCTCCGCGGCAATTATGGGCTGGTTTGTTGAAATAAAGCTTTAGAAGAAAACAACAAGTCTTGTTTGTTAAGTTAAGTAAAACAAGAAAAGAAAAGACCAGACCAGCAAGAAAGAAGAAGTAAACCAAATGATCGGCCCGAGAAATAAGACTGAAGAACATGGTGGCTGGCCGAGTTAGAACCAAGCAGCGAGTTTCCAAGTAAGGGACCTCATCTTATCTACATCCCTATCTACACTCTATGTCTGTCTCCCTCTCTCCGGTTATATACACCAGTGTAAAGGTGTATACAACAGTAGTAATCAAGTTCGAACTCCAGCCGTGGTAGTTCACTTTCGGGCTAATACCCTTGAGAAAACTACTAGGAGCGGCTAATCGGCGTCGCCTGGGTAGAGAGGGGAATTTTAAAAGTTAGTTCTGCAGATCCATTATTACTGAATCGTGAGTTGGATCCTCGTAGAATGTCCAATTAAAATCTCTACAAGACCTTGCATTGATCCAGCCACTCCGCAAAGAAACATAAATGTCTACTATTTAAAATATTAAACGCCAGAAAAAAATCCATGCTCTTATCCGTTAGATTTTATTTTTTAATTATCTTCACGAATATAATTCAAATCTCTATTGTTTTTGCTAAAAAACCAAGCCCTGGTGATATTTAATGTGTATATATATATATATTTACTTTGTCCTTAACTGTTTTATTTTCGAAGTTTCCTCCGGACATTCATACGCACACAACTGCCCTTTATATATGTATAAATGGTCTACAAATGAAAAGTTGTAATCTTAATGGCAAATTAGCGTTATAATGATGGTAACCTACGTCCAAGTATCAGTTATGACAAATTGCAAATTTTATAACTTACAAGGTACAAAGGATTTGACTGTGTTCACTTGGTCCAAAAATCTTTTATCATAGAAATATTGGTATTTTGTGTAAACACCACATCTGTGACAGTTGTCTGAACTTTCTCTGCCCTTGCCTTAATGTAGATAAGTTCTTAAGCCTAAAACCTAAAGTCAGTGGAAAGGCTAAACAGACCAGATGTCTCACCAACTATAAATCTGATGCCAATAAAACAATGTGATCGTGTACTGGTTAGGGTCATAGGAAAGGATTCGTCGAATTGAGTTCAAATCCAGGACAAAGTCACAGTTTACATATTGCGTTAAGAATATGATGTATTTCCATAGTGTCTATGAGTTGGAGGTGTGTTCAATACACTTTAATATGTGAAGGTCTCGCCAAAGCTCCAGAATACGGAGGAACCCCGTGGTTAGTGGCTAACGTGCTGGACTGTGACATCATAGTATATATTACATTTACTTTAGGACAAATACCCTTGGAAAGGTATGAACCCCCTCAACCACTTAAGTTATTGGTTAAATAGTAAAACCTCTGTTTTTCTACAATGATGAATTTTGTATTAAATAATCCACAAAGTTGTTATGTCATCAAACAGTGAAACCAAACCGGTTATTTCCTATAAGTCTAACATAAACAAAGGGAACCACGCGTGACTGATAAATTATTTATTTATTTATTAATACTAGGAAAAACGAATACTGAGTTGGGGTTAGTGTTAGGTTAGGGTTTAGGGTTAGGGTTATTTAGGGTTAGGGTAGTTAATGGAAAAATAAATAAATAATATATCAGTCAGGAGTGGTTCCCCTTTTTATATTAGACTTATAGGAAATAACCACCAAACCAAACCAAACCATGAATATTTATTTCATCCAAAAGCGAATTATTCTTTATGAATTGAGGCATGATATTTATTGGGGTCGGATTTTGTTTTAGGGGACTTGAATCTGAGCGCATTGCAAAATACTGAGAGAGATTATCTGGTTACGTTGACGGTCGTGAAAAGACAAATCCACGTCCACCACGGGAAGGTTGCTTCGCTGGTTTTGGTGTCTTTGCGAACCTGGCACGGAAGTGATCAGTTATTTCTTGTTACGCGCTTTTAGCTCATTACTAATCGTACATGCTTGTAATTATTTGCCACAGGTGATGTGATTGTAATTTGATTCGTTAATTAAAATGCTACATTGTTAATACTCATGGTTCGGTTTTGTAAAAAAACAAGTTTAAAATGGGAATTGAATTCAACAGGCAAATGTCGAAATAGGGCTTCCAGAGGATATTTCTTTGTAATATTTTAATTAGTGGTAGGACAGAAACTGTTAGGGTGTGAGGGACGAGGGTGGGCTTTGTTTGCATTTACCAAGCTCCCTGCGAAAAACAGAATGCGACCAGGGTGCGACGCACAGTCAATTTTTAAGAGGAGTACAGCCGGTCGGAATTCAGAGTTTTCCTTCTCTCAGACTAGTTGCAATCACGGGTAGAACTCACAACCACCAGATAACTAGATGCACATTGACAAGCGCTTTAATCCACCAGGCTATTTCACTCATTGAAGCAGAATGTTACCAACGCCAACACACGAAAGTTTACGCCGGCTGAAATATTCCAAGATGATGGTTGGTTGGTCGATTGATTAATTTTAACGGCAAGCCATCCCCTCTAGGGTTATTTTATGCCTACCAATTAGGCAATCATGTTGTAGCGATTGTCTTCAGTTGTTGATATGGAGTTGAGTGCAAAAGGGTTATCTACCCTTGCCGCCAGGGTTTGACACTAGATGGCATTACTACCTGGCTATTTAAACTCTCTCCGGGAAGCACTCTCCGTCTTTCATCAGCCTCCACAATGAGGCACTAGACAAGTTGTTTCTCTGTCCATTAAGGCTTGGAAGCCCCCCCCCCCAAAGAGCTAAGTTTGCCATACAATATACCTCATTAGTCCCGTAACCTTATTTGGGGGCGCAACCCATGCTGCATATCTTTGACAGGGATACGCAGGCGGAGATCATCTCTCTTCAGGTCTACCACTGGTTTGAATTCAGAGTTTTCCTTCTCCCAGACTTGTTGCTATACCAAGATTAAAGTACTTGTATTTATTTCCGTAACTTTTTCGTTATGCACAGAATACGACGCAAAGTAGAATTTTTAAAGGAGGTATAGCCTGTTTGAATTCAGAATTCAATCGACTATAATGAAATGATGAAAATAAATAAATAAATAAAAGAGAGATAGATAGAGAGAGATAGATAGATAGATAGATAGAAAAGAAGAGAAAGAGAGAGAGAGAGAGAGAGAGAGAGAGAGAGAGAGAGAGAGAGAGAGGATAGACAGATAGACAGACAGAGAGGAGCGAAACAGCGAGACAGGAGCGAGAGAGAGAAGAGGAGAGAGAGAGAGAGAGAGAGAGAGAGAGAGAGAGAGGGGGGGTAGACAGATAGACAGACAGACAGGGGCGAGAGACAGAGAGACAGAGAGACAGAAGGTTGATTTAAGATTATCATACTTTTTACATACTGAAATATTTACAATAGCTCTTAAGTAAAAATATCAAACTCTGTAACAAATTAAATTATCATACTGAGGTATATCCACAAGTCTTGCTAATAGAAATTATTTCATAAACTTCACTGCATCTTTAAACATATACCTTGTTATCAAATCTAGATTATGCCGAAAGGAAGTACTCTGATACCGTGAGCGATATTTCGATTGATCTATATTTTTGTTACGTTTTTATGGACCATCCTTTAGCCTTGAAGCAAGAACGGAAATCCTTGGCAATCCTTTGCTAAAAGAACCCTCAGTATTGTAAGTTCCTTCGTCAATGATTGTAAATGGACTATGGAAAGTATCAGTGTTCAAGTAGTGAATCAGCCATGCATTATGGCTGTTGATTGGCGGAGAAATAGACCACGTGACCTCGCAGAGTCTATAAATTTAGGTGGTGTATTGCAAGACACCTTATATTACAAAACTATTCCATACACCATGAGTCAATTTGCTGAAAAAGCGTATGGATCTCCTTATCCATTGAAAAATGTATTTGATTCACGAGACAAACCAAATGTAAGAAAAGATAAATTAATTTTACACTTCAATAGTCAATAACTGAAAAATTTCCTCCGTCCAATGATCAGGACGTTGTGTTTTGGAATGTGCCTGGCTAGGGAAGATAGCACATTGTAAGATGTGGCGATATCCGTTTCATCACGATACTAGGAGTTGCAATTGAATGTTGCACACATGATTCTTGGTTAGATTCTCTCTATGCGATTTATTGATTTTAAAGCATGTAGACTGACGAGCATTCCAGCTCATCCTATGGTGGCATTGAAGGAGTTGCCATCCAGTAGATCTACCAAGAGAGAGAGAGAGAGAGAGAGAGAGAGAGAGAGAGAGAGAGAGAGAGAGAGAGAGAGAGAGAGAGAGAGAGAGAGAGAGAGAATTAAAGAGATTCGTATTGCTGGCACACTTGTTTTTTGTTGTTGTTTTTGTTTTTTGTTGTTTTTGTTGTTATTGTTTTTGTTGATGATGATGATGATGATGATGATGATGCTGAACCTATTGAAGTTGTTATCCATCGGGTGTTTTTACAGTTGAGGTTCACACTTGCCTTTAACCAAATGTTATGAAAGCATGAACAGATATAATTAAGTGATTGTTTTCGGAATGGTTCACAGGGCCGGAACCGGATATGACGTGCCAGGAATCTGAAGACAGAATATTGACGCTACTAATTCCAACACACAATTTTTCTTTAGATTGAAAAAGAAAAAGAAAAAAAAAAATTAAAAATTTAAACCTCTTTCATAAATTTCTTCTGCTTGATATTTTTATCAAATCAATCAATAAATTAATTAAATATAATTAAAATTATTTCTGCGAGCAAATTAAGAACATTTCTGAGAAAATATCTTAAACATTAAAAAAATATTTCCTGTGCCCATTGGATTGACTTAGGATTTAAAAAAAAAACCCACTCTTTTATGTGTTTAATGTAATGATCAGGAGACAAAATTATCAGTACTGTAAATTATTTTTCAACTAAAAATGAATATGATAATGTAGCTCTTTACTTCTTATCTCGTACTTGGTCCGAACATCCTGGTCACGACACCAAATAAACGTTTGTTTTATATCTATTTACTTCTTATATGGCACTTGGTCGCGACATCCTGGTCACAACACCAAATAAACGTTTGTTTTATAGATCTTTACTTCTTATGTCGTGCTTGGTCCAACATCCTGGTCACGACACCAATAAAACGTTTGTTTTATATCTCTTTACGTCGTATATCGCACTTGGTCGCATATCCTGGTCACAACACCAAATAAACGTTTGTTTTATAGATATTTACTTCTTATGTCGTGCTTGGTCCCAACATCCTGGTCACGACACCAAATAAACGTTTGTTTTTTTAACTCTTTACTTCTTATCTCGTATTCTGTCCGAACATCCTGGTCACGACACCAAATAAATTTTTGTTTTTAATCTCTTTACTGCTTATATCGCACTTGGTCCCAACATCCTGGTCACGACACCAAATAAACGTTTGTTTTATAGCTCTTTACGTTTGTCGTATTGTACTTATCTTATCTTCTTGGCTAGCTTTTCTAATATAAGATGTGGTCTCTTCTATGCTCGTTGGGTCTTCGGTCGCCCATCTTGATATCCAGGTCTTGTTCTATCTGTTCTTCCGGTCTCCTTTCTAGGGACTTTTAATGTCTTCTTCATCTCTGTGTACGTTGCTGTTCTTAGCAACTAACACAACAATTTGGGTAATTTTAAGACGTCTTTATTTATCCCAAGTTAACCATCACGTGTGAGAGACATAGCCACCTCAGAGGCATGTGAGCATCTCCCGACATATACGGCGAAAATCTTCGAAATTAAATGTCAACTTTCCGCTCCTACGGACTAGACTGACCAATCAGAGAATACTGACTTGGTCAGTGAAAGGCCAAACCCTGTATATTGACTTTTACTGTTTTTTCCATGAAAATAGAATTTGGATTCCGTTTTTTTTGTCACCCTGTAACTTAAGAACTCTATAACACCAAACTTTGGTTGTTCTTAAACTATTGTTTTCTAGTTAAAGAATGGAGGAACATTTTCTTTTTTATTAGTAAAGCTAAAACTTAAAACTTTTAAATAAAACCAGCAATTTTTAGACGAATTTGAAAATTTAATTATTCATTTTAATGATAAAGGGATGAACGTTATCATGTCTTCTGCTTTTTTTCTCAGGTGTTTTCGCACCAATAACGTGAAATTATTTAAGATGTCTTCTACTGAACAACCGGTTTCAATAACTATTTCGAGAGACATTGCCAGACATAAAGATAAGTTCTTGATTGGCAAATATCTCTCCTGAAAAGAAAAAAGAAAAATAACAAGAAAGAAAAAATAAAAGAGAATTTATGAAATAAAAATCGAAAATCCAGTTCGTTTGTCGTTATGGCACTGGTTTAGTAGCTAGTTAATAAGCTTTGCTTAGTTTTGCCACAACGCTTGATGTATGGAGTACCCAGTGAGAGTCGAACTCACTAAGGATATTTTGCTAGTTTGGCTTATCCTTCGGGGGTTTCCCTGCAACATAGTGGCTAGTATATTGTTAGTAAGCGGGTTCAGACTCCGGTCTGGCTATTATTTTCAATTCGGTCAAATACTCTTGTAAAAGTTAACACTTCTCTTATCTCTCAGCTATAGATTATATAGTATCACTACATATTTATTAACCATTCAGCGCAGTCAGGGTGAGACACAAGGTCAATTTTATAAGCGGAGTTTAACAGGTTTGAATTCAGAGTTTTCCTTCTCCTAAATTAGTTGCCTGTTCAAGGTTAAAAAGCCCAGTCTGTCCTAGCTGGAAGGATAATATTTGGATTCATACCTTTCCCAATGGTATTAGCGCTAATACAAACATCATCATCCAGGATTTGCACTCGGGTCGACGAGTGCATTTCCTACGACTAACCATTACACCACGTGCCTCCATATCACAAGCGTTATTGGTGCTCTTCCAATATGTTATCTACCGAATGGTTTCTAATCCAATATGTGATCTACTGAGTTGTTTACATTCCAATATGTGATCTACCAATTAACTACCCATTATTTTCCCATTAAACTAACCCTAAACCCTAACCCTAATCCTGTCTTTTTCTCCACTAGTAGATCACATGCCATGAATAGTAGATCAATAGTAAATCACAAACCTTCGGTAGATCACATATTTGACGAGCACCGTGTTATTCATCACTACTATTATTATATAGGGATAGCTTTGGCATCAAATAACCCCTGAAGTTTGATATGCTATTAAAAAAATAAACCTAACCAAATAAATGATTATTATCATTTACTTCAAATTAAATAAATTCTTATATCAAATAACTTTAGATTAAATTGAGTTATCAGCATTGAGTAATCCAAGTCTTACAACCAAACCCAACCAAACTAACCAACTAGCCATTAAGAAAAAAAACTTAATTCCTCTCTTTTTAAATCCAGTTGTCCACAGTGAATTCCAATGTTTATTTTTGTTAAAGAAACAATTGTAAATCTAAATTCAAAAGAAGAAACATTAAAAAAAAACTCCTGATGATTTAAAAAAAAAATTTTCAGCTAACGGAAATAATCAAAAATTATGAACGAAAAACAATGTTTACATTTTTGCACAGTTAAATCAATTGAAATTTAATGTAGCCAGAAATAAGTTATGATTAGAGGCTTTTAAAAAAAATTCTATGAAAAATCAATTAATGGTCCGATTTTCACAAAAATTTCCAGAATTGTCTACCTTTTGATGAAAATATGTTTGAAATATTTTTTTTTCCAAAAATATATTACGGGAAATATTTTTTTACGAAGTCTACTGTTACATAATCTATGCATAGATTATTGTTAACCCCCCCGTATTTCTAAAGGGATGGCCCCTTTTCATATCACGGGCGGGACTTTCCATGGAATATTACAGAAAGCCCGCGAAATACGTGAAGTCACGTGAGACCTGGGTGGCTCTCAGTTTCAGCTTGGACGTCAGGCAGATAAGGCCTTAGCTGGAGCTCACTGCACACGAGCGCTATGCTAGTTAGAGAAATATGTTTAGTTAAGTAAATAAAGGTTTAAATAAATAATATGGTATTGTGGTTGATGAATGTCTTGGCAACAAGACTGACCTAGAAGAAGAAATGAATCAAGGACGACCAACCAGAAGAGACGTTAGAAGTAAGAAAGTAAAGAAATGGTATACAACTACCCCCCCCCGCCCATTTTATTTTGATAAATATGAAAAAATTAACGACAAAAAACGATTTTTTACTTTTTTCTGTAACGATAAGAGTCTGAATAATTTATCAGAAGGTTTTTATAAGTTTCAATTCAAGAGCTTTTTCGTAAAAGGACCCTAAACACAGAATTCTGTTAAAACAATATCACTAAAGAAATTGACCGTGTTGTAAAAAACGGACTGTTTTACTTATTTTTCAAGATAACGGTAAGTAATTTTTCCCCAATCGGATAATTTGATCTTTGAATTAACTATTTTTCTTTGTAACAACTCTTTGTGTTCGTTATCTATTTTGTGCTATTTACCGTATCACTAGTCACTGCTTTATACGTAATTTGGACGAAGTACTCAATACTAATTAAGTTCCAATTAAGTTTAAGAAGCAAGCAGAAATCTGATGATGGAAAATCGGTGTTGAATGGATGGTGTAAGAAAAGTGTAACTTTCGTGCTATTTATCATATCCTAAGCCCCTGCTTTATACATAACTAGGATAGTAAAGATAATTAAGTTCCAATTAAGTTGAGAAACAAGCAGAAATTTTATGATGACAAATCAGAGTTGAATGAATGCTGTGAGACAAGTGTGAATTTAGGGCTATTTATCATATCAATGGTCTTGATTTATACGTAACTCGGACGTAGTACTCAAGACTATTAAAGTTCCAATTAAGTTTAAGAAGCAAGCAGAAATCGTGATGATGGAAATCGGTGTTGAATGGATGGTGTGAGAAAGTGTGACTTCCGCTGATTTATCATATCCAAGCCCCTGCTTTATACGTAACTAGGAGGTAGTACTCAAAACTAATTAAGTTCCAATTAAGGTTGAAAACAGCAGAATCTATTGCTCTCTGATTTAAGATGATAATAGTATTATTGTATTATCGGACTATGTGTTCTCATCTCAATGTGTATTGTGTACAATGTTCGGCCGAGTGCCTTCGGCCTTCTTTCAGGTATTTTTTCTTGTGTCAGGTTAGCGTAATGTGAGAACAGGTTACCCCGTGAACTGAATTAAGGGTTAGGCTCAAAGTTCCGTGATGGCTCCCGATTACGGACAAGGTTCCGAGTCAGGAGCAGTCCGAGTCTGAGAAGGTTCGACCGAGCAAGAAATACTGAAGAAGGTCGGAGGCACATCGACCGAAAGGTTGTACAAATAACAAGGAAGATGTAGGATATATGAGCTCAGAATAGTACAATAATTCTAGCAGAAATCTGATGGCTGGCCAAATCAGAGTTAATGAATGCTGTGAAGACAGTGTGAGGTTTCCGGGCTATTTACCGATATCACTGGCTTGCTTTATACGTGACTTGGTGGTAGTACCCAAGACTAATTACAATACCATACAGGTTTTTAAAACAAGCAAATATCTGACGTGTCACTTCTCGTGAATTTTACACTACAATAGAACTGGTTCCTGTCTGATCAGCAACAGCTTGTGCATCTAGTCAAAGTGTCACCCATAATGCATCGTGCATCTAAGCACCAGCTATATGCATGGCTTTTGACTTGTTAACTTTGCAGTTCTTCCTCTGTGCCCTCCCCCACAATTAACATATCAATGAAAATAGATTTAAAAGAATTAAATTGAAGTTAACACTATTTAGTTTATTTTGAAATATTTTTATGTTATAACTTCTTCAGAGTAACTGATATTGTTATATCATATTAACAATTAACTGGTGGGGGACATCGAAGAAATTTGTGATGAAAAAAAGCTGGGCTGGTACTATAAATGGTTGGGAACCATCTGAGTTAAGACCCATAGGAAGTGTTTTTGCCTTAATTATTGTTGTCAAAGTTCCTCTTAGTTGTACTGTGGCTTTCCGATGACATGTTGCTTTGTATTGTTTTATGGCATATCAAGCTCTTTTGGGTCTTTAATTGCTGAATCAAGTCATTTTTGATAAATCAAGGGACTCGGATGTTGCTTTTAAACATTTTTGGTGTATATTGGTATGTAAGATTTACTGGTGTATTTTACTAGAATTTCTTAAAGCCTTTTTGTGATAGTGGTATTGTAATATTTACTGGTGTATTTCATAACTAGAATTTCTTAATCATTTTTGGTGTATATGGTATGTAGTGATTTACTGGATGTTATTCTTAACCAGAATTCTTAACATTTTTAAGTGTATAGTGTATTAATATTACTGGGTGTATTCATAACTAGAATTTCTTAAACCTTTTGGTGTTAATGGTATGGTAAGCGATTTATGGGTGTGATTTCTTAAGTAGAATTTTCATTTCCCAACATCTTTTGGTGTTAGGTAGTAGATTTACTGGTGTATTTCAATAACTAGAATTTCTTAAACATTTTTTGGTTATATGGTGATGTATAGATTTACCTGGGTGTATTTCTTAACTAGAATGTCTTAAACATTTTTGGTGTATATGGTATGTAAATTTACTGGGGTGTATTCTAACCAGATTTCTTCAAACATTCTTAAGTGTATAGTGTATGTATTATTTGACTGGGTGCTGATTTCTAACTAGACATTTCTTACCAACATTTTTTTGTGTTAATGGTATGTAATATTTACTTAGCTGTTATTGTCATACCTAAATTTCTTTAACTATGCTGACCAACAGATAATGTTTGCTACAATAGTGATAGCGTTGATCTAAAGTTCTCAAAACAAAACAAAATATCTTATAACAAAACACCATAAAGAAATCAATAAAATGTTTCAATATCTCGATGACATATCATCCCAAAATTAAATACAGCTTTACTGAATTTGAGATAATAGAACATCGTAAGTTAAATCCCTGGAAGAATCACTCTTCGGGTAGCCGGAAAAGATGTGAGTAATAAATATTGGGCACCACAAAAATCTAACAGGACAAGTAATAAATAGATCTTTTTTATTGATAAAGAACGTTGCTTGTAGTTCAAAAAAAAACTTAAATGCTTAAGAGAATTGGAAGTGCGGGCGTAATGGGTGAAGTCATTAGGAAATAGAATCGTCGGCCCGAGTTCAAATCTCTGACCGTGTAGTGCATTTCACTTAGCGCTAATACCTCTTGGGAAAGTATAATCTACTCTCCTCCAGCTATGGGTAAATAAGTAGGAGACTGGTGCTTCTTTAACCTTGGTTAGGCAACCGTCTACGGTAAGGAAATACTGCTGAATCAAACCTTGTAACTCCGCTTAAGAAATTGACCTTGTGTACATCCTGCTCCGCAGAGGGTTGGAAAATCAAATAATCTAGTGAGAAATAACCGGTCTCCTGTCGACTGCGGCGATTAGAATGGCACATGACTGCACCTCTGCATAGAGGTTAAGAACTCCCGCCAAATGGGGCCACCTATTGACATGGGTGGCGAGCTGATGCTTGAAGGATGGAGTCTTGGTGGATCGAGCAGTCATGTAATATGTGATATGTTGATTCGTCCTCGTTTGTATGTTCGTTTCTCAAGGTGAGGAGAGAGAGGAGAGAGAGAGAGAGAGATGAAGAGAGATGAGAGAGAGAGAGAGAGAGAGTTATGTTAAGTTACATAGAAACTTGCCAATTCGAACATCTTGGCTCTAATAAATGTTTTCACATTAGGGTCAACATGAGTACAAAATGATTTTAATGTTTTTTTTTTTAATTGTCAGGTCGGTATTTATTTAAGAACAAAAATTAATTTCGCTTGCAAACCTCATTTTCGCCTTATCGCCAATTAGCTACCCAGAGCTCAAATGTCTATGCATTTATATATGTAAGTTGAATAAAAGATGAATAATAATTTCTCAACGGACACACCGCAAATTATATATATATGTATTATAGTATATATATATAATAATATATATATATATTATATATATTATGATATATAAAGTATATATATATAGATATGCTATAATATATTATATATATATGACACACACATGCGCACATACCCCCAATATATATAGTATGATGATATATATATATATATACTAATGCTTAGTTTGATTGTCATGAGTGAGGGCAAGTATACTTTATGATTTAAGTAATGTAAATTATGTGTGTATATTATATATATATATATAATATATATATATTAATATATATATATATATGAATAAACTTTATGAATCAAGATGTTTAGAGTGATACATATGATAATATTATATATTATATATTTATATATATATATAGTTATTCAGAATATATATAATATATATATAATTATATATATATAATATATTATATTATATAATATAATTATTAATGAAACTAAAAATGATTAGACAAATAGCCATCTTTTTATGTCGATTATTTTTCCTCAATTTAGATAACCTAGATCATCGTCAAGATTAAACTTCTTGTAAGAATTCTTTTTTTGATAAGTTTTAAAATTTACAGACTTTTATGTGGTTTGATAGCCGACTATATCCGGATAGAGAAGTTAATTATAGTAGAATGGCAGATTCTTACCTTTTTTGTCTCATAAATTATATATATATATATATATATAATATTAATATATATATTATATATATATATATATATATTAAATGGATGAAATACGATTATTTTATCGATATTTTATTTTCCTGACACTGTGTTCGGCCAGGGGTTTAATCATGTCATACATGCATCCTAGCTATTATTAATTTAATTACAAAGATAAAATAGAATAACATAATAGAAAAACGACAAGAAATTTGGTATTATTTTTATTTTAATCTATTCAACATTTTCTTTCCTTATTTTTAAATTAAAAATACCATCCTGGATTTCGCTTCCATTTTCATTATTACACACACACACAAACCCACAACGACCAAACACACACACATTATGCATGATTTTAGATATTATAGCATATATCAAATAAATAAATAAATATCATAAATACATAAAATTAAATAGATGAAAATAATAAAATTGAAATTAATGAACACAGCATTACGACTATCACTGACCTTTCCACGTGGCGTTAAAAAAGAACACACGAAAATCGTGTTTAAACATAAAAAAAAATTAACGAAAAACAAAAAAAAAACAGGGCGTCCTTTCCGAAATCGTCTATGGAAGAAAAGTTTTACTTTGAGAATCGATAAACAAAAGATATTTTTGTTTAATTTTTTATGTGCAGTTGTATTGGCCTTCCAATCCTTAATAATAATAACATAATTTAATAAGCTTCACCAATTACCAATTACTATTATATATATATATTAATTATTTATTATATATATATATATATATATAATATATATATATATATATATAATATATATATGTATAAAATATTAAAACTCCTTTTCTAAAAATATTAACATCTTCCGCTCATAACTTTTTTCAATTAATTATAAAAACTAATTACAGTTAAAAATATCTAATCATTTATGAATTCAGAACTTAAATAAAATTAAATAATAAAAACAATTAATCGAAAAAATTCTTTACTAAAAGTCTTTTGAATTTCCAACCGTCAATTTCTTTAATAACCCATCGCCTCGTTCAATTTTCGTCTTGTTGCCAACATCTAAAAAAATTCGCTACATTTGGTTGACAAAAGATATACTGAGACATAGCCGACATATATATCGGCGGAATGCCACAGTTGGTGAATTTTGTAAGTCTTTCGTTTTTTTTTGTAGTATTAAGGTTTTTTTGTTTTGATAAACTCATTTTGACTTTCCTCTCCGAACCAAACAACATACGGGAGGGAATGAGCTCTGAGATGATTTTTGTAAAATCGAAATAGTGTCGTATCAGCTATGATTATATTATAAATTGTTTTCTTCTTTAACAGCATTGTGTGATGTTTTCATTCCACCTTTTCTGACTCATATATAGTATATATATATATATATAATATATATATTTATTATATATATTATTACGTTATAGTTTTGATAACTAAGAGTAATAGTATTTAGTAGAGAAAGGCATGAGAATCTAGCATCAAATTCCCGACAATCAATAGACGTGTGATATTTGATTGACACTGATATTTCAACACGACTGGTTTATAATAGTAGTAAATTATACCGTACACAGGTAGCGGTACGTTAAACTATTGAATTAGAACCGGAAATTATTAAATATCTCAGACCTTTCCCACGGATGATAAACTCTAACTTTGAATGGATTCTGCATAAACGTAGACGTTGTCTTTGTTAAATTATTGAAATAATCATTTGACTGAGGCTTCCATACTAAATCAATTGGCGCAAATCACAAGTAATAAACGAGACGTTCACAACACCACATAACACACACACACACACGCACACACCATATATATATATATATGTATATATATATAATATGACATATTAGATAGATTGGAAATTGAATGAGATTAAGATTGGATAAGCTGGTGGCAATCTTCGATAGTCGCCTTGTAAGTCTACGCTGAAAAGTCAAGAATGTTAGGCATCTTTTATACTGAGCATTAATTAAAAGGCATTAAAGTATTACATTGTCATTTTTATGATAATAATTAGGGTCACGCGTGATATCTATATATTCATTACATTCTCATTAAGTTCATATGTATATAATTATATATATATATATATATATATATATATATATTATATATTTTATTTATATATATATGTATGTGTATATATATTGTATTTTATTAATAAATATTAGATAGAATAGTGGTGCTATATTGATAAGAATAGTGATCAATCGGGATTGTGAATTTACATTTAATTTAGGGTACGGGGTCATAAAATCAACGGTGTTGGATATTAATAGTTGCCTATACGATTTCAAAAAAAAGTATATATATATATTATATTATATATATATATATATTTATATATATACTTACGTTTAGGTTATGGATAACTAGAGTAATAGTGTTTTAGTAGAGAAATAGCAATAGAATCTCTCTCCCCCCCTCTCTCTCTCTCTCTCTCCTCTCATATATATATATATATATATTATTATATATATATATATTGTGTGAAAATAAAATGGAAATTATGAATAAGATATATATATACTTATTCATAAATATATTTATTTTTATTTATTCATATATATATATATATATATATAAATATAATATATATATATAATATAAATAAAGATGATAGTGAATCAACAGATGCGCTGATGTAAGTTTACGCATAGGAATGAACATGTTCAAGTTTCTACACGCGATGTCTGCATTTCTCATAGCGCATATATACTTAGGTAGAGGTTATAATCCAACTGTTTTCCTCCAGCTATGAGTTGATAGTAAAAAGCATTAATTGTTCTTACAAATTCAAACGCACGCTCTCTATAATAAGGGTGGATCAACTATATGGCGGGCCTTTACATACATAGGATGTTGTATTAAAAAGTTTAAAGTTCTTGTTTCTGTGGGGTGACTATAGCGTAGCAGTTAGGTGTTGCTGATGCTGAACCGATCTGATTTCAATCTCGGCTGTAGGTAGCTTACAAATATATAAGCAACTGAAGAACTTGATAAGTCGAACACGTGTCTGTGGATGAGTATATATAATATATATATATATATATATATATATATATTATATATATATATGGTATTGTGGAAAATTGACTGGTGAAAATGGTCAACAATGGTTAGTTGAGAATGCAAGTTTCAACAATAATAGACAGATTGACAAATAATAAAGTGCTCAATCCGGTGAGTAGGGCAAATTTTATATAAAATGGTCCAGTCATAATCTACTCGAGTTTCAGCCATAAGGATTTCAGGTTAAATCATGGATTAATCAGATATTGTTAACTGCAGTGATTGCCACGTGCAACTGAGTAAGTTATTACTGTGTCCCTATTATGATATATATATATATATATATTATAATGTGTGTGTGTGTGTGTGTGTGTGTGTGTGTGTGTGTGTGTAACTGATTTGAACTGAATCCGACAATATGAGGAAGAATGAATAAGAGAAAGAAAGTCAGACTGGATAATAGAAAATGAATTTATATATCGTTACAACATGTGTTTTCGTCAGTTCATCTTTGTGTGCCCGATTCAAATTTATTATCATATCATTAAATAAACAAAGAAATGAAATATAATAATAAGAGAAATGTGAAAATTCCCGTATACAGAGAAGTTCGACCTTCTTTCTTATTCCATTCTTCCTCATATATATTATATATATATTATTATATATATATATGAAGGAAAAGAATATATATATATATAATTATATATATATATATATATATATATATAATGAAAGAATGAATATATATATATTTATATATATATATATATTATATTATATATATAATAATATGATATATCTACTCTTTTGAGGAGTACAAGTGCTTGAAGAAAGACCAGAGGAACACGGCAAAACAAAGGTCATATGACAATCAAGATGAGGGAAAACAGTTTTATACTATGTCTCCATCTTGTTACAATCTCATATTTTTTAATCTCTTGTTCTTTAATCTTCCGACTGTTATATCTTTGGCAATACCCTCCGGTTAAAGAATGTCCAACATGAAAATTATTTTTGGATAAACATTTTGGACGGTCTCATTTTTAAACTCAGAAGGTGTTGCAAGATATATGGTTGTATTGAGTAGTGCCCTGATGTGTATAGTTGGATATATTTATAAAATATTAATTTTTTATTCTAATTTTTTAATTTTTTTAATAATCTTATCTAAAATCAGCTAAGTAAAAAGTTCGTCGGGTGGCTAAAGTTGGTATCACCCACAGAGGCGAGGGGATCTATCCCTTTCACTAGACTAGACCAGGAGATCGTTTTTGCGTCTGAGGTGAGCGCCCACACCTACACAGCTCCTTACTTTACTGCACAGATCCCTTGGGTTACTCATACGCTGAGTTGGCGAGGGCAAGTATTGAACTAGACCTTGCGGTTCTTCTAGCAAACCCTCCGACTGAGCTAACCCGGCCAGGTTAATTGTCCATTTAATTAAATTTACTTTACTTATTTTAACGTAGAGTAAGAAACAATTGGTATGTGACGTTGACGTTTTAACGTATTCTCATAAATGTATCGGTACTTGTCAGACGCAATCATTCTTGGGTTTATATATTTCATGACAGCATATATAATTGGTCCGAAGTTTCTATTGTAGGGGGTGATGCAGGTCAGAAGATGCATAATACAAACTTAAGAAAATGATAATAGCAAAGACCTACCTTGTAATAACCCAATCTTTGTGAAACATGTGGTGTATCCATGCTAATGTATCCAGATGGACACTGGTCATAGACTGTCTCTGGGCAAGCATAAAAGAAAAATATATCATGAGTCAATGACACGGTTTCAGCATTATGAAATAACTCTAAAAATATTGAAATAAATTTTCCAAGACCAAATAACCCCGCCACTGGAACACTGGTGAAACCAGTGATGCTTTAGGAAAAGAAATGTACATGGATATGTTGCATTAATTAATAAGCAGCTTATATTTATATACGTACCTGTAGTTTGTAATAATTTAATTAGGGGTCCGATTTTAGAATACCGGGGTCCATTGGAAATTTGTTACTCGCCGGTTATGACGGTATAACCTTTTTACTTGCCTCGTTTAATAAATCAAACATTAGATGTAAGATAGTTAAGTGAGATGGACGCAATTTCAGAAACAACAAGAATAAAGAACAACTCTTTAACAGAAAAAATCTTAAGAGAATCACCCCGAAGAAGATGGCGTTGAGTTAGACGAAGTAACAGAATGCAATAGTAAGAACATATCTCATCTCACAAATGTACCCTCACTCTCTCTCTCTCTCTCCTCTCTCTCTTCTCTCTCTCTCTTTTATATATTCGAGATATTGAGTGGGCATACGACAGGTAACCCAAATGTTACAAAAATGTTAATGTCTTTCAAAATATTTAGAAATCACAGAAACGTTATTGCTAGTGTCAATGTTTACATATTCTTTAAGTTTCAACCCTATATTTTTTCTACCATAACAATAACAAACACAAAGACACACATCACACACACACACACACACACACACATATTATATAATATATTATAATGTGTTATGTGTGTTGGTGTGTTTTGTGTGTGTGTGTGTGTGTGTATTTCTGTTTGTGTGTGTTTGTGTGTGTGTGTGTGTTGTTCTTTTTTCCCAACCTATATATGGATATGAATACACATATTGGATAAAATTTCGATAGAATAAATCATAATTGATTGAAAAAAAATTTCATTCGTATTTTGGTTCCGTATTAGTTTATCTAAAATCAAGGTTCCTCATTTACGAACCCGAAAAGAAAAAGAAATTTCAAATAATTCTGAAAAGCTGAAAATTCTATGCAGTTTGTCATGAAATATCATTTCTAAGGAACGTCAATCGAAAAATGATCTTTCGAATGTGAATTCGTTTCAATAGAATAAATTAACGTCGCCAAATACAGTGTTCAAGTTTATATATTATATATCATTATATATTATATATATATATTATATATATTATATATAATTTGCTAGTATATATATATTATATTATATTATAATATAATATACTAGCAAATATATGCACCTCCGGGTGCAGTACTTTTAGTTAAATTTTATAATAAATCATATTAAATTAGAAGGCTAATGAAACTGAATAAGAATGTTAGATAAAAGATTTGACAGAGGGGGTATGATTGAAAATAGAACACTTTGAAACTAACTCTTCCATCATTCCATTACTTCCGTCTTTCATTGGGTAAATTTTCCTAATAAACTGTTGTTAAAATAGGAAGTCAAGAATAATATTACAGTTTTTCTTCTTGTTAAACGGTTTCATATTAAGATTCATTTGAGAAGTTTGCTTTATATTCATTATAAAAACCAAACCGTTAGAAAATCAATAATACTGAAGCCATATTTATTAAAATCACATTTTAATATCAATATGCAAATTAGCCTTCGTTCACACTGTATGGCCGCTAATTTTGTTTGATATAATAAATACAATCAGTGTTATTAGTCCGTAGATTATGGTTAACATGTGTAAGTAATGGAAACAATTTTATTATAATTGAAGGTTTAAAATGAATGAAACATGGATAATTGACGTAAATATTAAGGGAATTGTGACTTGAGTAAGTGATAACAGTTCGTTAAGACACAAAACACACAATCTCCATTATAAAAGATATATATACAATATTTATATATTATATAATAGTTTCTTGATGTATTTTCGATTTAAATAATAGCACGTGCATCGTATATAAAAAAAATAATATACCAAATGTATATTAACATAAATGCCATACTCCACCATTACAAGCAAATTCATCAGTCTATAGAACTAAAACCGCTACTAATTCACGAAAATCCGCTATTTAATAAATAAAAACGATTCATGAAAACGCCTAAAAACAGTGGATTACCTCTAACTAGAATACAAAGATAATAATCAAACATGAAAAAATAAAAAATATAGTAAGAGAAAGATATTTGGTTTAACCCCTCATTACAGCGAACGGTTAAACCGAATGTGGAAGATATTTTTCCAATTAGGGAACAAAACTTTGATAAAACATCTACACGGAGCCACTGAACGATTTAAAATTATGTTATTTGGTGTGAAACATATTTAAAAAAATCACGCAAAGCACAATTTTTAAATTTCAAATGAAATGATAAAACCGGAACGATCTAAGTTTCAACAGGCTCTACTGCTAACTTGATGTCATGCTCTTTCTCAGTGGTCACACCATTATGTATTAAACAGGCCCATCATTGCTTAACTTCATGATTGCAGGAACTGTGCTTGAGTATGACTTGAACGTAATCAAGACTCCGGTTGCTTACAGTACTGTTATTGTTTAAGTGGTCACCCATCTAGTAATTGATAGGCACATCATGCTAACTTCAGTGATTAAGTGGGAACAGGTGCTTTCAACATGACTGTAAGCTAATGATGGGGTGGTGGGGATTGGGTTAATTTTTAAAGAGTATAGCACCCTTCCTAGAGCCGGTCGAATGCATTGGGGTTGGGTAGGGGTGGGGTTATTAGAGATCATTTTGGCAACACTTTTTTTTTTGGGGGGGGGGAGGAGGGAGTAGGAAGGATTTTCGATTTGGCGACAACTTTTCTCAACAATGTCTAAAAAATTTTTAAAAATATTTTTTTCAAAAATTATATATATATTTATATATATATTATATAATATATATATAATATAATTTAATATACAAGCGTGTTGGTAATCCTTGGGTGAGAAAGAAACCGCAATATTTGGAATTGTAATAAATATACTACAACATAACGGGGAGAAAAAATTTTTTTGAAAAATCAGATCCTAGCCCTGAAGAGCATTAAGCGAAACTAATAGTAGGTTCGCTGATCATTAGATTTTCTTTATATACTATATTTACCATTTAACGACAAATGACGAACTTTTCAATCAACTGTTCGATAACAAAATGCCCTTAACTGGCAATTGTTTTACCAATAATATCGTTATAAGGCCACATTGGTTACACTGAGGGAAATTGGAAAAATTGGGTGGTACAACCACAATAGCTTCCACAACAGAAGATATGCAAATAGTCACATATCCAACATGTATATCAATTAAAGACACACGGGCAAAAACACGTATAATAAATTGGGAAATTAATAAAAGGCCAGGCTTACAAACGGACAGAGCAACTGTGGACTTTGCATCGAAGAAAAATTGTGTATTCTACAATACGAATAAAATTTATCAAACAAGTGAACGAACACGTTTCCAAATGTAGATAATCTAAAGAATTTGTATTATGTCATTTCCACAACTATAATTAATCCTATTTGTGCCTTTATTTATCTATACAAGATTCGGACCATATGACTTTTAGGGGCCCATTTTTTTAATCCGGATTAGAAGGAATGTTTTTTAATTACAACACCGTCAATATACGGTTGTTTTATAGGTGTTAGGGTTAGAGGTTAGGTTAGGTTTAGGGTTAGTTTTATTATTAAAAATAACATCGTCAGTTAACAACAACCGGGTATTGGACCAGTGTAAATGAAAACATGTCCCTCTGATCGAAATAAAAGGGGTGTAAGATGATAGGTCAAATCCGTATGGATACGGTGTGCATTAACTAGCAATGTTTTTTTTAAATATATATGTTTAGTGTTTACATTCTCGCTTCATCGTTTTATATAATGATAACACGCCACCGTTTTATCCTAACATTTGACAGTCCGTCTGAATATAGGGAGTACGCATGAACTGTAGTTACGGGATATTAAATCATAATATTTAAATCTCTGATTTTTATATTGCTTGTTATCTCTAAGGTAAGGTTTCTAAAATGTTTAGAAAGTAAGAAGGCGTTTATTGTATGAATGTCAATGATGTTTGTATCAATTTAATTAAACGCATATGACCTCTACCTACATAATCTCAAGCAAAAAGCACATCCACATTTTGTTCCTAACATACGTTCAATTTCGTATTCTTGAGCATTTCCAGCGACTCTAACCAATTACAACACCGCGCTTCCCCCCCTTAGTTTTTATTCCTTCTTCTCCAGTCATTAACTCATCAACATTAGTTTTTTACTATTAGTACTAAATTACAAAAATATTTTTCGAATCATTAAACGAAAATTTCTCTTAGGAATCTGTGTGATATCTAAACGTGGTGGGTATGTTTTTGTACTACTTTAAGAATAAATGTCAAGAGTTCTACAAATCAATTGATCTTTAATTATTGGTTATTCAATCTAATCAGTAAAAAAAAATCAAAAATAAATTTTGTACTTTACCCCTTTATATATAAACATAAGAGCTCGCAGATTTTTAATGCTCATGACATCTCTTTTCTGAGGTATAAGCAACGCATACATACTAACAAATTGACTCTGGGCTGGTTTGATATTTAGAATGTACGTGCTTTACTTCTATTAAAACTGTCAAGAGTTTACCAAACGAATGTTGTTTAATTATCATGAATATATCATTTAAAAATTAAAGAATGCTTTACAATCATTTAAAAACTATTTTTTACTTTCTTATAATAAAACGCGTTAAATCTATGTAAAGATTTTAATACTCAATGAATTCTTTTCTGATTTATTGTCGATACCTACATGCTAAATAGACAAATATCTTTCTTAGTTTTCTTCCGCAATTTCCCACGTTGTGAAGAACAGGAGAATGACTTATGCCTTTCCTAAGGCATAGGCTAAGTGAATAAAACAGAGCTTGCTTATCTCTATTTTCTTGCTGAAAGCCATTAGGCAGGCACAAATAAAAAAAATGGAGGTTAAGTTGCCAGGCCTTTTCTTTTACACCTACACCCCCCCCCCCCCCCCTCCCAGACGAATATACACTTAGTATAGCGTTATTCGAGAAACCTACCTGATGTCGCGTGATTCTATCAAAAAACAAACACCGAGATAAAATATTTGCAAAAGTAAATAATAATAAAAATATAAGTGAGCTAATAAGCAGCAGCAACAGCATAAGAATAATAAGGAATATAATCTCAAAGAACAAAGGTAAACTCTTAGCAACAACTCTCAGCACAAAATCTCATAAAGAATAAAACCTGGGACCCCCATTATAAATACCTAATCAGTTCTGTAAAATGAGAGAAAGAAAACTCAGACAGATCGAACCAAGGACTAGGAATTAATGACGATGCACAGGCCTTACACCCCAGAGTTGATAAAGATAGATTATATGTTTCAAGAAAAGAAGGTGGAAGAGTTCTTTGCTAACATGAGGCGATTGTGTAGAGCCACATCCAAGGACAGAAGATACAGAAAAAAAGAGTAAAGAAAGATTACTTATAGCAGCCCAACAACAGCAGATTGTAATATAGGACAAACAGAAAAACAACAAAAAACTAAAGACAAAGATGGAAGAAAAACAATTATATGACATTTCAACGAAAAACGGAGGTTGCACATAAAAAGACTGGACATGTAAAGTCGAACCTCAGAGAGAAACTAATCACTAATAGCTGCACAAAATAATGCATAAGACAAATATATACGCAAAAATTGATAAGATCAAATAATAGTAATGTAACGATGGGTCACAGAGAGAGATTGTAAAACATATACATAGCGAATGCAGCAACTAGCACACAAGGAAATACAAACTAGGCACACCTGGTTGGGAAGGTGATCCACTGGGAATTAATGCAAAAATTAAAATTTTGACCATACAACAAAATGGTATATGCATAACGCAGAATCTGTTCTTGAGAATGAAACGCATAAATTCTCTGGATTTAAGATAACAGACGGTCAACCTTATCCCAGCAAGGAGACCGACCTAGTTAATTAATAAGAAAGAAAGAAATTTCAATGGTGGGATTTTGCAGCATACTCTCGGTCTCTGCTCTGTCTCTCTGTCTGTCTCTGTCGTCTGTCTGTCTGTCTGTTCTCTCTCCTCTCTCTCTATATATATATAATATATAGAGACCATTCAAAAATAGAAACCCGATTTAAAAAATATTGAAATTCTTTCCATGAAACGTAATTCCATATTGTTTTGCAATTTTTTAAACAAAAATAATTAATCTTACGTAAATATTATATAACAACTCTTGACTGCTTTTCAGTTGTCAGAGCGGGTATAATGGTGTTAGTTTGTTTTAGTTACTTTCTATTTTGTTTTTAATTAGAAGAGTCCCTTATTTTTACAGTTCTATATATTATATATATATATATTAATTAATATATAATTATATATATAATATATATATATATTATAAAAAAGGTTCGCAAAAATATTTTGTTCTAGAAAAAAAAATGTAATTCTTTTTGTTTTACATATGCCACGTGTTTCAATCTTTGGTATCTCTCAGATTAATTAATAATAATTATCAATCCAAAGCCTGAAGAGATTACCAGAAACGTCCGCAAACATGTTGTATCTCAAAATAGTTTTTAAAATTCTTCTTACGGATACAAACATTTTGCGACCTTCATGGTATACTTCTTCAGGCTTTGATTGATAATATTATTAATTAAATCCTGAAGAAGATACCAGAAAGATTGAAACACGTGTTGCATATGTAAAACAACAAAAGTTACATTTTTTTTTTCTGAGACAAAAATACTTTTGCGAACCTTTTTAATATATATATATAATTATATAATATATATAATATTAATATTAATAATATAATATATATATAAGCAACCCTTAAAAATAATGGACTCTTCTAATTTAAAAACAAAATAGATAAAGTAACTAAAACAGAACTAACACAAATTCATATACCCCTGCTGACAACTGAAGAAGCAGTCAAAAGCGTGTAATAATATTTACGTAAGATAAATATTTTTGTTTAAACAAATTGCAAAACAATATGGAAATTACGTTCATGGAAAAGAATTCAATTTTTTTTTAATAATAGGTCTTATTATTGAAGGTCCTCATAATATATATATATATATATAGAGAGAGAGAGAGAGAGAGACAGACAGACAGACAGACAGACAGAGACAGACAGAGAGACAGAGACAGAGACAGAGAGATATGCTTGCAAAATCCACCAGTTGAAAATTTTCTTTCTTCTTATTAATTAACACTAGTCTGGTCCCTTGCTGGATAAGTGATCGTCTTTATCTTAAAATCCCAGAGAATTTTATGCGTTTCATTCTCAAAGAACAGATTCTGCGTTATGCATTATACATTTTGTTGTATGTCAAAATTTAATTTTTGCATAATTCCCAGTGGATCACCTTCCCAACCCAGTCTGCCTAGTTTGTATTTCCGTCGTGCTAGTTTGCTGCATTCGCTTAGTATATGTTTACAATCTCATCTCTGTGACCACGTCGTCTACATTTACTATTTTGATCTTATCAATTTTTGCGTTGATATAATTTGTCCTTATGGCATTATTTTGTGCAGCAATTATGTGATTCAGTTTTCTCTCTGGAGTTTCGACTTCTTAACATGTCCAGGTCTTTTATGTGCAACCTCCCCGTTTTGTCGTTTGAAATGTCATATAATTGTTTTCTTCCCCATCTTTGTCTTCTAGTTTTTTTTGTTTTCTGTTTGTCATACATTACATCGCTGTTTGTTGGCTGTATAAGTAATCTTTCTTTACTCTTTTTTCTGTACTCTTCTAGTCCTTGATGTGGCTCTACACAATCTCCATGTTAGCAAGAACTCTTCCACCTTCTTTTCTTGAAACATAAATCTATCTTTACAACTCTAGGGTGTAAGGCCTGTGCATCGTCATTAATTCCTAGTCCTTTGGTCGATCTGTCTGAGTTCTTCTTTTCTCCATTTAGAATGACCTAGAGTATCTTATAATGGGACGGTCAGGTATTTATCCTTTTAGAGATTCTGCTGCTGAGCTTGGTTCTAAGAGTTCCTTGTTCTTCTGAGGTATTATTATTCTTATATTCTTTATGCTGTGCTGGCTGCTATTAGCTCTACTATAAAATTTTTATTTATTATTTTTTGCAAATCATTTTATCTCGTGTTTTGTGATTAGAATCACGCGCAAGCATTCCCCAGAGTGGCTTTTCTCAGAATAACGCTATATAAGTGTATATTTCGTCTTAGGTGTAAAAGAAAAAGGCTGGCAACTTAACCTCCATTTATTTGTCCTTGCCTAATGGCTTTCAGCACAGAAAATAGAATAAGCAAGCTCTGTTTCTATCACTTAGCGCTAATGCCCTTAGGAAAGGCATAAAGTCATCTCCTCGTTTTCAGCAACGTGGTAATTGCAGGAGATAAGAAAGAATTGGTGTCTATTTAGCATGTACGTGTAACTAATAAATCAGAAAGAGATATCATTGATATTTAAATCTTAATAGACTTTAACGCGTTATTATAAGAAAAGTACAAAAATAGTTGTTAATGATTTGTAAAGCATTTTTATTTTAAATGATATAATTCGATAATTAAAAAACATTCGATTTGTTGAACTCTTGACAGTTTTTAAGTAAGTCAACAAAAAGCACGTACATATCTAAATATCAAACCAGCCCAGAGTCACATTTGTTTTAGTATGTATGCGTTGGCTTATACCTCAGAAAAGAGATGTCATTGAGCATTAAAATCGTTGCATGCTCTTTAATGTTATTATAATAAAGGAAAGTACAAAATTTATTTTTTGATTTTTTTTACTGATTAATTGATATATACTCAAAATTAAAGATCAATTGATTTGTAGAACTCTTGACATTTATTCTTAAGTTAGTACAAACATACCCACCACGTTTAGATATCACACAGATTCCTTAAGAGAATTTTCGTTTAATGATTTTCGAAAAATTATTGTTTGTAATTTATACTAATAGTAAAAAGAAACTATGTTGATGAGTATGACTGGAGAAGAGAAATAAACTAAGGGGGTGGGGAGCGCGGTGGTTAATGGTTAGAG
Source organism: Doryteuthis pealeii (assembly GCA_023376005.1). Lineage (NCBI taxonomy): Eukaryota > Metazoa > Mollusca > Cephalopoda > Myopsida > Loliginidae > Doryteuthis > Doryteuthis pealeii. Next base: position 21,444,614 of record CM042157.1, read on the forward strand.
TCGCTGGAAATGCTCAGAATACGAAATTGACGTATGTTTAGGAACAAAATGTGTATGTGCTTTTTTGCTTGAGATTATGTAGGTGCCAACTGCGAATTAATGATACAAACATCATTGACATCATACAATAACGCTTTGTACTTTCTAAACATTTAGAAACCTTACCTTAGATAACAGAGCAGATTATAAATCAGAGATTAAATATATGGATTTAATATCCCGTAACTACAGTTTCATGCTACTCCCAATCATCAACGACTGTCAAAATGTTAGGATTAAAAAAACGGTGGCTTGTTTAGCATTTATATAAACGTGAAGCGCGATGGATGTAACACTAAATACATATTATTTAAAAAACATGCTAGGTTTTAATGCACACCGTATCCATACGGATTTTGGACCCTATCACCTTTAGCACCCCTTTTTGATTCGATTCAGAGGGACATGTTTTTCATTACACTGTCAATACCCGTTGTTGTTAACTGACGTGTTTAGTTTTTTTAAATAATAAATTACCCTAAACCTAACCCTAACCTCTAAACCTAACCCAAAAACAACCGTATATGACGGTGTAATAAAAACATGTCCTTCTGAATCCGGATAAAATGGGCGCCTAAAAGTCATATGGTCCGAATTCTTTATAGATAAATAAAAGGGCGACAAATAAGGGATAATTATATTGGGTGAATGACATAATACAAATTCTTTAGATATCTCATTTGGAAACGGGTTCGCTTCACTTGTTGATAAATTGTATTCGTATTTGTAGAATACACAATTTTTCTTCGATGCAAAGTCCACAGTTGCTCTGGTCACGTTTGTAAGGCCTGGGCTTTTTGATAATTTCCCAATTTATTATACGTGTTTTTGCCGTTGTGTCTTTAATGTGATATACATGCTGGATAATGTGTACTATTTGCATATCTTCTGTTGTGAGCTTATATTGTGTTGTCCACCAATTTTTCCAATTTCCCTCAGTGGAACCAATGGTGGCCTTATAGACGATATTATTGGTAAAACAATTGCAGTTAAGGGCATTTTGTTTTATCGAAACAGTTGTTTAATTGAAAAGTTGTCATGTCGGAAATGGTATATAATTATATAAAGATAAATCTAATGAGTCAGCGACCTACTTATAGTTTGCTTAATGCTCTCAGGGCTAGGATCTGATTTTTCAAAAATTTTTCCCCGGTTGATGTTGGTAGTATATTTTACAATCAAACTATTTGCTGGTTTCTTTTCATCCGCAAGTTACCAAACACGCTTGTATATTAAATTATAATATATATATATATATATATTATATATAATATATATATATAATTTTAAAAAATATTTTTAAAAATTTTTTTAGACATTTGTGAGAAAAGTTTCGCAAAATCGAATCCTTCTACTCCCTCCCTCCCCCCCCCCCAAAAAAAAGAGGTGTTGCAAAAAATGATCTCTAATAACCCCCACCCTACCCAACCCAATGCATTCGACCGGCTCTCAGGAAGGTGCTATGACTTCTTTTCAAATAATTTAACCCCAATCCCCACCACCCCCATCATTAGCTTACAGTCATGTTGAAAGCACCTGTTCCCACTAGATCACTGAAGTTAAGCAGTGATGTGCCTGTTCAATACTTAGATGGGTGACCACTTAAACAATAACAGGTACTGTTAGCAACCGGAGTCCTTTGATTACGGTCAAGTCATACCACAAGCAAGGTTCCTGCTAGACACTGAAGTTAAGCAATGATGGCTGTTTAATACATAGATGGTGACCATTGAGTAAGAGCATGTCATCGAAGTTAAGCAGTGTGAGCCTGTTGAATACTTAGATCGTTCGGGTTTTATCATTTTCATTTGAAATTTAAAAATTGTGTTGTCAATGATTTTTTAAATATTGTACACCACAATACATAATTTTAAAATCGTTCAGTTGGGCTCCGTGTAGATGATTTATCAAAGTGTTTTGTCCTAATGGAAAAAATATCTTCCCACATTCGGTTTAACGGTTCCGCTGTAAGGAGGGGTTTAACCAAATGATTTTCTCTTACTTGATTTTTATTATTTTCATTGTTATTATTATCTTTGTATCTAGTTTAGAGTGTATCCTGTTTTTAGGGCTTTTCATGAATCGTTTTGATTTATTAAATGGCCGGATTTGTGGAATTAGAGCGTTTTAGGTTTTATAGACTTATGAATTTGCTTTGTAGGTGGAGTATGGCTTGATTTATGTAAATACTTTGGGATATTATTTTTTTATATATATTTACGATTGCCACGTGCTATTATTATCGAAAATGACATCAAGGAAACTATATATATATATATATATATATATGTATATATATATCTTATTATAATGGAATTGTGTGTTTTTCTGTCTGTAACCGAAACTATATCACTACTCAAGTCACAATTCCCTTAATTATTTACGTTCAAGATTATCCATGTTCATTCTTTTAAACCTTCAATTATTAATAAATTGTTTTCCATTACTTACACTGTTAACCATATCTACGTACTAATAACACGTGATTGTATTATATATCAACAAAATAGCGGATACAGTGTGAACGGAAGGCTAATTGCATATTGAATATAAAATGTGATTTTTAATAAATATGTGCTTAGTATTATTGATTCTAACGGTTTGTTTTTTATAATGAATATAAGCAAACATTTCTCATGAATCTTAAATGAAATCCGTTAACAAGAAGAAATAAGTAATATTATTCTTTACTTCCTATTTAACTAAACAGTTTAATTAGGAAAATTTACCAATGAAAGACGGAAATAATGGAAAATGATGGAAGATTAATTTCAAAGTTGTTCTATTTTTCAATCATACCCTCTGTTCAAAATCTTTTTATCTACATTTTATTCAGTTTCATTAGCCTTTCTAATTTAATATGATTTTATTATAAATTTAACTAAAATATTGCACCCGGAGGGTGCATATATTTGCTAGTATATATTATATATATATATATATATATATAATATACTAGCAAATATAATTATATATATATATATATATTATATATATATATATATATATATATATATATAACTTGAACACTGTATTGGCGACGTATTAATTTATTCTATGAAATCGAATTCACATTCGAAAGATCATTTTCGATTGACGTTCCTAGAATATATTCATGACAACTGCATAGATTTTCAGCTTTTTCAGAATTCATTTGAAAATTTTCTTTTTCTTTTCGGGTTCGTAAAATGAGGGAACCTTGATTTTAGATAACCTAATACGGAACCAAATACGGAATGAAATTTGATTTTCAATCAATCTCATATTTCTTATTTCTATCGAAATTTATCCAATATGGTATTCATATCCAATATAGTTGGGAAAAGAACACACACACACACACACACACACACACAAATACAGAATACACACACACACACACACACACAAACACACACACACATACACACAATATATATATATATATATATATGTGGTGTGTGTGTTGTGTGTGTGTATGTGGTCTTTGTGTTTGTGTATTTGTTTGTAGAAAAATAGATAGGTGTTAAACTTAAAAATGATGTAAACATGACACTAAGCAATGAAGTTTCTGTGATTTCTAATATTTTGAAGACATTACATTTGTACATTTGGATAACCTGTCGTATGCCCACTCAATATCTCGAATATAAGAGGAGAGAGAGAGAGAGAGAGAGTGAGAGAGAGAGAGAGAGTGAGGGGTACATTTGAGATGAGATGATGGTTCTTACTTTGCATTCTGTTTTACTGTCGTCTAACTCAGCAGCCATCTTCTTCGGGGTGATTTCTCTTAAGATTTTTCTGTTAAGAGTTGGTTCTTTATTCTTGTTGTTTTGAAATCTGCGTCGCATCTCACTAACTATCTACATCTAATGGTGCATTATTAAGAGGGCAAGTAAAAAGGTTATTACCCGTCAATAACCGCGAGTAACTTTCCAATGGACCCCGTCATTCTAAATCGGACCCTAATTAATTAATACAAACTACAGGTACGTATATAAATCATAAGCGCTTATTAAATTATGCAACATATCCATGTACATCTTTTCTAAAGCTCACTGGTCCCAGGTGGTTCCAGTGGCGGGGTTATTTGGTCTTGGAAATGTTATTTCCAATATTTTAAGATGTTATTTCAAATAATGCTGAAAACGTGTCATTGACTCAGATATTCTTCTTTTATTCTTTGCAGAGAAGTCTATGACCAGTGTCCATCTGTGGATACATTAGCAATGGATACACCACAGGTTTTTCACAAAGATTGGTTATTACAAGTAGGTCTTTTTGCTATTATCATTTTCTTAAGTTTTGTATGATGCATCTTTGACCTGCATCAACTCCCTACAGATAGAAACTTCGGGAGCCAATTATATTTGCTGTTCATGAATATATATACCCAAGAAATGATTGCGTTCTGAAAGCTATCCATACATTATGAGAATACGTTAAACGTCAACGTACCATACCAATTGGTTTTCTTATAACTCTACGTTAAAATAAGTAAAGTAAATTATTAAAATTGGACAATTACCTGGCCGGGTTAGCTCAGTCGTTAGAGGGTTTGGCTAGAAACCGCAAGTTCTTAGTTCAATACTGGCCCTCGCCAACTCAGCGTATGAGTACACAGGGATCTGTGAGTAAGTAAGGAGCTGGTGGTAGGTTGGCGCTCCACCTAGACGCAAAAACGATCTCCTTGGTCTAGTGCTAGTGAAAAGGGGATAGACTCCCTCGCTCTGTGGTGTGACCAACTTTAGGCCACCCGACGACTTTACTTAGCTGATTTTAGATAGTTTATAAAAAAATTAAAAAATTAGAATAAAAAAATTAATATTTTATAAATTATCCCAACTATCACATCAGGGCACTACTCAAACAACCATAATGATCTTGAACACCTTCTGGTTAAAAATGAGACCGTCAAATGTATCCAAAAATAATTTCATGTTGGACAGCTTCATTTTTAACCGGAGGTATTGCAAGATAATAACAGTCGGAAGATTAATGAACGAGAGTATAAAAAATATAGATGAGATTTAAACAAGATGGAGACATAGTATTAAAACTGTTTTTCCCTCATCTGATTGTCATATACTTGTTTGGCGTGTATCCTCTGTCTTCTTCAAGCACTTGTACTCCTCAAAGAGTAATAATATAGTATAATATATAATATATATATATTATATTTATATATATATATATTATTCTTCCTCATAATATATATATATATATATATATATATATATATATATATATATATATTCATTCTTCTCATATATATATTATATATATATATATATATATATATGAGGAAGAATGAATAAAGAAAAGAAGGTCGAATTTTCTCTGTAACGGATATTTTCACATTTTCTTTATTATTATTTCATTTCATTTGTTTATTTAATGTTAATATAGGTTTGATCGGGCACACAAAGATGAAACTGACCGAAACAATGTGTAACGATATTGATTAAATTCATTTTCTATTATCAGTCTGTACTTTCTTTTCTTTATTCATTCTTCCTCATATTGTCGGATTCATTTCAAATTCCATTTTACACAACACACACACACACAACACACACCACACACACACATATATATATATATATATATATATATCATAATAGTGGTACACAGTAATAACCTACTCGAGTTGCACGTGCAATCGACTGCAGTTAATCAATATCTTTGATTAATCCAGTGAATTTAACCCTGAAATCCTTATGGTGAAAACTCGAGTAGATTATGACTGGGTACCATTTTATAATAAATTTCTCCTACTCACGTATTGAGCACTTTATATTTTATATCGTTGTCTTATTATTGTGAAACTTGCAAACTAACCATTTGACCATTTTCACCGATGTCCTTTCCACAAATACCATATTATATATATATATATATATAATATATATATATATATAATATAATTTATCATCCACAGACACGTGTTTCGCTTATCAAGTCTCTTCAGTGTGGCTAGATATTTGTAAGCTACCTCAGCCGAGATTGAAATCAGATCGTTCAGCATCAGTCAGACACCTTAACTGCTACGCTATAAGTCACCACAGAATACGAAGGGACTTTTAACTGTTTTTAATACAACACATCCCTATGTATGTAAGGCCGCATATAGTGATCCATCCCTTATATAGGAGAGCGTTGCGTTTGAATTTTGTAAGAACAAATCTAATGTTTTTTACTATCAACTCATAGTGGAGGGAAAACAGTTGGATTATAACCTCTACTAGGTATATATGCGCTATGAGAAATGCGACATCCGCGTGTAGAACTTGAACTAGTTCATTTCCTATGGCGGTAAACATTACATCAGGCGCATCTGTTATTCATCTATCATTCTTTTATTTAATATATATATATATATAATTATATATATATATATATATATGAATAATATATATAATATATATATATGAATAAGATATATATATATTTATCATAATTTCCATTTTATTTTCACACATATATATATATATATATATATATATTATATATATATATATAGAGGAGAGAGAGGAGAGAGAGGGGGGGAGAGAGATTCTTGCTTTTCTCTACTAAACACTATTACTCTTAGTTATCCATAACCTATAACGTAATATATATATATATATATATATATTATTATATAATATATATATATATTATATACTTTTTTGAAAATCGTATAGGAAGAAACTATTATATCCAAGCACCGTTGATTTTATGACCCCGTTACCCTAAATAATGTAAATTCACAATCCCGATATTGATCACTATTTACTTATTAATATAGCACACTATTCTATCAATATTATATATATATATTATATATATATATACACATAACATATATATAATAAAATATATATATTATATTATATTATATATATTATATATATTATAAATATGAACTTAATGAGAAGTAATGATATATAAGATAATCACGCGTGACCCTAATTATATCATAAAATGACAATGTAATTACTTTAATGCTTAATTAATGCTCAGTATAAATGATGGCCTAACATTCTTGACTGTTTCAGTTCGTAGACTACAAGGCGACGTATCGAAGATGCACCAGCTTATGCCAATCTTAGATCTCATTCAATTTCAATTATCTAATTATGTATATATATATAATAATATATAATATATATGTGTGTGTGTGTGTGTGTGGTGGTGTGTGTTTGTGTGTGTGAACGTCTCGTTATTACTGTTGATTGGCGCCAATGATTTAGTATGGAAGCCTCAGTCAAATGATGATTTCAATAATTAACATAGACAACGTCTACGTTTATTGCAGAATCCTTTCAAAGTTAGGAGTTTATCGATCCGGGGGAATGGTCTGAGATAATTTAATAATTTCCGTGTCTAATCAATAGTAACTGTAGCCGCTTACCTCTGTACGGTATATTTCTACATATTATAAAACAGTGGTTTTAAATATCAGTGTCAAATCAATTATCACACGGTCTAGTTTGATTGGCGGAATTTGATGCTAGATTCTCTATTGCTTTTCTCTACTAAATACTATTACTCTTAGTTATCCAAACCTTAACGTAATATATATATATATATATATTATATATATATATATATATTATATATATGAGTAAGAAAAGGTGGAATGAAAACATCACACAATGCTGTTAAAGAAGAAAACAATTTATATATATCATAGCTGATACTGATCACTATTTCGATTTTACAAAAATCATCATTAGAGCTCATTCCTCCCGTAGTTGTTGGTCGGAGAGGAAAGTCAAAATGAGTTTACAAAACAAAAAACCTTAATACTACAAAAAAAACGAAAGACGTACAATATTCACCAACGTGGGCATTTCGCGCCATATAATAGTCGGGCATGTCTCATGTATATCTTTGTCAACAAATGTAGCGAATTTTTGAGATGTTGGCAACAAGACGAAAACATTTGAACGGAAGGGGATGGGTTAAGAAATGTGACGGTTGGAATTCAAAAGACTTTTAGTAAGGAATTTTTTACAGATTAATTGTTTTATTTAAATTTATTTTTAAGTTCTGTAATTATAAATGATAGATATTTACTGTAATTAGTTTTTATATATAAGTGAAAAAGTTATGAGCGGAATATGTTAATATTTTAGAAAAGGAGTTTTTATATTATTTATATATATATATATATATATATATATATATATATTATATATAATATATTATATAAATAATATATATATTATAAAGTAATTGGTAATTTGCTGAAGCATTATTAATTATTTATTATATATTAAGGTTTGAAGGCCAATACAATGCACATAAAAAAATAAACAAAAATATATTTTTTTTGTCTTATCGATTTCAAGTAAAACTTTATCTTCATAACGATTTTCGGAAATGGACGCGTTTTTTTTTTTTTTTTGTCGTTAATTTTTTTTTTATGTTTAACACGCATTCTCGTGGTGTTCTTTTTTTTAACGCCACTGAGGTCGTGATAGTCGTAATAGCTGTTGTTCATTTAATTTCATTTATTATTTTCATCTATTTATATTTATGTATTTAATGTATTATTTTTTATTTATTTGATATATGTAATATAATTTAAAATATGCAAATGTGTGTGTGGTTTGTGTGTGTTGTGTTGTGTGTGTTAAGTAAGTTTGAAATGGAAGCGAATCCGATGGTATTTTTAAATTAAAATAAAGGAAAGAAAATGTTGAATAGATAAAATAAAAAATAATACAATTTTGTCGTTTTTTTCTATTATGTTATTTATTTTATTTTGTATTTAAAATAATAATAGATAGAATGCATGTATGCATGGAATAAACCCGGCCGAAACAAGTGTAGTAAAATAAAATACGATAAAATAAATCCTATTCTCCATTCATATATTATATATATATTATATATATATATATATATAATATTATATATATATATATATATATAATATTATAGACAAAAAAGGTAAGAATCTGCCATTCTACTACTAATATACTTCTCTATCCGGATTATAGTGGCTTATCAAACACATAAAAAGTTCTGTAATTTTTAAAACTTTCAAAAAGAATTTTTAACAAGAATTTTATCTTGCGATGATCTAAGTTATCTAAATTGAGAAAAAATAATCGACATAAAAAATATTGCTATTTGTCTAATCATTTTTGTTCATCTTAATATATATATATTATATATATATATTATATATATTATATATATATTAATATATATACTGAATAAATTATAAAATATATAATATATATATATATTATATACTATTATCCACTAAATTTGATCACTAAAGTTTATTCAATATATATATATATATTATATATATATATATATATATATATATATATATATATATACACACATTAAATACATACTAAAATCATAAATGTATACTTGCCTCCACATGACAATCAAATAAGATTCATATATATATATATATATATATATATATTATATGGGGTATGTGCGTGTGTGTGTCATATATACGTAATATATACTTATACATATAATATATATACTTTATATATTCATATATATAATATATATATATATATATATATATATTATATTAATACATATATATATTTGCGTGTTGTGTTGGAAATATTATTCATTTTTCATACTTAATATATAAATGCACTAAACTTGAGCTCTGGGTAGGATAATGGAATAAGGGAAAAATGAGTTTGCAAAGCGAAATAATTTTTTTTTAAATAAATACGACCTGACATTAAAAAAAAAACATTAAAATCATTTTGTAGTTTCTAAGAAAGGAATGTTTGACCTAATTGAAATTATTTAAGAGCCAAGAGGTCGGATTGGCAGTTTATGTAACTTAAATACTCTCTCTCTCTCTCTCTCTCTCTCTCTCTCTCTTCCTCTCTCTCTCTTCTCTCCTCACATTGAGAAACGAACAACATAACGAGGAAGTAATCAACATATACATATACATGGACTGCTCATCACCAAGACTCCATCCTTAAGCATCACGCGTCCGCCACCATGGCCAATAGGTGGCCCCATTTGGGGAGTCCTTCCTCTATGCAGAGGTGCAGTCTGTGCATTCTAACGTCCGAGTCGACAGGGAGACCGGTTTTCTCCTAGCATTTATTATTTTCAACCCCTCTGCAGGGCAGGATGTGACACAGGTCAATTTCTTAAGCGGAGTTTACAGGTTTGAATCAGAGTTTTCCTTCTCCTAGACGGTTGCTAACCAAGTTAAAGAGCCCAGTCTTCCCTACTATTTACCCATAGCTGGAGGGAGAGTAGGATTATACTTTCAAGGGTATTGCGCTAAGTGAAAATGCAATGACCCGTTCAGGATTTGAACTCGGCGGCACGATTCTATTTCCTATGACTTTCACCATTACGCCACGCATTCCAATTCTCTTAAGCATTTAAGTTTTTTTTTTAACTACAAGCAACGTTCTTTATAATAAAAAAGATCTATTATTTATTGTCCTGTTAGATTTTTGTGGTGCCAATATTTTTTACTCACATCTTTTCGGCTACGAGAAGTGATTTTCAGGGTTTAATACGATGTTTATTTATCTAAAATTCAGTAAAGCTTGTATTTAAATGTTTGGGATGATTTATGTCTATCGAGATATTGAACATTTTATTGTTTCTTTATGGTGTTTTGTAAGATATTTCTGTTTTGTTTTGAATTTAGATCATCGGTATTCATATTGTAGCAAACATTGAATCTGTTGTCAGATAGTTTAAGAAATTCTAGTATGAATACAGCTAGTAATATTACATACCATTAATACACCAAAAATGTTTAAGAAATTCTAGTAGGAAATACACCCAGTAATAATTACATACACTATACACTAAAAATGTTTAAGAAATTCTGGTTAAGAAATATACCCCAGTAATTTAACATACCATATACACCAAAATGTTTAAGACATTCTAGTAAGAAATACACCCAGTAAATCTTACCTACCATATACACCAAAAATTTTAAGAAATTCTAGTTATGAAATACACCAGTAAATTTTACATACCATATACACAAAAAGTTAAGAATTCTAGTTAAGAAATACACCCAGTAAATCTTACATACCATATACACCAAAAATGTTTAAGAAATTCTAGTTATGAAATACACCCAGTAAATATTACATACACATACACTAAAAATGTTTAGAAATTCTGGTTAAGAAATACACAGTAAATATTACATACCATATACACCAAAAATGTTTAAGAAATTCTAGTTATAATACACCCAGTAAATATTACATACACTATTACCAAAAATGTTTAAGAAATTCTAGTTAAGAAATACACCCAGTAAATCTACATACATATACACCAAAAATGTTTAAAAGCAATCCGAGTCCTTTGTTATCAAAAATGACTTGATTCAGATTAAATGACCAAAAAGAGTTGAATGCCATAAAATAAAAGCAACCATGTCATGCTGAAAGCACCAGTACGAACTAAGGAATTGACAACAATAATTAAGGAAAATAATCACTTCCTATGTGTGTCTTAACTAGTGAGTTCCCAACCATTTTAAGTACCATGCCCCATTTTTTTATCACCAATTCTCATGTCCCACCGTTAATTGTTAATATGATATAACAATATCAGTTTTGAAGAGTATAACATAAAAAATATTTAAAAAACTAAAGTGTTTAACTTCAAATTTAATTTTTTTAAATTATTTTATGATATGTATAATGTGGGGGAGGCAACAGATGAAGAACTGCAAAATTAAACAATCAAGCATGCATATAGCTGGTTAGATGCACGATGACATAGTGGTAACACTTGACTAGATTGCACAAGCTTTTGTGTTCAGACAGGAACCAGTCAATTGTGTGTAAATTCTGACAGTCAGAATATCTGCTTGTTTTTTAAAACCTATTGTATGATAATAGTCTTGGTACTACACCAAGTCACGTATAGCAAAGGCCAGTGATATGGTAAATAGCCGAACTCACACTCGTTTCACAGCATTCATTCAACTCTGATTTGCCAGCATCAGATTTCTGCTTGAATTATTTTACTATCTGACTATTGTCCTCATCTTCATGTTTATTTGTACAACCTTTCGGTCGATGTCGCTCCGACCTTCTTCAGGTATTCTTTCGGAGTCGGGAACCTTCTCAGACTCGGGAACTTTCTTGACTCGGGAACCTTCTTTGTCGTAATCGGGAAGCCATCACGGAACTTTGAGCTAACCCTTTATTCAGTTCACGGGTAACCTGTTCGCACTGTTCGCAACCTGACAAGAAATACCTGAAGAAGGCGAAGGCACATCGGCCGAAACATTGTACAAATAACATTGACGATGAGAACAATAGTCCGAATATACAAATAAACTATTTATCATCTTAAAAATTCAGAGAAATAAGATTTCTGCTTGTTTCTCAACCTAATTGGAACTTAATTAGTTTTGAGTACTACCTTCCTAGTTACGTATAAAGGCAGGG
>CM042157.1:21457078-21477078 GCA_023376005.1 Doryteuthis pealeii
TATATATATCTATTAGTATAATTACTTGAACACTGTATTGGCCCAGCGTATTATATGTATTCTTATTGAATCGAATTCACATTCGAGATCATTTTCGATTTAACGTTCCTAGAAATATATTCATTGGATCAACGGCATAGATTTTCAGGCTTTTTCAGCATTCATTTGAAAATCTTTCTTTTTCTTTTCGGGTTCGTAAATGAGGGAAAACCTTGATTTTAATAAATATAGTCAGAACCAAATTCCTGTATGAAATTTTGATTTTTTGCAAAATCCAATTTCAATATTTCTTTTATTTCTTCGAAATGTTATCCATATGTGTTATTTCATACTCCATATATAGTTGGGGAAAAAGCAACACACACACACACCACACACAAAAAAAACATCACACACTGATACAAATTACAGAAATACACACACATGCACACAAACACACAAACACGTATATATATATATTTGTGTGTGTTGTGTGTGGTTTGTGTGTGTGTTGTGTGTGTGTGTGTTTATAACGGATTTGTTATATTGTGTGGTGCGTGTGCCTTTTTCCCAACGTATATATGGATATGAATACACATATTGGATAAAAGAGATAGAATTATATATATATATATATATACAGTAATAATATTATATATAGGATTATATATGTTTGTTTGTGTGTGTGTGTGTGTAGCCCGTATGTGTGTTATAGTATTGTTTATTGCCTACTAAGGTCTGCTGAACCACTTAAGAGTGATGTCGGAACTACTCTAGTGACTAATATAGCATAAGCAAGAACGGGTGTTGCGATTTATCTAGACTAGTACTTTTGGAGACATTTACATTTGTAACATTTGGCTGATATCACCTTCCTATATATATCCTCGATTTAATATATAAAGACTAGATGAGACTGCAGAGCTGAAGAGACCGCGACGTAGACTGACATCAATAATGGAGAGTGTGAGTGATGATGGTTCTTACTTTAATTGCTTTTCTGTTACTTTCGTCTAACTCGCCGCCATTTCTTACGGGTTGATTTCTCTTCGGTTTTTCTGTTAAGAGTTGGTTCTTTCTTCTTGTTGGTTCTGAAATCATCCATCTCACTAAAGATTGTTTCTGGTGATACCGGTATATCAACTCTTATGGGTTAGTTAAAGCCTGTATCTCCTGTCCGAAACTTTCTAGTTATTATTGTTGTTCAAACTTTCGATGCATACATATATACATTTAGAAAATCCATCTTATATATATATATATATCAGTTATTCAAATATATACCTCTCAAGTCTTACCTATCCAAATATGAGTGGTTGTATAGGTTAAAAAACTAGTCTCTCAGATCCATTACTTAATGAGTATCGAGTTTGATCCTCAGCTAAGATATCACGTCTAATGGCGCTTTATTCAAGGGTCAAGTATAAAATTTATTACCCGTCAATAACGCGAGTAAACTTTCCACTTGGACCCCATTCATTCTAAAATCGGACCCTAATTCAATATTCTATTAGATTTTCTAACTACAGGTACGTATATAGAATCCATACAGTCTCGTTACGTGCTAAATCATATATAAACCTTATATATAAGTGCGCGATGTAATTAATTCCTACCTCAAGAGTGCGCAGTGCAGCCCATTCGTTTCCAATGTGGGGTTATTTTGCTCTTTATGCGTAGCAGATGTTATCTTCCGAATAATGCTGAAAAGTGCGTGGTTCGATATAGCACTCAGATACTATCTATTCTTATATATATACGTCTACAAACATCCTTTTGACCTAGTGCCGCGCAACTCTCATCTGTGGATACATTAGCAATTGGATCACCACAGGTTAAAACGTCTCCTCGTTGTTTATAGTCTACATAGGTGCTGTACTTATATATACATATAAACGTCGATTCTCATCTCGGGACCTTCAACCTGTTTGTACTCTCGCTATCACCCCTGCAGATTAAAACGTTTCTTACTCGGTATATATCATATTGATCATATCTCTCAGGCCTTTATATTAACCAAACGTCATTGAGCTGTTGAAAATTCTTATCCATTACATTATGAAAGGAAATTTTTTTAAACCGGTTAAACCGGTTCATATATATTTAGGTTCTATAACTCTACGTTAAAATAATAAAGTCCAAATTAAAATTGAAATTACCTGATGCTCTCTCTGGGTCTGGGTCTTCAACTCTTAGCGACGCTTCGTTTGGCTAGAATACCGCAAGGTTCTTAGTTCAATACTGGCCCTTCGGCAACTCAGGATATGGGCTAGGCACAGGGATCCTGTGCCAAGTAAAGTAAGGAGCTGTGGTTAGGTGTGGCCTCCACTCAGGACGCAAAAAACAATTCTCCTTGGTCTTATCTAGTTGAAAAAGGGGAAGCGACTCCCTCGTCTCTGTGGGTGATACAACTTTAGGGCCACCCGACGACTTTACTTAGCTGTTTTAGATAAACCTTTATCTAGAAAAAATCATAGAAAAACATTAGAATATGAAGAGACTAAGATGAAATTTTTATAAATATATCCTCTCCACTCTAACAGTGGAACGTGACCTCACTCCACCATATACTGCAAGGGGCATCCTCTCACCACATCTCGATTCAAATCACTCCCGTCCCAATTTTATCCAAAATAAATATCATATATATGGGAGTCAGTCATTTTTACCAGAGGGTGTTGCAATATAATAACAGTCTGAAGATTAAAGAACAAAGTATCAATATATTAGATTGAGATTTAACAAGATGGAGACACAGTATTTAAAACTGTTCTTTCCCTCAATCTTGAATTGCATAATATTCTGTGGCCGTGTATCCTCTTTTTCTGCCTCTCCCCCTATGTCTTCTTCAAGCACATTTGTATCCTCAAAAGAGTATATATTATATATATCTTATTACAATGGAGAATTGTGGTGTTTTTCTTGTGTGTAACGAAACTATATTTTACACTTAAGTCACAATCCCTTAGTTATTTACGCAATTCTCAATCGATTCTATTTCTATTTTAAGGCGCAATTAATAATAAAACTTTTGACATTATGTAATACTGTTGGTTACCTAAATACTAATAACATGCAATTGTATTTATATTAACAACAAAAAACCAGTTTTCAGTGTAAACGTAAGCCTAATTTTGCAATTGATATTTAAAAAAACTGATTTTTTAATAAAAAAATGTGTTTGTAGTATTATTCTAATTGTTTGGTTTTATCTTAATGAATATGATAAAAATCTCTTCAATAAATCCTAAAAGAAATTCATTAAAACAAGAAGAAATACTGTAATTTTTATCATTACTTCCTATTTAACTAAAATAGTTAATTAGTAAAATTTAGCATTTGAAAAAACGAAAGTGATGAAGAGAAGTTTCAATTGTTCTTATTTTTCGATTATTACCTCTCCGTTCAAATCTTTTTATTCTGAAATTCTTAATTGTTTCATTAGCCTTTCTGGTTTAATCTAATATTTTTATTACTTTAATTTAAATACTTGCGCCCGGAGGGTGCACATATTTGCTAGTATATTATATATATATTATATAATAATATATACTATATCATTCTTCCTCAATATATATTATATATATATTATATATCATGAGTTATATATTATATATATATAAATATATATATAAGTATGAAGGAAAGGAATGATAAAGAAAAGAAAGGTCGAATTTTTCTCTGTGTACCGGAATATTTTCAACATTTCTTCTATTGTTATTATTTCATTTCATTGTTTATTCTAAATGAAATAATAGTTTGAATGGGCACGCAAAGATGAACTGACCGAACAACATGTGTAAGCGATATTGATTAAAAATTCATTTTCTATATCCAGTCTGTACTTTCTTTTCTTTATTGCATTCTTCCTTCATATTGTTCGGATTCATTTTCAATTCCATTTTTACACACCACACACACAAACACATATATATATAATATATATATATATATATAATATATATATTATATCTTATTATAATGGAGATTGTGTGTTTTCTGTCTGTTAACCGAAACTTTATATTCCTAACTCAAGTCACAATTCTCTTAAGTAATTATGACATCACATTCCCCCCCTTCCCCTCCATTTCCCCCTTTTATTTTTTTTCGCCATGATTTAGTTTAAATCTAAACCTCAATTATTAATAAAAAATTGTCTTACATTACTAATACTGTTTACTATTGTCTACATACTGGACAAACATGCCAATGTACTATTTATATTAACTACAAAATAACGGTTTACAGTGTAATGGGAAGGCTAATTTGCATATTAATTATTTAAACAATCGAATTTAATAAATATGTGCTTAGTATTATTGGATTTCTAACTAAGTTTTGGTTTATTTTAATGAATTATAAGCAAAAAATTCTCTTCAATGAATCTTAAATGAAATCCATTAACAGAAAAATAACTGTCATTTTATTCTTTACTTCCTCTTATAACGAAATTTACTTAAATTAAAAAATAACAATGAAAGACGAGAGTGATGGGGAAGAAGTAAGTTTCAGTGTTCCATTTTTTATTATACTCCTGTTCAAATCTTTATTTATACTCCCTCTGTTTTAAATCCTTTTAGACTGTATTCTTATTTAGTTTCTTATTTAATTTAGGCTTCTAATTTAATACAATATTTTATTAATTTAAAACTTAAAATACTTGCACCCAGGGGGTGCATATATTTGCTAGATTATTATATAGTGGTACACAGTAAAACCACTCGGCAGGTTGCACGTTGAAATCGACTGCAGGTTTTAATCCAATATCTTGATTAATCCAAGTGAATTTAACCCTGAAGATCCTTAGGTGAAACTTCGAGTAGATTATGGACGGGTACCATTTATAATAAATTTTGCCCTACTCACGTATTGAGCACTTTATATTGTCATATTGCTGTCTATTATTGTTGAAACTTGCATCAACTAACCATTTGACCATTTTCACCGATGTCAAACTTTCCACCAAATACCATATATATATATATATATATAATATATATATATATTATACATATATATATATATAAAGTCATCCACAGGACACGTGTTTGACTTATCAAGTCTTTCAGTGTGGGCTAAGATATTGAAAATCCAGATCGTGAGCATCAGTCAGAACACCTTAACCGCTTACGCTTATTCCCCACAGAATACGAAGGGAACTTTAACTGTTTTAATACAAACACATCCCTATGTATGTAAAGGCCGCCATTTTAGTGCTCCATCCCTTTATTTATGGAAAGCGTTGCGTTTGAATTTTAAGAACAAATCTAATGCTTTGTACTATCAACTTCATAGTGGAGGAAAACAGTTGGGGATATAACCTCTACGAAGGTAATTTATGATCTATGGAGAAATGCAAACATCCGCGTGTTAAGAACTTGAACCCTCTCACTATTTCATTTTCCTATGGCTAACCGTTACACAGGCGCATCTGTATTTATCTATATTCTAAATATATTATATATTATATATATATATTATATATTATAATGGATAAAAGTAACCTACTCGAGTTTCATCTGTCTGATTCGTCAGGGTTACATCCGTTGAATTATTCGAGTTTTCGATTAAATACAGTTGGTACAATTACATGCCCGTTTTGAATGGGACTTATTCTTTTAATAGTACGAATACGCGTGTTTATATTTTCGAAAATTCATCGTGAACCGTTTGTTTATTAGATTAAATTTAATCCAATTAACAAAAAACGGTTCACGATGAATTTTGAAAATAATAAACAAGCCGTTCGTCTATAAAGATAAGTCCCATTCAAACAACGGGCATTGCATTGTACCAACTGATATTAATCGAAAACTCTGATTAATCAACGGATGTAACCCTTGACGAAACGACGATGAAACTCGAAGAGGTTCTTTATCCATTATTAAAATAAATTTTGCTCTACATTGTATTTTGCGCATTTTGTAATTTGTTTTTTTCTCAGTCTTAACCCCGGATACGTGCGCTTTCTCCAAGACTGGGTACTCGTACCCACCGGTTAAACTTACTGTCATATATTAAAACACACACCACACAACATATATATATATATAATATATAATATATATATACTATATATATAATTACTTGTTTGAAAAATCTCATAGACAAGAATCTATTAATAACCAAGTACCGTTGATTTTATGACCCCGTTACTCTAAATTAAATGTAAATTCACAATCCCCGATATTGATCTTATTTATTATTCAATAAGCACCACTATTCTATCAATTTATATATATATAGTATATATTTAATATAATATATTATGAATAATAAATATTATATTATACTATATATGTAATATATATATATATATATATATATATATATACATATGAACTTAATGAGAATTAATGATATATATAGATATCACGCGTTGACCCTAATTTATGATCATAAATGACAATGTAATTACTTTAATGCCTTTAATAATGCTCAGGTATAAATGATGGCCTAACATTCTTGACTGTTTCGAGTTTTGTAGACTTACAAGCGACGTATCGAAGATTGCACCAGCTTATGCCAATCTTAGATCTCATTCCAATTTCCAATATCTAATTATGCCATATTATAATAAATATATATATTACTATATATATATATATATTATATATGGTGAAAGTCTCGTTATTACTGTTGATTTGGCGCAATTGATTTAGTATGGGAAGCCTCAGTCAAATGATGATTCTAAATAATTTAACCAATAGACAAAGTCTACGTTTATTGCCAGAATTCCTATTCAAAGTTTAGGAGTTTATTTCGATCGAGGAAATGGCTCTGAGATAATTTATAATTCCGGTGTCAATCAATAGTACTGTAGGCCGCTTACCTGCTTTACGGTTATATTTAACTACTATTATAAAACCCAGGTCGGTTTTAAATATCAGTGTCAAATCAAATTATGCCACGGTTCATTTGATCGGCGGGAATTTGTGCTAGATTTCTCTATTGCTTTTTCTCTACTAAATACTATTATCTTAGTTATCATAACCTATAACGTAATTATATTATATAATATAATTATATATATTTATATATATATATATAATTATATTATATGTGGAAAATAAAATGGAAAATTAATCCGACATTATGAATAAGATATAATTGAAAAAACCAAACGGATGTTTACAACAGAATAGTCATCAGAAGAGAAAGTGTGCAAACCGTTTCGGGGCCAATTTATACCGTCAAGAAAATTTGCCCCGAAACGTTTGCACCACCTTTCTCTTGTCTGATTGAGCCTATTTCAGTTGTAAACATCGTAAAAAAAAAAGTCTTTGGTGCAAAATTATAGAAAAGTGTAAAATATGTATAAAGTGTATATGGAATATTCAAAATTATTGTAATCAATCCAAACTGTAAAATAAGTAGCCCACTTTTATAGGTAAAAATCCGTGTGTTATGATATCATTCCAAAAAGGGTAAAACATCAAATGTAAAGTTTTTTCATGGAACAAGCCTCAGAAAATGGCCGAAACGGTTTGCACCTTTACTGCTTCTGATGAGCCTATTTCAGTTGTAAACATCTTTTGTTTTTTCATTATATCTTAGTTCATACTTTCGGATTAATTTCCATTTTTCTATTTTCACATATTTACACTTTTTCTATAATTTGCACCAGACGTTTTTTGAGTCTTATTTCATTACTATAATTGGCTTCTGATTATTTGCAAAATTGAAAATGAGATTCATTTTTTTTTTAAATTAAAATTCATTTTATTTTTAAATAAAATTGTCATATATTTTTAACAGACAGCACATTTTATTTTTTTGATAATTCCAACGTTTAACTAGGCAGCGTTCTGTTTTTTTACTAACGGTCTTTTTTCCCGTCTTGTTTTTTGTTTGATGACCGACCCACGTGCGGTTGATACATTATAACGCAATAGGGTCCTCATATTTAGTTGAGGATGGCCGAGTGTGCTTTTTAAAACCGTCAAGAGAATTGGCCCGAAACGTTGCACACTTTCTCTTCTGATGAGCCTATTTCAGTTGTAAAACATCGTTTGTTTTTCATATATCTTATTCATATATATAATATATTATATATATATATATATATATATATATATATATATATACTGAATAATTATATATATATATATATATAATATATATATATATATAATATATATATATACATATTATTCACTAAATTTATTTCACTAAAGTTTTATTCAGTATTACTATATATATATATATATACTATATATATAATATATATATATATATATATAATATACTGAATAAACTTTTAGTGAATAACATTTTTTTCATAAATAGGAAATGTTTTCAAATACTGTCCAGTAGAGCAGGATAAATCAAATACATATATTACTTACCTCCACATGACAGTCAAATAAGATTTCATATATTATTATTATATATATTATATATATAAATATATATTATTATATAGGGGGTATGGGTCCGTGTGTGTGTGTGATATATACGTATATATATATATATATATATAATATATACTTATATATATATATATATATAATAAAATATTACATACATATATATATATATATATATATGGTTGTGTGTGTTGTGTGTGTGAGAAAGATTATTTTCCTTTTCGTTACTTTAATTATATAAGTGCACTTACACATTTTGATCCCTTGGTAGATTAATTGGAATAAGGGGAAAAGCTGAGTTTTGCACAGCGAATTAATTTTTTTTTAAATAAATACTACCTGATAATAAAAAAAAAACAAACTTTAAAAATTCGTTTGTAACTTTTCTTAAGAAAAGGGAATGTGACCTAATATCGAAACTTATTAAGAGCCAAGATGTTTGGTCGGATTGACACGTTTTATGTAATTCTAAATCGTTTCAATCTCGCCTTCTCCCCCTCCCCCCCTCTCTCTCTCTCTCTTCTACTCACATTGAAAAACGAAACATATATAATGAGGAGGTAATCAAACATACATACTACTGAACTGCTATCCCCAAGACTCCGTCCTTTAAGACACGGGTCGCCACCACGACCAACAGATGGGCCCCATTTGGGAAGTCTTACCTCTATGCAGAGGTTGCAGTTCGGCATTCTAACGCCCGAGTCGAGAAGGAAAACCTAAATGCAAACCTTGTTAAACTCCGCTTAAAGAAATTGACCTTTATGTCATCATCCTGCTCGTGCGGAGGGCGTTGTAAATATATAAATGCTTTAAGAGAAAGGACGGCTCCTTTTCACTCGGGCGTTAGAATGCACCGACTGCACCTCTGCATAGAGGGTTAACTTTCCCCAAATTGGGCCATCTGTTGTCGTGAGGTGGGACCCGTTGATGCTTAAGGCGGAGTCTTGGTGGCATTGAGCAGTTCATGTATATGTTATTTGTTGATTACCTCCTCATTATATATGTTCGTTTCTCAATGTGAGTAGAGAGAGAGAGAGAGAGGGGGGGAGGGGGAGAGGGAGATTGAAACGATTTTGAATTACATAAACTGTCAATCCGACCAACATCTTGGCTCTTAATAAGTTTCAATTAGGTCAAACATTCCCTTTCTTAGAAAAGTTACAAAACGATTTTAAAGTTTGTTTTTTTTTATTATCAGGTAGTATTTATTTAAAAAAAAATTAATTCGCTGTGCAAACTCACTTTCCCCTAATTCCAATTATCTACCCAGGGAATCAATGTGTAGTGCACTTATATATGTAAGTAACGAAAAGGAAATAAATCTTTTTCTCAACACACACACACACACGCATATATATATATAATATATATATATGTATATTAATTATATATATATTAATATAGATATATATATATATATATATATATACGTTATATATCACACACACAACGGACTACCCCCTATATATATATATAATATATATATATATATATATATTATATTTATGAATCTTATTTGACTGTCATGTGGAGGTAAGTATATATGTATTTAGATTTTTATCCTGCTCTACTGGACAGTATTTTTGAAAACATTTCCTATTTATGAAAAAAAAATGTTATTCACTAAAGTTTATTCAGTATATATATATATTATATATATATATATATATATATATATATATATATATATATATACTGAATAAACTTTAGTGAATAAAATTTAGTGAATAATATGTATATATATATATAATATATATATATATATATATATATATATATATATATAATTATTCAGAATATTATATATATATATATATATATATATATATATATATATATATATATGAATAAGATATAATGAAAAAACAAACGATGTTTACAACTGAATAGGCTCATCAGAAGAGAAAGTGTGCAAACCGTTTCGGGGCAATTCTCTGGACGGTTTTTAAAAAGCAACCTCGGCCCATCCTCAACTAATTATGAGGACCCTATTGCGTTATAATGTATCAAACCGCACGTGGGTCGGTCATCAACAAAAACAAGACGGGAAAAAGACCGTTTAGTAAAAAAACAGAACGCTGCTAGTTAAACGTTGGAATTAATCAAAAAAATAAAATTGTGCTGTCTGCATTAAAAATAATATGAATTTTATTTAAAAATAAAATGAATTTTATTTAAAAATAAAATGAATCTCATTTTCAATTTTGAAAATAATCAGAAGCATTATAGTAATGAAATAAGACTCAAAAAAGTCTGGTGCAAAATTATAGAAAAGTGTAAAATATGTGAAAATAAAATGGAAATTAATCCGACAGTATGAATAAGATATAATGAAAAAACAAACGATGTTTACAACTGAAATAGGCTCATCAGAAGAGAAAGTGTGCAAACCGTTTCGGGGCCAATTCTCTTGACGGCTTGTCCATGAAAAAACTTTACATTTGAATGTTTACCCCTTTTTGGATGATATCCATTAACACCACGGATTTTACCTATAAATGTGGGCTACTTATTTTACAGTTGGATTGTATACAATAATTTTGATATTCCATATACACTTTTATACATATTTTACACTTTTCTATAATTTTGCACCAGACTTTTTTTTACGATGTTTACAACTGAAATAGGCTCATCAGAAGAGAAAGTGTGCAAACCGTTTCGGGGCCAATTTTCTTGACGTATAAAATTGGCCCCGAAACGGTTTGCACATTTTCTCTTCTGATGAGCCTATTTCTGTTGTAAACATCGTTTGTTTGTTCATTTTATAATCTTATTCATACTGTCGGATTAATTTCCATTTTTTTTCACATATATATATATATATTATATATATATATATATATATATTATATATATATATATATTACGTTATAGGTTATGGATAACTAGAGAATAGTATTTAGTAGAGAAAAGCAATAGAGAATCTAGCATCAAATCCCGCCGATCAAATAGAACCGTGTTGATAATTTGATTGGACATTGATATTTAAAACGACTGTTTATAATAGTTAGTAAATATACCGTACAGCAGGTAACGCGGCTAACAGTTACTATTGATTAGGACACCGAAAATTATTAAATTATCTCAGACCATTTCCTCCGGATCGATAAACTCCTAACTTTGAATAGGATTCTGCACAATAACGTAGACGTTGTCTATTGTTAAATTATTGAAATCATCATTTGACTGAGGCTTCCATACTAAATCAATTGGCGCCAAATCAACAGTAATAAACGAGACTTTCACCATATATATATATATATATATATATATATATATATATATATATATATGGCATAATTAGATAATTGGAAATTGAATGAGATCTAAAGTTGGCATTAAGCTGGTGCATCTTCGATACGTCGCCTTGTAGTCTACAAAACTGAAAAACAGTCAAGAATGTTAGGGCCATCATTTTATACTGAGCATTAATTAAAGGCATTAAAGTAATTACATTGTCATTTTATGATCATAATTAGGGTCACGCGTGATATCTATATATATCATTACATTCTCATTAAGTTCATATGTATATATATATATATATATATATATATATATATACATATATATATATATATATATTTATTTATTCATATATATATATATATATATATATTATATATATATATATAATATTGATAGAATAGTGTGCTATATTTGAATAGTAGTAATGATCAATATCGGGGATTGTGAATTTACATTTAATTTAGAGTAACGGGGTCATAAAATCAACGGTACTTGGTTATTAATAGATTCTTGTCTATGAGATTTTCAAACAAAGTATATATATATATATATATATATATATATATATATATATATATATATGTGTGTGTGTGTGTGTGTTTTAATATATGAGCAGTAGTTTACCGGTGGTACGAGTACCAGTCTTGGGAAACACAGTATCCAGGGTTAAGACTTGAGAAAAAACAAATACAAAATGCGCAATACAATGTAGAGCAAAATTTATTTATATAATGGATAAAAGTAACCTACTCGAGTTTCATCGTCTGATTCGTCAGGGTTACATCCGTTGAATTAATCGAGTTTTCGATTAATATCAGTTGGTACAATGCATGCCCGTTGGAATGGGACTTATCTTTTATAGACGAACGCTTGTTTATATTTTCAAAAATTCATCGTGAACCGTTTTTGTTTATTGGATTAAATTTAATCTAATAAACAAAAACGGTTCACGATGAATTTTCGAAAATATAAACACGCGTTCGTCTATAAAAGATAAGTCCCATTCAAACGGGCATGTATTGTACCAACTGTGATTAATCGAAAACTCGATTAATTCAACGGATGTAACCCTGACGAATCAGACGATGAAACTCGAGTAGGTTACTTTTATCCATTATATATATATATATATATATATATATATATATATATATAAAGAATGATAGATGAATAAACAGATGCGCCTGATGTAACGGTTACCGCCATAGGAAATGAACATAGTGAGAGGAGTTCAAGTTCTACACGCGGATGTTTGCATTTCTCATAGCTCATAAATACCTTCGGTAGAGGTTATAATCCAACTGTTTTCCCTCCAGCTATGAGTTGATAGTAACAAGCATTAGATTTGTTCTTATAAAATTCAAACGCAACGCTCTCCTATATAAGGGATGGAGCACTATATGGCGGCCTTTACATACATAGGGATGTGTGTATTAAAAACAGTTAAAGTTCCCTTCGTATTCTGTGGGTGATTATAGCGTAGCGGTTAAGGTGTCTGACTGATGCTCGACCGATCTGATTTCAAATATCTAGCCACACTGAAAAGACTTGATAAGTCCAAACACGTGTCTGTGGATGACTATATATATATATATATATGTATATATATATATATATATATATATATATATATATATATATGGTATTTGTGGAAAAGTTGACATCGGTGAAAATGGTCACAATGGTTAGTTGATGCAAGTTTCACAATAATAAGACAGCAATATGACAAATATAAAGTGCTCAATACGTGAGTAGGGCAAATTTATTATAAAAATGGTACCCAGTCATAATCTACTCGAGTTTCACCATAAGGATCTTCAGGGTTAAATTCACTGGATTAATCAAGATATTGATTAACTGCAGTCGATTTCACGTGCAACTCGAGTAGGTTATTACTGTGTACCACTATTATAATATACTAGCAAATATATGCACCCTCCGGGTGCAAGTATTTAAGTTTTAATGTAATAAAATATTGTATTAAATTAGAAAGGCTAAATTAAATAAGAAACTAAATAAGAATACAGATAAAAAGATTTAAAACAGAGGGAGTATAATAAAAGATTTGAAACAGGGAGTATAATAAAAAATGGAACAACTGAAACTTACTCTTCCATCACTCTCGTCTTTCATTGTTATTTTTTCTAATTTAAGTATTTCGTTATAAGAGGAAGTAAAGAATAAAATGACAGTTATTTTATCTTGTTAATGGATTTCATTTAAGATTCATTGAAGAGATTTTTGCTTATATTCATTAAAATAAAACCAAACAGTTAGAAATCAATAATACTAAAGCACATATTTATTAAATTCGATTTTTTAATATTAATATGCAAATTAGCCTTCCCATTCACACTGTAAACCGTTATTTGTAGTATATATAAAATATAATTGCATGTTGTCAGTATGTAGACATAGTAAACAGTATTAGTAATGTAAGACAATTTTATTAATAATTGAGGTTTAGATAAAACTTAAAATCATGGAGAATGTGATGTCAATAACTAAGAGAATTGTGACTTGAGTAGGAATATAGTTTCGGTTACAGACAGAAAACACACAATCTCCATTATAATAAGATATATATATATATATATATATATATATATATATATATATATTGTGTGTGTGTGTGTTGTGTGTAAAAATGGGAATTGGAAATGAATCCGACAATATGAGGAAGAATGAATAAAGAAAAGAAAGTACAGACTGGATAATAGAAAATGAATTTAATCAATATCGCTTACACATGTGTTTCGGTCAGTTCATCTTTGCGTGCCCGATTCAAACTATTATTATCATTAAATAAACAAATGAAATGAAATAATAACAATAGAGAAATGTGAAAATATTCCGTACACAGAGAAAATTCGACCTTCTTTTCTTTATTCATTCTTCCTCATATATATATATATAATATATATATATATATATATATATATACTCATATATATATATATATATATATATATATGAGGAAGAATGAATATATATATATATATATATATATATATATATACTAGCAAATATGTGCACCCTCCGGGCGCAAGTATTTAAGTTTAAATGTAATAAAATATTAGATTAAACCAGAAAGGCTAATGAAACTAATTAAGAATTCAGATAAAAAGATTTGAAACGGAGAGGGTAT
The DNA here is from genome assembly GCA_023376005.1 of Doryteuthis pealeii. Taxonomy (NCBI): domain Eukaryota; kingdom Metazoa; phylum Mollusca; class Cephalopoda; order Myopsida; family Loliginidae; genus Doryteuthis; species Doryteuthis pealeii. Next base: position 21,471,830 of record CM042157.1, read on the forward strand.
AATCGGAAAATAGAACAATTGAAACTTACTCTTTCATCACTTCCGTTTTTCAATGCTAAATTTTACTAATTTAACTATTTAGTTAAAATAGGAAGTAATGAATAAAATTACAGTTATTTCTTCTTGTTAATGAATTTCTTTTAGGATTTATTGAAGAGATTTTTACTCATATTCATTAAGATAAAACCAAACAATTAGAAATCAATAATACCAAACACATTTTATTTAAAATCAGTTTTTTTAATATCAATATGCAAATTAGCTTTTACGTTTACACTGAAAACTGGTATTTTGTGTTATATATAAATACAATTGCATGTTATTAGTATTTAGGTAAGGCCAACAGTATTAATAATGTCAAACAGTTTTATTATTAATTGCGCTTTAAATAGAAATAGAATCATGGAGAATGTGACGTAAATAACTAAGGGAATTGTGACTTTAAGTGGTAATATAGTTTCGGTTACACACAGAAAAACACACAATCTCCATTATAATAAGATATATATATATATACTCCTTTTGAGGAGTACAAGTGCTTGAAGAAGACCAGAGGATACACGGCCAAAACAAGATATATGGCAATCAAGATGAGGGAAAGAACAGTTTTAATACTGTGTCTCCATCTTGTTTAAATCTCATCTATATATTGATACTCTTGTTCTTTAATCTTCCGACTGTTATTATATTGCAACACCCTCTGGTTAAAAATGAAGCTGTCCAACATGAAATTATTTTTGGATAAAATTTGGACGGTCTCATTTTTAACCAGAGGGTGTTGTAAGATCATAATGGTTGTATTGAGTAGTTCCCTGATGTGTAAAGTTGGGATATATTTATAAAATATTAATTTTTTTATTCTAATTTTTAAATTTTTTAATAAATTTATCTAAAATCAGCTAAGTAAAAGTCGTCGGGTGGCCTAAAGTTGGTATCACCCACAGAGCGAGGGAGTCTATCCCCTTTTCACTAGCACTAGACCAAGGAGATTGTTTTTGCGTCTGAGGTGGAGCGCCACACCTACCACCAGCTCCTTACTTTACTGCACAGATCCCTGTGCTACCCATACGCTGAGTTGGCGAGGGCCAGTATTGAACTAAGAACCTTGCGGTTTCTAGCCAAACGCTCTACCGACTGAGCTAACCCGACCCTAAAATCAGGTAATTGTCCAATTTTAATGAAATTTACTTTACTTATTTTAACGTAGAGTTATAAGAAAACCAATTGCTATGTGAACGTTGACGTTTAACGTATTCTCATAAATGTATGGATAGCTTTCAGACGCAATCATTCTTGGGTTATATATATTTCATAAACAACAATATATAATTGGCTCCCGAAATTTCTATCTGTAGGGAGGTGATGCAGGTCAAAGAGGAATCAATACAAACTTAAGAAAATGACAATAGCAAAAGACCTACCTTGTAATAACCAATCTTTGTGAAAACCTGTGGTGTATCCATTGCTAATGTATCCACAGATGGAGCACTGGTCATAGACTGTCTCTGCAAAGAATAAAAGAAGAATATATCTGAGTCAATGACACGTTTCAGCATTATTTGAAATAACATTTTACAAGACCAAATAACCCCACATTGGAACCACCTGGCGACCTGTGATGCTTTAGAAAAGAAAGTACATGGATATGTTAAATAATTTCGTAAGCAGCTTATGATTTATATACGTACCTGTAGTTAGAATAACTGAATAGAATAATTGAATTAGGGTCCGATTTAGAATGATGGGGTCCAGTGGAAAGTTACTCGCCGGTTATTGACGGGTAATAATCTTTATACTTGACCCCTTAATAAATGCGCCATTAGACGTGATATCTAGCGAGGATCAAACTCGATACTCATTAGTAATGGATCTGAGAGACTAGTTTTTTAACCATTACACCCCTCATATTTGGTAGGTAGACTTGATAATTGTGCAAATAAATACTTATAATCAAATAATAAAAAATGATTTCTAAAGAAATGATTGCAATGTAAATTTGAACACATAAATAACTATGAACATTTCGAAAGGAATCAAATATTGGCTTTAACTAACCCATAAGGAGTTGATATACCGGTAAAAAAAACAATCTTTAGTGAGATGCGATGCAAATTTTAGAACCAACAAGAAAGAAGAACCAACTCTTAACAGAAAAACCCGAAGAGAAATCACCCCGAAGAAGATGGCGGCCGAGTTAGACGAAGTAAACAGAATGCAATAAGTAGAACCATCATTCTCATCTCTAATGTACCCCCCCTCTCTCTCTCTCTCTCTCTCTCTCTCTCTCTCTGAGTCTCTCTCGCTCTCTTTATTTATTTCGAGATATTGAGTGGGCATAGGACAGGTAATCCCAAATGTACAAATGTAATGTCTCCAAAATATTTAGAAATCACAGAAACGTTCATTGCTTAGTGTCAATGTTTACATCATTTTTAAGTTTCAAAACCTATCTATTTTTCTACATAACAAATACAAACACACACACACACACACACACACACACACACACACAAACAAACATATATATATATATATATATATATATATATATATATATATTATATATATATTCTATCTATTTTATCCAATATGTGTATTCATATCCATATATAGTTGGGAAAAAGGCACACGCACACACACATATACAAATCCCTTATACACACACACACACACACACACACACAAACACACACACACACACACAAATATATATATATATGTGTGTGTGTGTGTTTGTGTGCATGTGTGTGTATTTCTGTATTTGTATCAGTGTGTGTGTTTTTTTTTTGTGTGTGTGTGTGTGTGTGTGCTTTTTCCCCAACTATATATGGATATGAATACACATATTGGATAACATTTCCGATAGAAAATAAGAAATATGAATTGATTTGAAAAATCAAAATTTCATACAGGAATTTGGTTCTGTATTAGTTTATCTAAAATCAAGGTTCCCTCATTTACGAACCCGAAAAGAAAAAGAAAATTTTCAAATGAATGCTGAAAAAGCTGAAAATCTATGCCGTTGTCATGAATATATTTCTAGGAACGTCAATCGAAAATGATCTTTCGAATGTGAATTCGATTTCATAGAATAAATTAATACGCTGCCAATACAGTGTTCAAGTTATATATATATATATATATATATATATATATATATATATATATATATATTAAGAAAATTGAAAAAACACAGGTTTAAATAAGTTGAGTTTAAATAAGTTTAAATAAGTTTAAATAAGTTGAGTGGTAAGTTTATTGGCCGACGCTGCAGTGTTTCGATCTATCAGCGTCGGCCAATAAACTTACCACTCAACTTATTTAAACCTGTGTTTTTTCAATTTTCTTAATATACTACATACCGTCGGATTCACTTCCTTTTCTTCACACACACACACACACACACACACACACACACACACACACACATATATTATATATATATATATATATATATAGTTTCCTTGATGTAATTTTCGATTTAAATAATGCACGTGGCAATCGTAATATATAAAAAAATAATATACCAATGTATATTAACATAAAATCAAGCCATACTCTCACCATTACAAAGCAAAATTTTATATATATATATATTACCATTTCACGACATGACAAACTTTTCAAATTAAACAACTGTTTCGATAAAACAAAATGCCCCTTAACTGAAAATTGTTTTACCAATAACATCGTCTATAAGGCCACCATTGGTGCCACTGAGGGAAATTTGAAAAAATAGGTGGTACAACTACAATCTAAGTTTCCACAACAAAAGATATGCAAACAGTACCACCTTATCCAAACACGTATGGCACATTTAAGACACAACGGGCAAAACACCTATGATAAATTGGGAAATTATCAAAAAGGCCCAGGCCTTACAAACGTGGCCAGCGCAATCAGCGTGGACTTTGCATCGAAGAAAAATAGTGTATTCTACAAAATACGAATGCAAATTTATCAAACAAGTGAAGCGAACCTGTTTCCAAATGTAGATATCTAAACAAATTTGTATTATGTCATTTACCACCCAACCATAATTAATCTCTTATTTGTCGCCCTTTATTTATCTATAAAAAAATTCGGACCATATGACTTTTAGGCACCCATTTTTGATCTGGATTCAGAAGGACATGTTTTAGTTTACCCCGTTAATATACGGTTGTTTGTTAGGTGGTAGGGTTAGAGGTTAGGGTTAGGGTTTAGGGTTAGGGGTTAGTTTCATTATTTAAAAAAAATAAACATCGGCAGTTAACAAGCAACTGGGTATTGACGGTGTAAATGAAAAACATGTCCCTCTGAATCGAAATCAAAAAGGGGTGTCTAAAGGTGATAGGGTCCAAAAATCCGCATGGATACGGTGTGCATTAAGACCTAAGCATGTTTTTTTTTAAATATATATGTTTTGTGTTATAACATTCCATCGCGCTTCACGTTTATATAAACGCTAAAGAAGCCACCGTTTTTTTAATCCTAACATTTTGACAGTCCGTCTGATGATTGGGAGTACGCATGAAACTGTAGTTACGGGATATTAAATCCATAATATTTAATCTCTGATTTTATATCTGCTCTGTTATCTCTAAGGTAAGGTCTTCTAAATGTTTAGAAAGTACAGAAGCGTTTATTGTATGATGTCAATGATGTTTGTATCAATTTAATTACGCAGTATGGACACACTACATAATCTCAAGCAAAAAGCACATACACATTTTGTTCCTAAACATATGTCACATTTCGTATTCTTGAGCATTTCCTGCGACTCTAACCATTACACCACCGCGCTTCCCCCACTCAGTTTATTCCTTCTTCTCCAGTCATTACTCATCAACAATAGTTTCTTTTTACTATTAGTACTAAATTACAAAACAATAATTTTCGAAAAGCATTAAACTAAAATTTCTCTTAAGGAATCTGTGTGGTATCTAAACGTGGTGGGTATTTTTGTACTAACTTAAGAATAAATGTCAAGAGTTCTACAAATCAATTGATCTTTAATTATTGAGTTATATCAATTAATCAGTAAAAAAAATCAAAAAATAAATTTTGTACTTTCCCTTAATATATAAACATTAAAGAGCATGCAAGATTTTAATGCTCAATGACATCTATTTTCTGAGTTATAAGCCAATGCATACATACTAAAACAAATGTGACTCTGGGCTGGTTTGATATTTAGATATGTACGTGCTTTTTGTACTTACTTAAAAACTGTCAAGAGTTCCACAAATCGAATGTTTTTTAATTAT
>CM042157.1:21479578-21487906 GCA_023376005.1 Doryteuthis pealeii
GTAAATTATAATAAATATGGGTATATACATGAGGGGGGTTTAGGAAAAAAAAATTGTTTTAAATGCCCATTAAGTAACACCAGGCCCCAGACACTCACCCAATAAAATAAGCGAGTGCCTAGGTCTGATTTGTTTGCACAAGGTAGGATATATTTTGTCAATATTTTATCACCAAATGTTTTTGTTTATTAATTGTCAACGTTTAGAACCCACAGAAAGATAGTGCATTTTACATCTGTTTCTATCTCCTTCCGTTTTCATTACTTTCCTCCTTTTCTTCGCTGTCATTACACATACGTATCACACCCTTTTTTTCTGAAACACATGGTTTCTGACAGAGGTAAATCATATCTTTCCAAGCCGTATTAACGTCATTCAGCCCCTCAGTAAGCATCCAGATAACAAGTGCTGAAAAACGGAAGTGTCGTAACGGAAGTGTCGAAAAACGGAAGTGGCGGTTGGGTATATATTATGGCGCGTAAAAATAAAGCGCCGCAATTACTTTCTCCTCCAAGCGTAACGGTTATTTTCACAAATCTTTTTATATATTTATTTATTTGTTTATTTTCTCGGCTTATCTAAAAACTCCTGTGTTCCCAGGCAATTGACACCAGGATGGTACTATTATGTTGAGGGTAAAATGTTTGTTTATGGCTCGATAGATTATTGTTAAAAGTAATAAAAGTAAGGAATTACATCGACTTAGTAGGGTAGGGTCCTGATGAAATCATTTCAATTTGATTGAAACCATGGTAAACTCTTAATTTTTCCTCTAATAATCTCATATATATATATATATATATATATATATATATATATATATATATATGAAGTCGTCGGGGCGGCCTAATTCCATATCAGCCAGACAGCGAGGGAGTCTATCCCGTTTTCAATAACGTTAAACAAAGGAAATTATTTTAGCATCTAAGGTGGAGCGCCAAACCTACCATCAGCTCCTCACTTTACCGCACAGATCCCTGTGCTACTCATACGCTGAGTTGACGAGGACTGGTATCGAACTAGGAACCTTGTGGATTCTAGCTGATCGCTCTACCGACTGGTATATATATATATATATATATATACACCCCCACACACACACGAGCACACACACACACGTATATATATATATATATATATATATATATATATATATGAGTGAGTAAGTAAATAAACAATGTGTTTATTTGATATGGCTTTTGGCCAACAATCTTTGGAGGATATGTGCTTAATTGAAGTCATACCTAATTTTGAATTTAAGAGGGCATATATGTTCAAATGTAAGGCTAAACAAATCGAGAAAATGTCAATCCCTGAATAGGTCGAAATGTACATTCAGTAATTGACATTTCTCGATTTGTTTAGCCTTACATTTGAACATATATGCCCGCCTAAATTCATTAATTATTAACTAATTAATTTTCAAAATTAGGTATGACTTCAATTAAGCACATATCCTCCAAATATATATATATACATATATACAGTGGTGCCTATGAGCTGTCACTTGGTCAATTGTTTGCTTCATGTAGAAAGCTAACATTTGAGGTACGAATAATCTTCAGATACATCTATGTTAATATGTTCAATAAAAGCATTTAAGTTATCAAATTTATTCCTCTAAAGAAAAATATTGTTGTAATGACTATTGTTGGTTGCTTGGTTGATTTTACAAAATGTAAATTCTTGTTATTTTATGCCAAAATTGAGAGGGAATGCCGAGGGGATCGACGCAATTTTTGTTCTTTCCCTGGGCAAAAATGCTTTTATAAATACATTTTTAGAAGTAGGCAAGCTATAGAACTCATTTTACAGACAAAAATAGGTTACAAAAAGTCGCCATTTTTCGCCAACCCCACTAAATTTGGAGAGCTAAAATCGACATAACTCCGCCAATTTTTGTAATTGGAAACTCAAATGTTGGGTATTGTCTAACATTAACATAATCTACACATGGAAAGAATTTCAGAAAAATTGAAGGGGTGGGTGACAATTTTACTTTTTTTCTGGATTGGAATTACCCAATAACTAAAATACAACAATAACTAAAATATCTATAAAACGGTACACACTGAAGGTAAAGCAAATAAGCTGTTACTCCCATTATGTCCCTTGACACAGATCAACTATACATAAAATCCAGTCGTTTATGAGACTAAAATTATCGCCTCTAATAATTTCCCGCTCTTTCAAAAAGTGCTCCTATATTGGTGGACGCCATATTGGTAATCTCGGATGTCATAATGAGCTCATGGTTAATAAGAGTGGTAGTGGTGGGTGCTAATTTGTCCTTACCTTAAGAATGGATTGATCTCGACAGAAAATGGAATAAGAACATTCCATTAATATATAATGATAAGAATATGTGACACAAAGTTTAGACGTAAATTGTGTTATTTAGAGCAACGAATTAGACAGGATAGCAAACCCATTTGTTAATGTCTTATTCAATTATTATTCATTGAGTTACATAACCAAGTCCAGGTTCAGACAAGCCAACTTAATGGCGTCAGTGTGATTATTGGAAAATAGCCGATATGACAATGCCAATACCTGGCCTTGTCATCAAAAATTTAACGAGCTTTTACACCCACAGGCCTCACTCAAGGAAAGGCGAATCAACTAACAAGGATGTCATGTGTATGAGAGTCTGTATTTCAATGATTAGAAACTTTGCGGGTGTACGGTTCTAATCTTGCTAGTTCCTGGGTATTTTTCAGATGAGGTGTATATGTGAGCCTGTTTTTCAATGATTAGAAACTCCGCGTGTGTACAGTTCTAGTCTTGCTAGTTGCTGGTATTTTTCAGATGAGGTGTATATGTGAGCCTGTTTTCAATGATTAGAAACTCCGCGTGTGTACAGTTCTAGTCTTGCTAGTTGCTGGGTATTTTTCAGATGAGTGTATATGTGAGCCTGTTTTTCAATGATTAGAAACTCCGCGGGTGTACGGTTCTAGTCTTGCTAGTTGCTGGGTATTTTTCAGGTGAGGTGTATATGTGAGCCTGTTTTTCAATGGTTAGAAACTCCGCGTGTGTACGGTTCTAGTCTTGCTAGTTGCTGGGTATTTTTCAGATGAGGTGTATATGTGAGCCTGTTTTTCAATGGTTAGAAACTCCGCGTGTGTACGGTTCTAGTCTTGCTAGTTGCTGGGTATTTTTCAGGTGAGGTGTATATGTGAGCCTGTATTTCAATGATTAGAAACTTTGCGGGTGTACGGTTCTAATCTTGCTAGTTCCTGGGTATTTCTCAGATGAGGTGTATATGTGAGCCTGTTTTTCAATGATTAGAACCTTTGCCTTGTACCCCTTTTTATCATATGGATGCTAGAAGGCGGTGGCTGCGGGTCTACATGTCCTGGGAATGACGTTAAACTCTATCTGATGGTGAGGTTCCAGTTTTGGAGGTTTGGGAAATGTGGAGCACCCCTTCATCACCATTGCTCCCTGGTCCACTCTGAACCGGAGTGGTAGTACCTGTTAGGGTCCCATCTATGGGTTGAATAGAAAAACATGAGTTTATAAACAAAATTGTATTATCCATTAAGAATTGATTTATTTCAAAACTTTATCGTCATTAAATGACCCACTGAGGTTGATATGCCGTAAAACAAAACAAAACAAACCAAAACCTTTGCCTTGTACGGTTCTAATCTTGCTTTATTGCACGAGTGTACGGTTCTAATCTTGCTAGTTGCCGGGTATTTTTCAGATGAGGTGTATGTGTGAGCCTGTTTTTCAATGATTAGAAACTTCGCGGGTGTACGGTTCTAAATTTGCTAGTTGGTTGGGATTTTTCAACTGAGATATGTATGAGAGCTAATATTTCAGTAACTGAAACAACACCGGTGTACAGTGCTAATCTTGCTAGTTGCTGGGTATTTTTCTGTTGAAGTTGTTGGATATTGTACAAACGGAAATATGAATTTCCGGTTAAATTAAACAAAGCGAACAAAAGAAGGATGGGAAACAATAAGTTCGGAGATAGTTATCAGATCAAGGGTAGAGATGCGTAGGCGTGTCGTCAATACAAACGCCAGAGGTCAGTAGTGAACAGACCCCAGTCAGGAGAGAGACGGCGGACCGACGAGGTCACGCACCGCCACGGCTAAGGGCGGTGAGACGTGGCGTCTCACCGCCCTTAGCCCTTTACCTGAACACCGCCAGATCCCAGCAGCAGTGGAAGTCATTGTCAACCCTCGGTCATTTCATTGTCAAGCTCGCCACCCACCACGAGAGAATGTAAAGAAATAAACTAAAGTTTGTTACAATGCCCATGTGTTGAGTCTCTACGCCGACTACTAACCTACCCGCAGTATACCAGCAACGTATAGGATTCAGAGTAGCGAAGAACAGGGTTGGCAACAAAGTGTGCATGCGATCTATTATTTCAATGATTAGAAACGCTGCGCACGTTGTGTTCTAATCTTGCTGGATGGAGGGTATTCTCCAGCTGAGGAGTGTATTAGAGGCTGTATTTCAACGTTTAGAAGCGTAGGGTTTTAATCTTAACCTAAACATCTATCTGTCTACCACTCTCCCTCTCTCTCTCTGTTAAAGGAACTCATCGTTTATATAACCGCAACATGTGGAGGTATATAACAATAACCCACAACGGTTGCTATGCCATTAAGCACCAACCAACCAACCAAGACGAAACACTTTACATTGTCCTTTCGAGATATATCCAAAACTAGATTAAACTATCGGGCGGCGATAGAATTAGATTCTTGTTCGATTAGTCCAAGATTTATTTCAAAGTTATTAAAAATTCTTAATCGTACAGAAAAATTTGTCCAAAAAAAAAAAATAAAAATCGCCGAAAACAATTATTTAATAAAATAAAATCGACACGCCAATATATATATATATAATTATATATATATATTCGTGTGTGTGAGTAGAATTAAACAAAAGATACATTCCTGTTTTAACAATTTATTTGTGATCTTTTCGAGTTTCTGGCCAAACTTTTTAATGTTGGGTGGAATCGGGGATAAGTCCACTAAAGTTCAGGTCCCGAGTACTTTCGGCACTTCGAAGTGCCATCATTAGGGGTCATGTGTTCCAGTTTTTTTTAAATTATATTAATGTGGAGGCTGGAAGGAGAAGAATTGTGAGAAAGTGTTATAGGCATTTTAAATGTGTGTACTGCATTGGAATTAATTTTGTTTAAGGATGGTTTGTATTTTTTATGTATAGAGCTTCTAGTATTTGGATTGTTTATTTTTTCTTTGTGCAGAATGTGTGTATTGTGTTAGAATATTTCGATACTTAGAGTGGCATGAATGTAATTTTAGGTGTTGTGAAAAGAGTATAATCTGTTAAATGGAGGTTAGACGACTGACAATGTGGTTGAGTGTATTATTTTCATTTTCTGGGAAACGTGCAATATATATATATATATATATATATATAATATATAATATATTATATGTGTTGTGTGTGTGGGGGTTAATTAAAACTTGGCAAACAAAAATTCCAGGCTTCCGGGTCTGGATTCGACGACAAATGTGTTTTTTTTCACGGGGTCGATCTGATTTCAAAATGGTATGATATGTTGGGCCACGAACTGAGGGAAGCTGAAAAATGGGACACACTGACACACTGACGGCCGCATTACTATTAGAGAAGTAAAGCGCAACATTTACTAATCTAAATGTTTATCACATCTCAAATAAAAGTTCTGCCCCTTTAATAGACCAGTTACTCACTAAAACTAGGGTAGCTTATATTATACTGTAATATTCGTCATGGTTCGAGGGAGAAGAGGCTGATTTATGCCTTTCCTAGGAGATTACTATGAATATATATACATACATACATATATATATATATATATATAATATATATATATATATATATATATATATATATACACACAGATATATATTATATATATAATATATATATAATATATATATATATATATATATATTGGCTTGTCGTTTTATTTACGTGCTCAAAGCCATGAAGCCAGACGTACCTCACAGATAAATATTAGTTAATTGCAAAAGTTTTCGCCGTTTTATTTATTTATTTATTTGCTTATTTATTCCTTCATTTATTTATTCTAATCTATTGACTGAATACAGAACTGAAATTGATTTCTCGCTGGAGACGTTTTCCTGAGAGATATCGAGTCGGGAAAATAATAATTTCTAGTGGGAACAGGACGAAGTCATTTAAGAATCATAAAAATACCAAGATAAAATTATATTGATGAAAGAAACAAAAATAAATCATCATAGCGCAATATAACAATAATATTATTAAACGAAAAAAAAAAAAACGATTAAAATCTCCCAACACGCATCTGTAAGTTTCATAATTTCTTGATCACCAGGTAAATGTTTGGTGATTCAAAACTCTCTCTCTCTCTCTCTCTCTCTCTCTCTCTCTCTCTCTATATATATATATATATATATATATATATATATATATATATATATATATATATATACAATAAGATATTATATATTATGGATTTAATATCCCGTTACGAAAGTTTCATGCTTACTGCAAATCATCTGACTATTTTAGCATTGAGCACCTTCATATGCCAATATTTTTCTCAGTCATTCTCTATTCATTCTTTATTATATATATATATATATATATATATATATATATATATATATATATATATATATATATTTAGTAAATGAAGAAAAACTCTAAACTTGCTTCATTACAATAATTTATTTCAACCGTATTAATACGGTTGAAATAAATTATTGTAATGAAGCAAGTTTAGAGTTTTTCTTCATTTACTAAACTAGCAAATATATGCACCCTCCGAGTGCAAGTATTTAAGTTTAAATGTAATAAAATATTAGATTAAATCAGAAAGGCTAATGAAACAAATTAAGAATTCAAATAAAAAGATTTGAATCGGAAAATAGAACAACTGAAACTTACTCTTTCATCACTTCCATTTTTCAATGCTAAATTTTCCTAATTTAACTATTTAGTTAAAATAGGAAGTAAAGAATAAAATTACAGTTATTTCTTCTTGTTAATGAATTTCTTTTAGGATTTATTGAAGAGATTTTTACTCATATTCATTAAGATAAAACCAAACAATTAGAAATCAATAATACCAAGCACATTTTTATTAAAATCAGTTTTTTAATATCAATATGCAAATTAGCTTTACGTTTTACACTGAAAACTGGTATTTTGTTGTATATATAAATACAATTGCACGTTATTTGTATTTAGGTAAGGCCAACAGTATTAATAATGTCAAACAGTTTTATTATTAATTGAGGTTTAAATAGAAATAGAATCATGGAGAATGTGACGTAAATAACTAAGGGAATTGTGACTTGAGTAGTAATCTAGTTTCGGTTACAGACAGAAAAACACACAATCTCCATTATAATAAGATATCTTGCTCTGTCCTTTTACTCACTGGTAGTAGGCACATTGAGCTCTCCTTATGGTCTACCTGCATCAGCTTGGTTAAACCACACATGGAAAGACCCTAACTACGAAAAAAAAACAAAAAAAACTATATATATATATATATATATATATATATATATATATATATATATATATATATATATATATATAAGTAAAGAAATAACAAAAGACTTAGAGATTTAGATTTATAGTCTATTTCAGGAGCTTAGACAAAGTGTCTAACTCTTCCGACTCATCAGATGCGAATGATGAATTCTTTATTACTTTAAAGGCATTTGAAAACAGATTTCTATTTTTTATTTTTAAAATTTTTTATAGTCCTGTGATATGATATGATATGATATGATATGATATATATATATATATATATATATATATATATATATATATATATATATATACAAAGTCTGTCAAAAAAGTGTCGAGATTGAAGCTGTATTTACCAAGATAGAAATGAAGAATGAATGGACTGCTTGTTTTTAATTAAAATTAAGCAATTTAATTAATTCCACGCAGAATTAATTTAATTCATTGAATTAAGTTAAATTAATGAATAATTATTTTAATTAATTAATTCAGTTAATTTAATTATTTCCTCACAGAAAAACTCAGACGATCCTCCCGTTGAAACCCGGTTAGGCATATTCTGACTATATCCTTTTTCTAAACCAGCTATGCAAACGTATTGAGCAGTTTTATATTCATTGATATCGACGACTTATTCAGTTAATTACTACATGATAATTATATATAAATATAGACAAGGTAATAGAGGTGTATAAAGAAAGTAGGATTTCGTCCTGTAGAAAGTGAGGCAAAGTACATGAAGAAATGTCACTTACATAGACTGAGGACACAGCCCCCTCCACATAAAAGGTATTGACGCAATAATCTTCTCCT
>CM042157.1:21490506-21503006 GCA_023376005.1 Doryteuthis pealeii
CTTTTCTTTATTCATTCTTCCTCTATATATATATATATATATATATATATATATATATATATATATATATATATATATATATATATATATATATATATATATATATATATATATATAATATATATATATATATATATATATATATATATATATATATATATATATATATATATATATATATATATACTCCTTTTGAGGAGTACAAGTGCTTGAAGAAGACCAGAGGATACACGGCCAAAACAAGGTATATGACAATCAAGATGAGGGAAAAAACAGTTTTAATACTATGTCTCCATCTTGTTTAAATCTCATCTATATTTTTATACTCTTGTTCTTTAATCTTCCGACTGTTATTATCTTGCAATACCCTCCGGTTAAAAATGAAGCTGTCCAACATGAAATTATTTTTGGATAACATTTGGACGGTCTCATTTTTAACCAGAAGGTGTTGCAAGATCATTATGGTTGTATTGAGTAGTGCCCTGATGTGTATAGTTGGGATATATTTATAAAATATTAATTTTTTTATTCTAATTTTTTAATTTTTTTATAAATCTATCTAAAATCAGCTAAGTAAAAGTCGTCGGGTGGCCTAAAGTTGGTATCACCCACAGAGCGAGGGAGTCTATCCCCTTTTCACTAGCACTAGACCAAGGAGATCGTTTTTGCGTCTGAGGTGGAGCGCCACACCTACCACCAGCTCCTTACTTTACTGCACAGATCCCTGTGTTACTCATACGCTGAGTTGGCGAGGGCCAGTATTGAACTAAGAACCTTGCGGTTTCTAGCCAAACCCTCTACCGACTGAGCTAACCCGGCCCAGGTAATTGTCCAATTTTAATTAAATTTACTTTACTTATTTTAACGTAGAGTTATAAGAAAACCAATTGGTATGTGAACGTTGACGTTTAACGTATTCTCATAAATGTATGGATAGCTTTCAGACGCAATCATTCTTGGGTTATATATATTTCATGAACAGCAATATATAATTGGCTCCCGAAGTTTCTATCTGTAGGGAGGTGATGCAGGTCAAAGATGCATCAATACAAACTTAAGAAAATGATAATAGCAAAAGACCTACCTTGTAATAACCAATCTTTGTGAAAACCTGTGGTGTATCCATTGCTAATGTATCCACAGATGGAGCACTGGTCATAGACTGTCTCTGCAAAGAATAAAAGAAGAATATATCTGAGTCAATGACACGTTTCAGCATTATTTGAAATAACATCTTAAAAATATTGGAAATAACATTTTCCAAGACCAAATAACCCCCGCCCACTGGAACCACCTGGTGACCAGTGATGCTTTAGAAAAGAATGTACATGGATATGTTGCATAATTTAATAAGCAGCTTATGATTTATATACGTACCTGTAGTTTGTATAATTTAATTAGGGTCCGATTTAGAATGACGGGGTCCATTGGAAAGTTACTCGCCGGTTATTGACGGGTAATAACCTTTTTACTTGCCCTCTTAATAAATGCACCATTAGATGTAAGATAGTTAGTGAGATGCGACGCAGATTTCAGAAACAACAAGAATAAAGAACCAACTCTTAACAGAAAAATCTTAAGAGAAATCACCCCGAAGAAGATGGCTGCTGAGTTAGACGAAGTAAACAGAATGCAATAAGTAAGAACCATCATCTCATCTCAAATGTACCCCTCACTCTCTCTCTCTCTCTCACTCTCTCTCTCTCTCTCTCTCTCTCTTATATATTCGAGATATTGAGTGGGCATACGACAGGTAATCCCAAATGTACAAATGTAATGTCTTCAAAATATTTAGAAATCACAGAAACGTTCATTGCTTAGTGTCAATGTTTACATCATTTTTAAGTTTCAACACCTATCTATTTTTCTACATAACAAATACACAAACACAAAGACACACATACACACACACACACACACACACACACATATATATATATATATATATATGTGTGTATGTGTGTGTGTGTTTGTGTGTGTGTGTGTGTGTGTGTATTTCTGTATTTGTGTGTGTGTGTGTGTGTGTGTGTGTGTGTTCCTTTTTCCCAACTATATATGGATATGAATACACATATTGGATAAAATTTCCGATAGAAAATAAGAAATATGAATTGATTTGAAAAATCAAAATTTCATTCCGTATTTGGTTCCGTATTAGTTTATCTAAAATCAAGGTTCCCTCATTTACGAACCCGAAAAGAAAAAGAAAATTTTCAAATGAATTCTGAAAAAGCTGAAAATCTATGCAGTTGTCATGAATATATTTCTAGGAACGTCAATCGAAAATGATCTTTCGAATGTGAATTCGATTTCATAGAATAAATTAATACGTCGCCAATACAGTGTTCAAGTTATATATATATATATATATATATATATATATATATATATATATATATATATATATATATTGCTAGTATATATATATATATATATATATATATATATATACTAGCAAATATATGCACCCTCCGGGTGCAAGTATTTTAGTTAAATTTTATAATAAAATCATATTAAATTAGAAAGGCTAATGAAACTGAATAAGAATGTAGATAAAAAGATTTTGAACAGAGGGGGTATGATTGAAAAATAGAACAACTTTGAAACTAACTCTTCCATCATTTTCCATTACTTCCGTCTTTCATTGGTAAATTTTCCTAATTAAACTGTTTAGTTAAAATAGGAAGTAAAGAATAATATTACAGTTATTTCTTCTTGTTAACGGATTTCATTTAAGATTCATTGAAGAAATGTTTGCTTATATTCATTATAATAAAACCAAACCGTTAGAAATCAATAATACTAAGCACATATTTATTAAAATCACATTTTTAATATCAATATGCAAATTAGCCTTCCCGTTCACACTGTATGCCGCTATTTTGTTGGATATATAAATACAATCACGTGTTATTAGTACGTAGATATGGTTAACAGTGTAAGTAATGGAAAACAATTTTATTAATAATTGAAGGTTTAAAAGAATGAAACCATGGATAATTTGACGTAAATAATTAAGGGAATTGTGACTTGAGTAGTGATATAGTTTCGGTTACAGACAGAAAAACACACAATCTCCATTATAATAAGATATATATATACATATATATATATATATATATATATAGTTTCCTTGATGTCATTTTCGATTTAAATAATAGCACGTGGCAATCGTAAATATATATAAAAAAATAATATACCAATGTATATTAACATAAAATCAAGCCATACTCCCACCATTACAAAGCAAATTCATAAGTCTATAGAACCTAAAACCGCTACTAATTCCACCAAATCCGGCCTATTTAATAAATCAAAAACGATTCATGAAAACGCCCTAAAAAACAGTGGATTACACTCTAAACTAGAATACAAAGATAATAATAACAATGAAAATAATAAAAAATCAAGTAAGAGAAAGATCATTTGGTTTAACCCCTCCCTTACAGCGGAACCGTTAAACCGAATGTGGGGAAGATATTTTTCCAATTAGGGAACAAAACACTTTGATAAATCATCTACACGGAGCCAACTGAACGATTTTAAAATTATGTATTGTGGTGTGAACAATATTTTAAAAAAATCATCGACAAGCACAATTTTTAAATTTCAAATGAAAATGATAAAAACCCGAACGATCTAAGTATTCAACAGGCTCATCACTGCTTAACTTCGATGACATGCTCTTACTCAAGTGGTCACCCATCTATGTATTAAACAGGCCCATCATTGCTTAACTTCAGTGATCTAGCAGGAACCTGTGCTTTGAGTATGACTTGACCGTAATCAAAGGACTCCGGTTGCTAACAGTACCTGTTATTGTTTAAGTGGTCACCCATCTAAGTATTGAACAGGCACATCACTGCTTAACTTCAGTGATCTAGTGGGAACAGGTGCTTTCAACATGACTGTAAGCTAATGATGGGGGTGGTGGGGATTGGGGTTAAATTATTTGAAAAGAAGTCATAGCACCCTTCCCTGAGAGCCGGTCGAATGCATTGGGGTTGGGTAGGGGTGGGGTTATTAGAGATCATTTTTGCAACACCTCTTTTTTTTGGGGGGGGGGGAGGGAGGAGTAGGAAGGATTCGATTTTGCGACAACTTTTCTCACAAAATGTCTAAAAAAAATTTTTAAAAATATTTTTTTTCAAAATTATATATATATATATATATATATATATATATATATATATATATATTTAATATACCAAGCGTGTTGGTAAATCCTTGCGGTGAGAAAGAAACCAGCAAATAGTTTGATTGTAAAAATATACTACCAAACATCAACCGGGGAGAAAAAATTTTTTGAAAAAAATCAGATCCTAGCCCTGAAGAGCATTAAGCGAAACTAATAGTAGGTTCGCCTGACTCATTAGATTTATCTTTATATATATATATTACCATTTCACGACATGACGAACTTTTCAAATTAAACAACTGTTTCGATAAAACAAAATGCCCCTTAACTGGCAATTGTTTTACCAATAATATCGTCTATAAGGCCACCATTGGTTCCACTGAGGGAAATTGGAAAAATTGGTGGTACAACCACAATATAAGCTTCCACAACAGAAGATATGCAAATAGTACCACATTATCCAAGCATGTATATCACATTAAAGACACAACGGGCAAAACACGTATAATAAATTGGGAAATTATCAAAAAGGCCCAGGCCTTACAAACGTGACCAGAGCAACTGTGGACTTTGCATCGAAGAAAAATTGTGTATTCTACAAAATACGAATACAAATTTATCAAACAAGTGAAGCGAACCCGTTTCCAAATGTAGATATCTAAAGAAATTTGTATTATGTCATTTACCACCCAACTATAATTAATCCCTTATTTGTCGCCCTTTATTTATCTATAAAAGAATTCGGACCATATGACTTTTAGGCGCCCATTTTTTATCCGGATTCAGAAGGACATGTTTTTAATTTACACCGTCAATATACGGTTGTTTGTTAGGTGTTAGGGTTAGAGGTTAGGGTTAGGGTTTAGGGTTAGTTTTATTATTAAAAAAACTAAACATCGTCAGTTAACAAACAACCGGGTATTGACAGTGTAAATGAAAAACATGTCCCTCTGAATCGAAATCAAAAAGGGGTGCCTAAAGGTGATAGGGTCCAAAAATCCGTATGGATACGGTGTGCATTAAAACCTAAGCATGTTTTTTTTAAATATATATGTTTAGTGTTATAACATTCCATCGCGCTTCACGTTTATATAAATGCTAAACAAGCCACCGTTTTTTTAATCCTAACATTTTGACAGTCCGTCTGATGATTGGGAGTACGCATGAAACTGTAGTTACGGGATATTAAATCCATAATATTTAATCTCTGATTTTATATCTGCTCTGTTATCTCTAAGGTAAGGTCTTCTAAATGTTTAGAAAGTACAGAAGCGTTTATTGTATGATGTCAATGATGTTTGTATCAATTTAATTACGCAGTATGGACACACTACATAATCTCAAGCAAAAAGCACATACACATTTTGTTCCTAAACATACGTCACATTTCGTATTCTTGAGCATTTCCAGCGACTCTAACCATTACACCACCGCGCTTCCCCACCCCCTTAGTTTATTCCTTCTTCTCCAGTCATTACTCATCAACAATAGTTTCTTTTTACTATTAGTACTAAATTACAAAACAATAATTTTCGAAAATCATTAAACGAAAATTTCTCTTAAGGAATCTGTGTGATATCTAAACGTGGTGGGTATGTTTGTACTAACTTAAGAATAAATGTCAAGAGTTCTACAAATCAATTGATCTTTAATTATTGAGTTATATCAATTAATCAGTAAAAAAAATCAAAAAATAAATTTTGTACTTTCCTTTATTATATAAACATTAAAGAGCATGCAAGATTTTAATGCTCAATGACATCTCTTTTCTGAGGTATAAGCCAACGCATACATACTAAAACAAATGTGACTCTGGGCTGGTTTGATATTTAGATATGTACGTGCTTTTTGTACTTACTTAAAAACTGTCAAGAGTTCAACAAATCGAATGTTTTTTAATTATCGAATTATATCATTTAAAAATAAA
The DNA here is from genome assembly GCA_023376005.1 of Doryteuthis pealeii. Lineage (NCBI taxonomy): Eukaryota > Metazoa > Mollusca > Cephalopoda > Myopsida > Loliginidae > Doryteuthis > Doryteuthis pealeii. Next base: position 21,496,572 of record CM042157.1, read on the forward strand.
GAATGCTTTACAAATCATTAACAACTATTTTTGTACTTTTTCTTATAATAAACGCGTTAAAGTCTATGTAAGATTTTAATACTCAATGATATCTCTTTTCTGATTTATTAGTCGACACGTACATGCTAAAATAGACACCAATTCTTTCTTAGTTTCTCCTGCAATTTACCACGTTGCTGAAGAACGAGGAGATGACTTTATGCCTTTCCTAAGGGCATTAGCGCTAAGTGAATAGAAACAGAGCTTGCTTATTCTATTTTCTGTGCTGAAAGCCATTAGGCAAGGCACAAATAAATGGAGGTTAAGTTGCCAGGCCTTTTTCTTTTACACCTACAGACGAAATATACACTTATATAGCGTTATTTCTGAGAAAAGCCTACTCTGGGGAATGCTTGCGCGTGATTCTAAAATCACAAAACACCGAGATAAAATGATTTGCAAAAAATAAATAAATAAAAATTATAGTAGAGCTAATAGCAGCCAGCAACAGCATAAGAATAATAAGAATAATAATACCTCAGAAGAACAAGGAAACTCTTAGAAACCAAGCTCAGCAGCAGAAATCTCATAAAAGGAATAAATACCTGGACCGTCCCCATTATAAGATACTCTAGGTCATTCTTAAAATGGAGAAAAGAAGAACTCAGACAGATCGACCAAAGGACTAGGAAATTAATGACGATGCACAAGGCTCTACACCCTAGAGTTGATAAAGATAGATTATATGTTTCAAGAAAAGAAGGTGGAAGAGTTCTTGCTAACATGGAGGATTGTGTAGAGGCCACAATCCAAGGACTAGAAGAGTACAGAAAAAAAGAGTAAAGAAAGATTACTTATAGCAGCCAACAACAGCAGATGTAATGTATGGACAAACAGAAAAACAACAAAAACTAGAAGACAAAGATGGGAAGAAAAACAATTATATGGACATTTCAAACGACAAAACGGGGAGGTTGCACATAAAAAGACCTGGACATTGTTAAGAAGTCGAAACCTCCAGAGAGAAACTGAATCACTAATAATTGCTGCACAAAATAATGCCATAAGGACAAATTATATCAACGCAAAAATTGATAAGATCAAAAATAGTAAATGTAGACGACGTGGTCACAGAGATGAGATTGTAAACCATATACTAAGCGAATGCAGCAAACTAGCACGACGGAAATACAAAACTAGGCACGACTGGGTTGGGAAGGTGATCCACTGGGAATTATGCAAAAAATTAAATTTTGACCATACAACAAAATGGTATATGCATAACGCAGAATCTGTTCTTGAGAATGAAACGCATAAAATTCTCTGGGATTTTAAGATAAAGACGGATCACCTTATCCCAGCAAGGAGACCAGACCTAGTGTTAATTAATAAGAAAGAAAGAAATTTTCAACTGGTGGATTTTGCAAGCATATCTCTCTGTCTCTGTCTCTGTCTCTCTGTCTGTCTCTGTCTGTCTGTCTGTCTGTCTGTCTCTCTCTCTCTCTCTCTCTATATATATATATATATATATATGAGGACCATTCAATAAATAAGAACCCTATTTAAAAAATAATTGAATTCTTTTCCATGAACGTAATTTCCATATTGTTTGCAATTTGTTTAAAACAAAAAATAATTTAATCTTACGTAAATATTATTACACGCTTTTGACTGCTTCTTCAGTTGTCAGCAGGGGGTATATGATTTGGTGTTAGTTCTGTTTTAGTTACTTTATCTATTTTGTTTTTAAATTAGAAGAGTCCATTATTTTTACAGGGTTGCTTATATATATATATATATATATATATATATATATATATATATATATATATATATATATATATATATATAAAGAAGGTTCGCAAAAAGTATTTTGTTCTCAGAAAAAAAAATGTAATTCTTTTTGTTTTACATATGCAACACGTGTTTCAGATCTTCTGGTATCTTCTTCAGGATTTAATTAATAATATTATCAATCAAAGCCTGAAGAAGATACCAGAAGATCTGAAACATGTGTTGCATATGTAAAACAAAAAGAATTTTAAAAAATTTTCTGAGAACAAAATACTTTTTGCGGACCTTCTTTTTTTATAAAATATTGAATTTTCTCCGTTGGAACCAGAACAACATTTATATATATATATATATATATATATATATATATATATTACACACACACACACAACACACACACACACACACACAACACACACACACACACACACACATATATATAATTATATATATTATATATATATATATGAATAGGTGTGTGTCCATGTTTATTTTCAAATTTATATATATCCTTAAGCTTCCCTTCTTATGCACTATATTTTGTATGAATAAATTTTTCGTACAGGCAAATCTAAACAATGCTTTAAGGGTAATCATTATGATCACCTATATAGGTGGATACGAAGGGAGTACAAAAAAAAGGAGGAGAGAAAAAAATTGTTTTATTTGATAAAAACCAGGGCCCTTTCGTCCGGTTGCTCATCAAGGTTATACAGCCGGAGACGACTAAAAGTCAAATTGTAAATTATAATAAATATGGGTATATACATGAGGGGGGGTTAGGAAAAAAAAATTGTTTTAAATCCCTATTAAGTGACACCAGGCCCCAGACACTCACCCAATAAAATAAGCGAGTGCCTAGGTCTGATTTGTTTGCACAAGGTAGAATATATTTTGTCAATATTTTATCACCAAATGTTTTTGTTTATTAATTGTCAACGTTTAGAACCCACAGAAAGATAGTGCATTTTACATCTGTTTCTATCTCCTTCCGTTTTCATTACTTTCCTCCTTTTCTTCGCTGTCATTACATATACGTATCACACACTTTTTTTCTGAAACACATGGTTTCTGACAGAGGTAAATCATATCTTTCCAAGCCGCATTAACGTCATTCAGCCCCTCAGTAAGCATCCAGATAACACGTCCTGAAAAACGGAAGTGTCGTAACGGAAATGTCGAAAAACGGAAGTGGCGGCTGGGTATATATTATGGCGCGTAAAAATAAAGCGTCGCAATTACTTTCTCCTCCAAGCGTAACGGTTATTTTCACAAATCTTTTTATATATTTATTTTTATTTTTATTTTTTCGGCTTATCTAAAAACACCGGTGTTCCCAGGCAATTGACACCAGGATGGAACTGTTATGTTGAGGGTAAAATGTTTGTTTATAGCTGGATAGAGTATTGTTAAAAGTAATGAAAGTAAGGAATTACATCGACTTAGTAGGGTAGGGTCCAGATGAAATCATTTCAATTTGATTGAAACCATGGTAGACTCTTAATTTTTTCTCTAATAATATTATATATATATATATATTGTGAAAGATATGAATCCTGTTCTCCCACCAGCTCTAGATAAATAGGACAGACTGGGCTCTTTAACCTTGGCTAGGGTAACCGGTCTAGGAGAAGGAAAACTCTGAATTCAAAATGTGTTGAACTCCGCTTAAGAAATTGACCTTGTGTCACATCCTACTTGTGCGGAGGGGTTGGTAAATATATATATTTGGCGAATGTATGAACTTCGGTTCAGCCTAGAAGAAATGGAAATAAAGGTAGATAGATATATATGGCTTGCCTTAGATACGAATAGACTTATGTGTATATATATATATATATATATATATATATATATATATATGAAGGTGTGTATGTATGTCCGAAGGAAACTCTGAAAATAAAACAATTAACGGCAGAGTAAATATACTATGAACTTCGAACATCATTAGATACCATAAAAGAAAAAGGCTTTACACTAAGAAAGGCAAGAAGCAGGCGATATTCTGCACAAACAGTCACAGATGCAGACTACGCTGATGACCTTGCGCTTCTTGCAGATACACCGGCACAGGCTGAGTCACATTCCCCTTTGCTCTTACTTGGGCTAGACGGGCGGTCGGAGATGCCCAATCTGATCAATGGGCAATTATAACAATTGAACTATTTTTGGGTACAAATAATGTTCAATATATGTAAAATAATAGTTGAAAATTTTTTGTCATAAATGCAGTGCCACATCGGGATATTGATGTTGATATGAAAAAATCAGAAATCATCAATAACTTAAAATTGGTTGACTTTAAGATTTTTGAAAGAATTTTTGAATTCCTTGGGCAAAAATGCTTTTATAAATACATTTTTAAAAGTAGGGAAGCTATAGAACTCATTTTACAGACAAAAATATGTTACAAAAAGTTTTTTCGCCAACCCCACTAAATTTGGAGAGCTAAAAGTCGACATAACTCCGCCAATTTTTGTAATTGGAAACTCAAATGTTGGGTATTGTCTAACATTAACATAATCTACACACGGAAAGAATTTCAGAAAAATAGAAGGGGTGGGTGACAATTTTACAATTTTCTGGATTGGAATTACCCAATAACTAAAATACAACAATAACTAAAATATCTATAAAACGGTACACACTGAAAGTAAAGCAAATAAGCTGTTACTCCCATTATGTCCCTTGACACAGATCAACTATACATAGAATCCAGTCGTTTATGAGACTAAAATTATCGCCTCTAATAATTTCCCGCTCTTTCAAAAAGTGCTCCTATATTGGTGGACGCCATATTGGTAATCTCGGATGTCATAATGAGCTCATGGTTAATAAGAGTGGTAGTGGTGGGTGCTAATTTGTCCTTCCCTTAAGAATGGATTGATCTCGACAGAAAATGGAATAAGAACATTCCATTAATATATAATGATAAGAATATGTGACACAAAGTTTAGACGTAAATTGTGTTATTTAGAGCAACGAATTAGACAGGATAGCAAACCCATTTGTTAATGTCTTATTCAATTATTATTCATTGAGTTACATAACCAAGTCCAGGTTCAGACAAGCCAACTTAATGGCGTCAGTGTGATTATTGGAAAATAGCCGATATGACAATGCCAATACCTGGCCTTGTCATCAAAAATTTAACGAGCTTTTACACCCACAGGCCTCACTCAAGGAGAGGCGAATCAACTAACAAGGATGTCATGTGTATGAGAGTCTGTATTTCAATGATTAGAAACTTTGCGGGTGTACGGTTCTAGTCTTGCTAGTTCCTGAGTATTTTTCAGATGAGGTGAGTATGAGAGTCTGTATTTCAATGATTAGAAACTTTGCGGGTGTACGGTTCTAGTCTGCTAGTTCCTGAGTCAGATGAGGTGAGTATGAGAGTCTGTATTTCAATGATTAGAAACTTTGCGGGTGTACGGTTCTAGTCTTGCTAGTTCCTGAGTATTTTTCAGATGAGGTGAGTATGAGAGTCTGTATTTCAATGATTAGAAACTTCGCGGGTGTACGGTTCTAATCTTGCTAGTTCCTGGGTATTTTTCAGATGAGGTGAGTATGAGAGTCTGTATTTCAATGGTTAGAAACTTTGCGGGTGTACGGTTCTAATCTTGCTAGTTCCTGGGTATTTTTCAGATGAGGTGAGTATGAGAGTCTGTATTTCAATGATTAGAAACTTCGCGGGTGTACGGTTCTAATCTTGCTAGTTGCTGGGTATTCTTCTGATGAGGTGAGTATGAGAGTCTCCATTTCAATGATTATAAACGTTGCAGGTGTACGGTTCTAATCTTGCTAGTTCCTGGGTATTTTTTGATGTGGTGTATATGTAAGCCTGTATTTCAATGATTAGTAACTTTGCGGGTGTACGGTTCTAATCTTGCTAGTTCCTGGGTATTTTTCAGATTAGGGGTATATGTGAGCCTGTTTTTCAATTATTAGAAACTTCGCGTGTGTACGGTTCTAGTCTTGCTTGTTGCTGGGTATTTTTCATATGAGCTGTATATGTGAGCCTGTATTTCAATGATTAGAAACTTCACGTGTGTACGGTTCTAGTCTTGCTTGTTGCTGGGTATTTTTCTGATAAGGTGAGTATGAAAGTCTGCATTTCAATGATTATAAACGTTGCGGGTGTACGGTTCTAGTCTTGCTGGGTATTTTTCAGATGAGGTGTATATGTGAGCCTGTATTTCAATGATTAGAAATTTCGCGTGTGTGCGGTTCTAGTCTTGCTAGTTGCTGGGTATTTTTCAGATGAGGTGTATATGTGAGCCTGTTTTTCAATGATTAGAACCTTTGCTTTGTACCTCTTTTTATCATATGGATGCTAGGCGGTGGCTGCGGGTCTACAAGTCCTGGGAATGACGTTAAACTCTATCTGATGGTGAGGTTCCAGTTTTGGAGGTTTGGGGAATGTGGAGCACCCCTTCATCACCATTGCTCCCTGGTCCACTCTGACCCGGAGTGTTAGTACCTGTGAGGGTCCCATCTATGGGTTGAATAGAAAAACATGAGTTTATAAACAAAATTGTATTATACATTAAGAATTGATTTATTTCAAAACTTTATCGTCATTAAATGACCCACTGAGGTTGATATGCCGTAAAACAAACCAAACCAAACAAAAACCTTTGCCTTGTACGGTTCTAATCTTGC
>CM042157.1:21508006-21530506 GCA_023376005.1 Doryteuthis pealeii
TATATATATATATATATATAATATTAATTGGTAATTTGCTTGAAGCAATGTTAAGTATGTTATTATATACTAATGATTTGAAGGCAATTAAAATGCATATAAAAAATAAAAGCAAATTTGTTTTTATTTATTATATGCATTGTAATTGCCTTCAAATCATATAATATATATATAAAAGAGAGAGAGAGAGAGAGAGAGAGAGAGAGAGAGAGAGAGAAGAGAGAGAGAGAAGGAGAGGAGAGAGAAAGATAAAGAATCTATTGAAAGGCAAACTTCAGTTTCACAAATCTCACTAAACCTTTTTGATAATGTTTTGAAAATACATATGTTGGTTAAATTTATTTCTGTGCCATCTTACGCCATTCATCCATGAATATATCATGGAAAGATAAATTTTGTTTTACATCATTCGTCTTAGCTAGCAAGTATTGAACACAATAAAAATGTGGCTCGCGCTCGTTATTTAAAAAAAATTATCCGGCCCACCGTGAAAAAAAATTGCTTATCCCTGTTCTATGAGGATGTCTTTGGCATTAAATAACCCAGTGCATTGTTTTATATGACACTGAACAATGAAACCATACCTTGAAAATGATTGAATTTTACTTAACGCTAAAACACTGTTATAAATCACTGCACCTGTATTTTCATGAAGTCAAAGAGAAACGCCATAATTACGCCACCCCCCAATCAAATTTACCAAATTCACTGCATTCAAAACAAGCAGATCGATGACAAATCTGATTGGCTGGCGTGTGATCTGCAAGAAGAGACGAGCTAAACATGGCAATTATGTCTGTTTCTCTGACGTGACCTCAACGAACGAGACACGTTTGCAATTCGATTAGACACACTAAATTCTCAACGTCCTCTCAACGCAGCAACTTAAAAGATAGAAAATAAAATAAACACAGATAATTCGATGTGAAAAATAAAAAAAGAAGGAAAAAAAATCAGAAAAGAAAAAAAAATCAAAGATAGCGCAAGACGCCAGCGGTCTAATTAACTTATAATCAATTCTTTGGAGTCTTGTTTCATTTGTCGTAACTCTGTGGTAATTAGTGTACGCTAATAATATTTATTTATTTTCATTTTTTTTTTACCGTTGCTTTATTCATAATTGTTCGTCGGCCATCTGTTGTTTGCTCTCAATAGAATCTTAAATGGCAATTAGTCACGTTAAAAGAGACACGTCTCGATCTGAGTTGTTACCTTTTGTGGCAAAGATTAACTTTGAAAGTTACAGAATCTGATTTGTGTGTCTGTCCGTTGTTGCATGACTCGACCAAGGCATTTTGACTTGAGGATAGAATAAATGACCTCATGAGAAATTTACAGAATCTGATTTCTCCACCGGTTAGGAAGTTTCAAGAAAAGTAGTGAGAGGAGAGGATGTCGCGGACTAAGCTGTTTAAGAGAACTGGCGCAAGATGCGTGTCTGTTCCTCAAGGGATTTTGACTTGAGGATAGAATAAATGACATCATGAGAAATTTACAGAATCTGATTTTCCTTGAGTTCATTGTTGTGCCTTGGTTTTGTAAGTTCCTACCATAAAATTATGCTTGCGCATTATCTGAAATGAACTTAATTGTTATTAAGAACACATTTTGAATTATCATACGATATAAACAAAAAAAATACAAAACTCTTTCGAATCAATACAACTGCATGCTTTAACACAAAAATATCATAAAATGTGTTCTTAATAACAATTAAGTGATTTCAGATAATGCGCAAGCATAATTTTAAAGTAGGAATTTACTAAACCAAAGCACATTTTGAATTATCGTACGATATAAACCAAAAATATAAACTCTTTCGAATCAGTACAACTGCATGCTTTAACACAAAAATATCATAAAATGTGTTCTTAATAACAATTAAGTTCATTTAAGATAATGCGCAAGCATAATTTTAAAGTAGGAATTTACTAAACCAAAGTCCATGATTACCGCTTTTAGGACGTTGTTTCAATCTGTTTTAGGCCTATTGATATCTTATGTGGCGAATATGAAATATAAGCAACCTCCCTCACAACAGCTGCTGGCGAGAATCTTTTAATTGAAAACAAGTACAGATTTAGGGTGCAACTCCGACATTACGCTTTTCTTTAGAAAGTGAACTGATTTATAAACTTCTTGTCTAGCTTCTATTTTCCCATTGGCACTTGTCAATACCACTAAAGTTAGAGTCCTTTTGTAGAGTGTACTTGTGTCTCTACCGTGGGGTTTCTGCGCTTAGCCAGTTGGTGGACAGTTCACTGAACTATCGGATCCTTAACATATACAAGTTTTCCGTATTAACTAAATAGCCTGTCCAGCGTAGATGAACACTTTTCAATAAAATCTCCTGAGAGCATTGTTTTTTCTTAATGCACTCAAATAATAATGAGATTATATAGGGTGTCCCCGAAGTCGTGCACTATATAATTTTTTTTTTTCAGATTTTATTGGATATGGGTGAGAAATTAACATTCACAAGAAAGAGTTAAATTGTTTTTCTTATGTTTGGAAGAGATGGGGCTACATACCGCTCTGTAGCTGAAGAATTCAACCGCACTCATACCGAACGAGAAAAACCATTGAATCATACCACTGTCTGCCGTTTGATAAAACGTTTCCAAGAAACTGGCTCAGTTGCTGACCGCGAGAGATGTGGTCGACGAAAGAGTGCAACTGATGAAGCAACCTCAACTATGGTCTTGGCGAATGTTGCTAGAAGCCCCGTGAAATCAGTAAGGATAATAAAGCCAGGAGCTTACGATTAGTAAATCATCAGTACATCGTATTCTTAAGACACAGAAATTTCATCCGTACAAAGTGCATCTTGAGAATTGATGTTTGTATCAATGGAGAGGGTGAACAATTTGAGCATCTATTATGATTATGATGAATAAAATTGATATTCTTATGTCTTTTTATACTTTTTATATGTATTTTCATACATGGTGCGTGACTTCTGGGACACCCTGTATAGATGCTAGAAGCAGCTACCCGGCGTTGCCTGTGTAGAGGGGGGTAAAAGAAAGGTAGTCTCAAAGATCCATTACTGTTGAAGTTGGACCCTCGTAGATGCCCCATTAAAATCCCTATGTAAAAAAGATATTTTGTTGATCCAACCAATATGAAAAAATTGTCTCCTATTTAAAATACTTAATGCAAAAAAATGTCATGCTGTTATCATATAAATCTTATTTTTTATTTATCTTCACGAATATAAAACAAATCTTCATTATTTTTGCTCAAAAACCAAGATTTGGTGATATTGAATGAGTATATATATATGTCATTAATTGTTTTATTATCATAGTTTCCTCCAGTTATACATACACACAAACTGCCCTTTATATATATATATAGATTATCTATCAAAGGTTTTATATGTATTTATCAATCACTCCACACGAGCAGGATGCGACACACGGTCAATTTCTTATACAGGTTTTTAACAGGTTTGAATTTGGAGTTTTTCTTCTCGTAGACTGGTTACCTAGTCAAGTTAAAGAGCCCAGTCTGCCCGACTATTTACCCATTGCTGGAAGGAGAGTAGTCGGGTGCATGCCTTTACAAGGGTATTAGCTCTATGTGAAATGCAAATAGCTTCGTCCAGGATTGAACTCAGATTGACGAGTCCATTTCCCACGACGCTAACTATTACACCACGTACTAATAACTATCAAAGGTTTATATATCAGCATTATTTATTAGCTAATGTTTTTGAAAAAAAAAAAAGAAAAGAATATTGCAGAGTTTTAATGCTATAGAATCTAGAATGTTTTTGGTTTTTTTTTGTGAAGCGGGTTTTTAAAAATATCAGAATAGCAGTGACAGAAAAAGCAATATCTGATGGATACAGTAGATGTCGAAACATTTCCAGACTAATCTAGAAGAAGTTTTATACAAGGGTGGGCTGAAAAGGTCATGGGCTGAAATGTTTATATGATGACATAATACTGCTGTTGTTGTATACTGAGGTTTTCACGGTACCAAATCAGCATATATGTTGTATACCCTTTCTTACTTCTTACTTCTTGTTTTCTATTCTGGCAGGCTGCTATTCTGATCGTCTTTGGCTTGGTCTGGAATCTTCTAAGGTCTGGACTTTCTTGGGGACTTCGGGTCTGGTTTCTGTTAGGGATTTCTTCTTATCAGAAGCCCTATGTCATTGTTAGTTTTTAGGTAATAAACACAAGACTTCGATTTACTTTTGATCATATTTTATTGTTAACCCCCAAACCAGACGTCTGCGCAGATCCTTACATCCTACGAGTTCGGCTCCTACTTGCTAACTGACTGAGAGTTACTTACTATCCTTAAACCGGAAGACAGAGTCTTCTATGCCTTCCGGTTCTCACGATTTATCCCCGGGAGGCAAGGTGAAAGTGAGGTCAAGCGCCGGCACTCACTCTCAAGGCCATCAGCTGCACTAATCGCCATTATGTTTCTACACTACCTTATATATATTAGGGATCCAATAATTATGTAACACTGTTGACGACAGTTCAAGAGGTCTCTTTTTCCCTCCTCTCTCTCTCTCTCTCTCTCTCTCTCTCTCTCTCTCTCTCAATCTATCTATCTACTAATCTGGGTTTTTGTGGTGTTCTATAGCACTTTAGTCCTTATACTCATTCTGGCTTCCAAGTCAACGCGTCTACCCAACTCTGTGGTCTCTTCTATGCTCGTTGGATTGTCTATCGTCTATCTCGATATCTGAACGGGTTCTCTCATTGATCTTCTGATCTGTTCTCTTAGGATTTCATATCCGTGTTCTTAGTTCTTAGTAACGAACACAAAGATCTGGGTATTTTCAGAAGGAAAACTCTGAATCCATACCTGTTAAACTCCACTTAAAAAATTGACCTTATGTCACATCCTACTTGTATGTTTTTTTTTTAAATTATAAATCTTTGTCTCTATCATCCTCTCTATTTTTCTGTGTCTGTCTATCAGACTCTCTCTCTCCCCCTCTCTCTCCCCCTCTCCCTCTCTCCTCTCTCTCTTCTCTCTCTATATATATATAATATATATATTATATATATATATATATATCTTTGAAAGGAAGGAAAAACTCAACACCGTTATTCCATAATAAATTTATTTCGACCAAAATGGGGGCCTTTCAACTTATATTTATAATGGCCGAAATAAATTTATTATGGAATAACGGTGTTGAGCTTTCTCTTCCTTTCAAAGATAAATATTGCTCTGTATATAATCTAAAACGTTTATTATACATTGAGCTCTCTTTAGTGATTTAAAGATTCACTGTATTTATACATACTGGATCATACAATAATAATACAGTGAATCTTAGAAATCACATATAGAATCATCCCTTACTACCAAGTTTTGGATACCTCTCATATGTATATACATATATATATTTTTAATGTTTTTTTAAGTTATTACGGAGCATTAAAAATATATAAATGAATGAACTCGATATTATGGAGTATTGGATTCACTTATTTTTTTATCATTAGTTTTTGTCATAAATTTTCAGGTTCGTTAGATACCCTTTATCAAATGAATGTTATTCCTGTTTAACGGCTTTTTTTGTCTCTGTTGTTATCGACAGCGGCAGCGTCTGTGAAATATTTATAATAACGGAGAATTCCGATGTCTGCGTTCAATCCCTTCACGTGTGTTTGTGATTTTAGAATCCATTTAGTTTCTGATTGTTTTCTAGATTGCGTTGTTGGAAATGCGTGTTCTATTAAAATGCATTTGAGGTGTGTAAGGTTGTGTGATAGGGTGTTAAAATGAAGTGCTATTGTACTATGCGGGGTTTGAGATTTATAGTGGATTTGTGGTTATTTAGTCTTAGTCTAAAGGGTGTTGATGTTTCTCCCACATATCTGCTATTTGTGCATTGTGTGCAGTATATATAATATATGATGTTAGCGCTATCGCATTTTAGGTGTGGCGGATGGATTGTTATGTTTGTGTAGGGTATTTTATATTATATAAGAAGTAAAGTCGTCGGGGCGGCCTAATGTCGGTATCAGCCAATCAGCCAGGGAGTGTTTCCCCTTTTCAATAGCGCTAGACCAAGGAGATTATCTTAGCGTCTGAGGTGGAGCGCCACACCTACCATCAGCTCCTTACTTACCGCACAGCCCCCTGTGCTACTCATACGCTGAGTCGGCGAGGACCGGTATCGAACTAGGAACCTTGTGGTTTCTGGCCAAAACGCTCTACCGACTGAGCTACCCGGCCCTATATATATATATATATATATATATATATATATATATATATATATATATATATATATATATATATATATATATATATATATATATATATATATATATATATATATATATATATATATATATATATATATATATATATATATATATATATGTGAACAAAATTATTATTAAGACAATCAGGAATATTTCTTGTTTGTTGTTTAATCTCAGCTAGTTTCGACCTTCGGTCATCTTCAGGAGAAAAATTTATTATTTGAAGAAATTGTTGATACATTATTAGAAAGGGAGCATTATAGAAGAGTTATAAATGTTCAAGTGTTATAGTGGGTTTAACATGCTGTTAAAATCCGGTAGGCGAAGTGTTTGATAGTAGCATGTTCATTCGTTGTGAAGAACCTCTATGAGGTAGTTTTTTTTGGATGCTCTTATATATGTGAGGGAGGGGTTCATGGGCGTTGTGTGTACGACTGTATGTGTATACATGTATATGACTGTATGTGTATACATGTATGTGTGTGTGTGTTTACATATACTGTGTGGTGTGTGTGTATGTGTGTGTATACATGTATATGTATGGTGTGTTTACATATACTGTGTGGGTGTGGGCGCGTGTCTGTATCACAGTACTGTGCGTGTGACTTCTAGATTTTTAATTGGGTCAGGAGTGGCTTGTTTGATGTTTGATGTGTGGTGGTCAGTGCTTGTTTATTTTGGTGACCTCGGCCACCCTCGTAGGTGTAGACAGTTTTATATCCACTGTTAAAGAGGACTTGTTTTATGATTAAAGCCGTATGGATGAAAGGTTTTTAATTGTATCCATCTGTATTCGTGCTTCTCTATTACCTTTGGTGTCATATATATATATATATATATATATATATATATATATATATATATATGTGTGTGTGTGTGTTGTGTGTGTGTGTGTGTTCCTATGTTTATATCGATCCACATGGATATTGACGTACAGGAATTAAAGGAGAATCATCTTAAAAGTGAGGCGCCGCAGTTTCGTTAGTTTCAAGCAGTTTTAAGTGGACACATACAAAGAGATTAGTAACATGTGTTCTTCGAGACTTCAATTCTTTACCTTTGAAAAAAAGATGACAACGTCACACCAAGGAGAATCGACTCAAACTCACTTGTGTTTGCTACATTGTCGAATGAGACAGCAGACATTTGGAGCCAGGCTTCCGCTTTTTGTCCTTTTCAAAGCTGTCATAACGCCTAACGTAGTGGGTGGATATCAGAAAGTATCGAGAAAGTGGTTTCGTTTAACAAAGCAGAAATAAAGATAAATAAATAAATAGATAAATAAATAAAAAGCATTTTTCTAAATTTTTTAGATGAGGCTTGATTATTAGTACTAGCAAAATAGAAAAAAGAAATGCCGTCCGGGCGATGTAAAAATAGATTTTTGAATTCTAATTATAAATAATAGCTAGTAAAAACAGTTAAAATGTAACTCTAATTATATTTTTCGGGTTTAATATTAATAAATCATAGTTTTTATTGTTCATTTTTGTATTTACCCTATTTAAAATGAATAACTCGCACTTTAATTAGAAGGGATTTAATTGCAAAATTCACCTTATTCGGCGTACAACTAAGCCTCGCTTTGTTTACATAAAGTTTGAGGCTTCTAGTGAATTCATTTCCGCTTAGAAATGTAGCGATTAAATAGTCTCCTATATTTGGCAGCTGCTGTGGCCGTACAGGTAAGAGGATTGGCGAACGAAAGTTCATTCGGGTCTCGAACCCGGTCAGAGGTAGCTGTTAAAACGGTATAACCACACTGATGTGAGGTGATATATCGAAACACATGTCTGTGGATTACTTTATTATATATATATATATATATATATATATATATATATAATATATATATATATTATTTAGTTAAATTTAGTAATGTAATTCTAACAATATCAAAGCGGCAATACAACCTGGTGGATGTTTAGAAAAATAAATGTAAAAGGAAATAAGATAAAAAAAATGATAACTAATACTGAGAGGACCAAGAAGTCTTGATGTCACTTGGTCTCCCATGAGAGCAACTAGATGCAACGGATGTGAAAACTCATTAATTAATAATATAAATGTAATACTGTGGAAAGTACTGAAACAGTAAAGAGACTTTCAAGGCCAACTGATACCGTTTCTATTTCTCTGAATGTTTGAGATGAGGCTTGATGATTACTATTATCTGCATTATTCGGACTATTGTCCTCATCTTCATTGTTATCTGTACAACGTTACCGAGTCCGAAAAGAAGGTTCCTGAGTCCGACAAAAAATACTGACAAAAAATACCATCACGGAACTTTGAACCTAACACTTGAAGTTCCGTGGGTAACCTGTTCTCATTCCGCTAACCTGACAAGAAATACCTGAAGAAGGTCGAAGGGCACATCGGCCGAAACGTTGTACAGATAACAATGAAGATGAGGACAATAGTCCGATTAACGCAGATAATACAAATAAAACGCATAGTTCTTGAAATATTCCACTTGGCATTCTATTAACTTATTCCAGCGATTTTACTTTTGCTTAAAGCTTTTCTGTTGTTTTTTTTTTTTAATTTTCTGGTTGTATTAGCTTATTTTCTTACAAAGAATGCCGGTGGCTGAGCAGTCCATGACATGCAACACTCCATTAATACACCGACTGCACCTTTGCAGAGGGTAAGACCCCATAATGGTGTTGTATACCCTTCTTTTACTTACTTACTCCTATTCTTCTTTTGACATCTTTTCTATCTTACGTCTTCTTCTGGCGTCTCTTCTAGCGTCTGGACTTCTCTTGGGAACTTTGTGTCTGGTCTTCCATTGGGGATTTCTCTTTATCAGAAGCCCTGTGTCATTGTTAGTTTTTAGATAATAACACAAGACTTCGATTTAACTTAGATCATATTTATTTCGAAACCCCCACCAGGCTACCTGCGCAGATCGAGTCGGAGCGTGCAATACATGACTTACCACCGTCGTGGTTTCTGGCCGACTGCTAAAATCTATTTCCAATCTAAACCGGAAGAGGGTCTTCTCCACCGATTCTCACGGTATCCACCGGAAGGTTAGGACTGAGGTTAAGCCTTGTCATACAAATCCTTCAAGACCGTGGGCTGCAACTTATAACCATTTTGATTTCTACACTACTGTACATAAATATTAAGAATCTAATAATTATGTAACAATGGAAACCCAGGATTTTGTTGCCTGAACGGTCTGTGGGCCGGGTAATAAGTGGTTTGGGACATGCAACATTCCCCTTTGACTGATGTTAGACGGGCGGTAGGAGAGGCCCCTTTAAAAAAATAAATAAATAAATAAAGCGCATAGTATCTTGAAATATTCCACTTGGCATTCTATTCAGTTATTCCAGCGATTTTACTTCTGCTTAAAGCTCTTCTGGTTTTTATTTTCTTGCTGTATTAGCTTATCTTTTTACAAAGAGTGGTGGTGGCTGAGCAGTTCATGATATGCAACACTCCATTAATACACCGACTGCACCTTTGCAACCGAGAATTAAAATATTCAACAACTGGGAAGAATCTTTTTTAACTCAACGAAATACTACTATTCATCATCTGTACACAATTTTCTATCCTCCATTATCCACTTCAACTACCTGATCCTAGCAGCACCTGTAGTACCTAGAATTCACCCTACCAATGCACTGCGACAATTATTTTTCTTGCTACTACACACAAAGGTGAAACGTGCATTTCCAAACTTACGGATTTTTTGTCTCCCAAATACAAATTACTAGTAAAGTTAAAAACCTGGTTTTAGTCCTTCAAGTCGACATGGAGTTTATAGATTGACAAATTCGACTTTCGTCAATATCGAATGGTAAAAAAAAACGAAGACATGGAAGTTCGGACTTTTGTCTGCACCAGTAAGAAAAGCGAACCGCTTACCCTTTACACGTGGGAACCCAGGGTTTTGTTGCCTGAACGGCTTGTGGGCCGGGTAATAAGTGATTTGTGACCTGCATCCTTCCACTTTGGCCACTGATATTAGATGGGCAGTAAAGGAGGCCCCCACCGATCAATCAGCTGGTCAAACTCTAAGTGACAACACTCATAAGAAATTAGAATTCGGAGAATAAGCAACACCAGATAATCAGAATATACATTTTCGCATTTAATCTTGGACGATGTGGACGGTCTCATTTTTAACCCGAGGTGCTGCAAGATGATAACGGTCGGAAGAATATGGAACAAGAGTATTGATATATCGATATGTTATTTTGAATTATTTTACAGAGAAAACCAAAGATTTTCTTGGTAATTTTCTCTTCCAAAAAAAAAAAAAAGTCAAATATAATACGGTATCCCAGAAAAAATGCCTGATTCCCTGTGACAACGGGATTTACAACCAATAAAAAATATACGTGAAATACGTACTTATTTGGTTTACACCCTGCATTGTTTAGAAATAGAACACAACTCTGTGCTGTTTATATTGGGAGGGACAGGACGTAATTCATAGAAATTACAGGAATCTAAATGGAAGCATTTTTTATGATTTATGTCACTTTAGACGAACGATGCCTTGCCAAGAACAAGCTCTTTGTGTAACTTAAGCTGGCACAATATATATATATATATATATATATATATATATATATATAATATATATCATAGATTATCCGTCGTTATAACAACTGCGCACAATATATACCGATATAAGTACGTTTAAATTGAAATTGTATTGAAAGCCGAAAGAATCAATTGTTCTCAGTTATTTCGGTTTTGACGAACGTTACCCTGCCAAGAAACAGTCGTGATGTCTTTAAGCTGCCAGTATATATATATATATATATATATATATATTATATATATATATATATATATATATGAAAAATAGATGGAAATTAATCCGACAGTATGAAATTTAACATTTTTGAAAAAAACAAATGATGCTATACAATTACTGACAGAAATCTGTTTCGACCACTTCAACAGATCGGCCACCATCAAGAGCAACATATGAGAGAAAGACGGGAAAAATAACCGTTAGAAGAAAGGGTACAAACAAACGCTATTATTCAATGCTGGAATTTTTTAAAAATACGTGTTCTGTGTTAAAAATAAAATAAATATTATTTTTAAGAATCAGAAGCATTATAGTTCATAATAAAACTCAAAAGAGTTTGATGTAAAATTATATAAAAGTGTATAATGAGTATCAAAATTGTTCATGATATATTCCAGCTATTAAAAAAGGAATTTATAAGTCCACAGCGTATTGAAGAAAGATGTAAAGTTTCAAATCATTTGTGGTGTTGATATATCCGTAGTGTTGTAGATGAAAGCCTTCAGAGGTGTAAAAATCCCGATATATTGTTTTTTCATTAGACAAATATGAAACATAGATGGAAATTAATCGGACAGTATGAAATTTAACATTTTGAAAAAACAAATGATGCTATACAATTGCTGACAGAAATCTGTTTCGACCAATCGGCCACCATCAAAAGCAACATATGAGAGAAAGACGGGAAAAATAACCGTTAGAAGACAATGCGTGTTCTGTGTTAGAAATAAAATAAACTTTATTTAAAAACATCAGAAGCATTATAGTTCATAATAAAACTATAAAAATATTATAGTTCATAATAAAACTCAAAAGAGTTTGATGTAAAATTATATAAAATTCCAGCATTGAATAATAGCGTTTGTTTGTGCCCTCTCTTCTAACGGTTATTTTCCCCGTCTTTCTCTCATATGTTGCTCTTGATGGTGGCCGATCTGTTGAAGTGGTCGAAACAGATTTCTGTCAGTAATTGTATAGCATCATTTGTTTTTTTCAAAAATGTTAAATTTATATAATATATATATATATATATATATATATATATATATATATATATATAGTAATTATATATTGTAGAATTTAGAGTGGACAGGAACTCAGAAGTGACAAACAGTTTCTCGCCAACGCGATTTTGACACGATACCCTAAATTATATATCCGTGCTCTATCAATGATACTGAGCACTATTTACTTATAAATATTGTACACTATATATCAATATTGTTATATATATATATTATATATATATATATATATATATATATATATATATATATATATATATATGTGTGTGTGTGTGTGTGTGTGTGTGTGTGTGTGTGTATATTTGGTATGATTGAAAATTGAATAGGCAAGAAAATGACAGCTAGCACTATTGTCTTTATGCCTTCACTAGCCTAACTTAGACATATATATATATATATATATATATATATATGTGTGCGTGTGTGCGTGTGTGTATAAATGAATAAATGGATACCTTGGTGTGAATATAAATTTATTTCGATATTTCTTTGTCTCGTCAGTTTGATCTTTGTTGAATCGAAGACCTCATACCTGCTCTCACTGCTATGAACATTTCCTTATTTTTTTATTTATTTATTTATTTATTTCAAATTCCACGTTTGCCAAACGCGCCACTTTTCCACACTCACAATTCTTATGTATTTTATAGTTTGCGCGTGTTGTTCATGTTGTGACGTCATAGATTTGAAATTTGATTTTTTTTACTTGTTAACATGCTTATTCGCGAGTAAAAGAACAATTTTTTAAATTTCAACATAATTGATAATATAACATGCTATATTTACAAAAGCATTCATATTTAGTGAAATAGATTAAATTATTGAAATAGATCACTAATTAGGACCGAGACTATTCTAGTAGTAACCACCCAAGCGGATTTAACCGGTTTGGATTCAGAGTTTTCAGTTATTTCCTATAACTCCAACCTAAAAAAAGGAACCAACCTGATTGACTGATAAATTATTTATTTATTTATTGATCTATTAGAAAAAAAGAAGACGGGGTTAGGGTTAGGGGTTAAGGTTAGGGTTAGAGTTTAATGGGAAAAGAATGGGTAGATAATAAACAGATAAAATTCATTCAGAGGAGTTATGGTTAGGTTTAGGTTTAGGGTTAGTTTAATGGGAAAACAATGGGTAGATTAATAAACAGATAAAATTCATTCAGAGTGATTCCCCTTTTTTAAGTTGGAGTTATAGGAAATAACCGAGTTTTCCTTCTCCTAGCCTGGTTGTCTAAGCAAGGTTAAAGAGCACAGTCTGTCCCACTATTTACCCATAGCTGGAGGGAGAGTAGTTGGATTCAATGGAGTCCATTTCCTACGACTCTAACCATTACACCACGCGCATCCATGTCAGGAAATTGATTATGATAATAATGGTAATGGCGCTACAAAACGTCAGGGTTTTCGATTAATCAAATTGGTTTTGATGGATTTGGTTTGGTTTGTTTTTATTTTACGGCATATCAACCTCAGTGGGTCATTTAATGCCGATAAAGTTTTGAAATAAATCAATTCTTAATGGATAATACAATTTTTTTATGAATACATTTTTCTATTTAACCCATAGATGGACCCTACAGGTACTACCCCTCCGGGTCAGAGTGGATCAGGGAGTAATGGTGATGAAGGGGTGCTCCACATTCCCCAAACCTCCAAAACGGGAACCTCACCATCAGATAGAGTTTAACGTCATTCCCAGGACATGTAGACCCTCAGCCACCGCCTTCTAGCACCCATATGATAAAAAGGGGTTGGGGCTTGCCATAAGGGCAATAGGGTTGGGAAAATCATATAGGCGCTAGGGCTTGACGTGACCAGCCGATTGATCGGAAGAGGCCTCTCCGACCGCCTGTCTAGCCCAAGATAGGGCCAAAGTGGAGTATTGCATGTCATGAACTGCTTATCCACCTGGGCTCTATCCTTAAGCATCACGGGTCGCCACCCACGGCCAACAGGTGGCCCCATTGGGGGAGTCTTACCCCTCTGCAGAGGTGCAGTCGGAGCATTCTAACGCCCCAGTCGAAGCGAATTTAACAGGTTTGAATTCATAGTTTTCAGTTATTTGCTATAACTCCAACCATCCTGATTGACTGATAAATTATTCATTTATTTATTGATCTACTAGGAAAAAAAAGACAGGGTTAGGGTTAGGGGTTATGGTTATGGTTAGGATTTAGGGTTAGTTTAATGGGAAAAGAATGGGTAGATTAATAAACAGATAAAATTCATTCAGAGTGGTTCCCTTTTTATTGGCCTTATGGTTAGGGTTTGGGATTAGGGTTGAGGGTTAGTTTAATGGGAAAATAATGGCTAGATTAATAAACAAATAAAATTCATTCAGAGTGGTTCCCTTTTTTAAGTTGGAATTATAGAAATAACCGAGTTTTCCTTCTCCTAGCCTGGTTGTCTAAGCAAGGTTAAAGAGCACAGTCTGCCCCACTATTTACCCATAGCTGGAGGGAGAGTAGTTGGATTCAATGGAGTCCATTTCCTACGACTCTAACCATTACACCACGCGCATCCATGTCAGGAAATTGATTATGATAATAATGGTAATGGCGCTACAAAACGTCAGGATTTTCGATTAATCAAATTAGTTTTGAGACCGCATTGTATCGTTACACCGCAGAAAAGGAAAGATGGGGACATTCTGCAAATATTGCAATTTTAAAATATCTTTTTTTTTTTTAAGTACTAAATTTTCACGTGTGAAGATCAACGGTGTTATCTTTAAATCCTTCATTACATTTTGCAATGAAAATGTCAAATGAAGAAATAATTTTTTAAATAATAAAAAAAAGAAAATAATCGAACACTGTATGAACAACAACAACAACAACAACAACAATAATAATAATAATAATAATAATAATAATAATCCTAGTCTTAAGAATAAACTATATTTTCGACTCCGATGTCGTTTAGATGCTGCGGAAGATAACAAATCCGAAAATTGTTTTTTGATGAAGATTTATGACAGCCCAAGAAAGGCGGGAATCAAATCAAACTGCGCATTATCAGCAAAATTGTTTCTAATTTTAACTGTTCTTTCTGATACTCACTGCGCATGCTCATAAAAAAAAGACGCATAACCAACCAGATATGGCCATATTTAGACATACGTTCGGGTCTGTGAACAGAAATCTATTCTACTTGTATGAATTCATATCTGTATAGCTGTCAATATTTATTTGTATGTCAACAACCATATCTGACTTCGATCCTTTCTCTATACAGGATATATATATATATATATATATATATATATATATATATATATATATATATATATATATAATACAAATAATCATACAAATAAAGGGTCTACCATGGTTTCAATCAAAATGAAATGATATCTTCAGGACCCTACCCTACGTTAACCAAGTCGATGTAATTCCTTAGTTAAATTAAAGATATTTTCGGATAATAATGGGTGAACGCTACGTCATTTTTCACTTAACGTTTGCGTGGCGTTCAACCGTTATTATCCGAAAATATTTTTAGTTTAACTAAGGAATTACATCGACCTGGTTAACGTAGGGTAGGGTCCTGAAGAATCATTTCAATTTGATTGAAACCATAGTAGAACCTTTATTTTTCCGCTAATAATGATATTATTAGTATTATTACTGCTCTGTGATTTTTAATATATTGTGCACTTTTTGATTATTTACTGATGCCACAACAACGGAAAAGTTAAAGCAGAATTATACTATATATATATATATATATATATATATATATATATATATATATATATGAAGAAGGAAATGGAAATAAATCCGTCAATGTAAATATGTATAAAGTTTATGAAAAAACAAGAAAATATGTCAGAGAGAGAGAGAGAGAGAGAGAGAGAGAGAGAGAGAGAGAGAGAGAGAGAGAGAGAGAGAGAGAGAGATGGCTACGGTGCTCTTAGCATGACATGATGGTATATATAAATTTAAGAAAAAAGAAATGGGAGACAAATACTTGACCTGCCAAGAGACTTGAAAAAAAAACTGTGGAACATGACAGTAAAAATGGTACCAATTGGTGTCCTGGGAATGGTCTACAAGCGTCTGGAAAAGAGTCTGGGTGAACTGGAAATCCGAGAAGAATGTCGGCCATCTAACCAACTAGAATACTCAGAAAAGTCGTAGAAACCTGGAAAAACTCGCTGTCCATCAGACTGCAGTAAAATACCATTGACTAGGTAACCAGTCTATAAGAAGGAAAACTGTATTCAAACCTGTCAAACCCCGCTTACGAAATTGACCTTGTGTCACATCCTACTCATTGCGGATGGGTTGGTTGGTAAATACATATACGAATGAGGGGCACATGGGGAATTGCTATCGTCGTAGGAAATGGACACAGTGAGACGAGTTCAAATCCTGGACGAGGACTGGCTTGCACTTCACATAGCTCTAATTCCCTTGGAAAGGTATGTGTCCATCTATTCTTCCTTCTAGCTATGATTAAATAATAGGGCAGAATGTAATTTTTGATCTTGTTTACGCAACCGGTCCAGTAGAAGGAAAACTCTTTATTCAAACCCATTACCGGCCTCGCCAACTCAGTGCATGAGTAGCACAGGGATCTGTGCGGTAAAGTGATGATCTGATGGTAGGTGTAGTGCTCCACCCCAGACGCTAAAATAATCTCTTTGGTCTAGCACCAGTAAAAAGGAGATATACTCCCTCCTTGTATGGCTCATACCGACATTAAACCCCCCGTCGACTTTACTTTTTACTTTTAAACTCCGCTTAAGAAATGGACTTTGTGTCCCATTGTTGCATAGTCTATGTGGTATTACATAGAAAAATACAGACCGTTAGTAAAGGCGGGAATCTCGAACGTCACGTGACTTGACTAGTTTGGTAACCAGTTTCAGCAAAAATGAGATGCAAGCAGAGGTACGACTGCGGGTCTGAACTCAGACCGCGCGGTTAAAATGGAAAATAAAGCTTTGATCAAAGTAATATCAATTCTTGTTCGTTAATTTTGCATGCCCTTATTAGAAGAAGATGAGAGAATCTAATCGCCAAGAACTAAGAAGACAGAAAGAAATAAAGGAAACAGCCCTAGACGATCACAGATGGCCGAGAGAAGAAAATAGAAAGTAACAGCAAGTAAGTCACACGACCTATCTATCTGTCTCTCTCTCTCTAATACTCTCTCGATGTATTACCTACACAAGGGTATATAACAGCATTCTAGTCTTGCGGAAAGGCTGGTAACTGTATATACGAATGTGTATTAACTTTCCCAATACTTGTTAATTCTTCTTCTCGAAGTTTTGTCTCCGTAAATAAACGTTTAGTTCTAATTAAACCGTCGTGAACTATTGTCCCTATGTATCTCACACACGATATATTTTATTAAGGAACAAGCTGTGTCCGGGTCTATTTCAATTGTAACCAAATTGTAGCAGAGCATGTGGTTTACGCCAACACCCAAAGAGACAACCAAAAACATTAGCTCATATACACACACCCGCGCTACACGTTCAATGAAACATCACACAATCGTAACCATAACAAAAACAAATGAGGTCTGCTCTTACGATTTCCAGAAGCCAAGGAGGGAAGAATATGATAAAATAATAAAATTCAGAAGACAGACAGAACAAGCCCACTAGAATTAGTCACCTGTTTCGACATACAGCATAAATCTTGGACAAAGTTTGGTAATCGATTAGAGTAATGTTTGGGAAGTTTCACAGGCTTCTTTTGTTGCCGAAACTACCGTCTGATAAAAGTAAAGAACACTCATGTATCAAAAAAAATTGTTTACCTACGGATAGGATTTAGCAATAAGCTATGTGGTATTCAGCAAGGATCGAACTCGCGCAATTCTATTTTTCATATATATATATATATATATATATATATATATATATATGAGGGTAAGTAAACAAACACATGTGTTTATTTATTTTTTTATATGGCTTTAAGCCGAAAATTTTTGGAGGATATGTGCTTAATTGAAGTCATACCTAATTTTAATTAGTTAATAATTAATGAATTTAGGCGGGCATATATGTTCAAATGTAAGGCTAAACAAGTCGAGAAAAATGTCAATCCCTGAATGTACATTTCGACCTATTAGGTCTCATGAGCATATAGACATGTTATAGACATGGGAGATTGCTCCGTGTGTGATTCGAAACCTCGACTGTCAAGCTGACAGTCGAAGTCTCTAACCGTTACGCCAGCCGGCCATCCCACATTCTTCGTTTGTTTTGAAACTTTTTTTCATTGTAGCTTAGCCGGTCTATTTGAAAGGAGCGATGACGTGTTTATCAAAATCTTAAAATACTTATCTTCTAGTTCTGTTTTACTGTTGTATACCCGCGTTAGGTATATACATCGAGAGAGATGACTCAGTGACAGACAGACAGACAGACAGACAGACAGAGTTAAGACTGTGACTTACTAGTGTAAGGTTCAAGGTTATAACAATGTTATAACTTGTTGAAACGAAACAAACTCCGACACGTTTGTTGGACAAAACATTTTATATTGTAAACAGCACAGAAAGAAGACAAGAAGCCGAAACAATAAAATACATGTACATAAACATACAAGAGTAGAGATAAAAGGACTGGAGAGTCCGTACATACAAAATCACTTTCTAGTGATGGGGGGACCGAAGCCTCCAGGAGAATAGCATAGCGTTGGGGCAGAAGCCTCAACCGAGAAGGGTGTAACAATGGTCTAACTCATGTGGTCGTTCCAGAAGATGAAGCTAAAGAGGTAGAAGAGTTTGAATCTCGCGCTTATATACCAGACTTCCTGGTGGTCGCCACGGAAACCCAGCGGAAGATAACTCTTCCAGGCAAAGGGAAGATAATCCATACTAGCATCTTTGTCTAGTGATTGTTTCATATTTTTTTTTTGGCCGGTCGTCATCTCGTCTCTTCTTTTTCTACGTTCTTGTCTGGCTGTTTCTAACCAAGGGTTTTTTTTAAGTCATGATTTAATCAACTACAAGACTTTGTTTTTCTTTGATCAAAGATTTTATTACTGCCCATCCTGATTCACCGCGCAGTTTGAGTTACAACCTCTCTGCCTGGTTGAAATCTGATTACCTAACACTATATCATCTGACTCGCAAGATTCCCGCCTCTGGGGTCAGTTGGGGCCATAACCGTTATTGGTATTTTTCCATCCCCTGATCTGAAAAACAATGGCGCCTTAGAATTCCCACAAAGGGGCTATGGGTAAATAGTAGGGTAGATTGGGCTCTTTAACCTTGGTTAGGCAACCAGTCTAGAAGGAAAACCCTAAATACGAACCTGCTAAACTCCGCTTACAAATTGACCATGTGTCGCATCTGGCTCGTGCGAGGGGTTTGCATATATATATATATATATATATATATATATATATATAAAAATCCTTTTGTATGTTGTGCATAATAAATTATACATCTGTTTGTCAGTGTATCAGTCAGACCCCATCTCTCTCTCTCTCTCTCTCTCTCTCTCTCTCTCTCTCTCTCTCTCTCTCTCTCTCTCAAACCTATGTATTTAATCGTTTAAACACCAGCTCCTGCTACGGCCGAAAGGATTTTAAATCAGGTTGGTAAGTGTCAGTAGGAGTTCGCTTCTAGCCAGGGATAGTTCTTGTGTCTAGCCACACTGAGGGGACGTGAAACGCCGTAACACGTGTCTGTGAATGACTTATTATGTATATATATATATGTATAATGGACTCTCCCGTCGATTTTCGACGTATGAGGGTTCATACACACAATGAACTCCCACACAGGGATTTGTTTATAGTGGTGAAGGCTTGTGTTGGACCATCTACACTTTTTGGCACATTCGAGAGGAAAGAATTGTGCATCAAGGGTTGCCACAAACCAATCAATGACCGACCTCAGTAATTTTGAATTCAGAGTTATTCCTCTCCTAGACTGGTTACCTACCCAACGCTGAAGGGCCCAGTCTGCCCTACTATTAACCATTAGCTGGAGGAGAATATATGGATTCATACCTTTCCCAAGGGTATTTGCGCTATGTAAAATGCCTCGCTTCTCTATCTCTCTGTATATATATATATATATATATATATATATATATATATATATGTACTTGTGGCAAATTAAAGACCGTTTTTGTATCAATAAAATAATGTGTTCATAATTTTGAGGGGATATATTTTTCTTTGCGGTGTGAAATGGTAAAAAGAAAAACATATATATAAATTATTTTTTTATCGAATCTGATAGCAATTGCTGTGTTTGCAATCGCTGTGTTTGTGGCTTTGCGCGGAAACACATAAAACGGAGACAAAATTTATTATTCGAAACGAAATAATTGAAAGGAACTCGGACTTCTCCATTCCTTTTACGAACGAGATCCGTTCGGTGTAAGAACGAAATCAAAGAAAAGAAAAAAGACAACAGAAAAAAAGACAAAAGACAAAAGCACTGGAGATGCGGAAGTCAAAGAAAGAATCAAACGAGAAGGAAGGACTAAAGAAAAAAAACACAAAAAAAACACGAAGATCTGAGGACAACGCAGAGAAGCCATTGAGCGCAAATAAATATATAGATAAATAATAATAATAATAATAATAATAATAATAATAATAATAATAAGCCAAGAAAACGAAGACAGTAAACGGACAGAAGTAGGTAAAGAAAGATATTAAACCATCATCATCACCATCCTCAAGTCGTAGATGTTTAACTAAAAGTAAAATCGTTGGGGTGGCCTAAAGTCAGTATCAGCCAGACAGTGAAGGAACCTATCCCCTTTTCACTAGCTCTAGACCAAAGAGATTGTTTAGGCGTCTGAGACGGAACGCCATACCTACTATAAGCTCCTCACTTTACTGCACAGATCTCTGTGCTACACATACGCTGAGTTGGTGAGTGTCGGTATCGAACCAAAAACCTTGTGGTTCCTACTCGGACGCTCTACCGACTAAGCTAAACCGGACATATTTACGAACATCTCCGCAGTTTTGAATTCAGAGTTTTCCATCTCCTAAGCCCAGTCCGTTCCATTATTTACCCATAGCTGGGGGGAGACTACTTGAAATGATGCCTTTGTCATGCGTATTAAATGCAAAATAAAAACAGCGTCGTCCAGGATTTGCACTCGGATCGCCGTGTCCATTTCCCTAAAACGATAACCATTACCCCACGTGCCTCCATATGCTATTACTATGTATAAGTTATCATCATGTCATTAATTTCTAGTTTTTCAGAACTGCCCTGGCTGGTATTCTTTCACTGGGTCTGAGTGACAGCAATTCACCTACCCATGAATACGCCATTTTTTCCGACCAGCAAAGTATGTGATAGATGATTGACAGACAGATAGATAATAATCCAAAAGTGCTCAATATATTAAAAACACAGAGCAGTAATAACACTACTAATATTAATACTACAGGAAAAATAAAGGGTCTACTATGGTTTCAATCAAATTGAAATGATTTCTTCAGGACCCTACCCTACGATCATTAAGTCGATGTAATTCCTATATATATATATATATATATATATATATATATATATATATATATTATCTATATATATATATATATATATATATATATATATATATATGTATATTCAGTCTGATATAAAGATAAATATTGCTCTGTATATAATCTCAAAAGTTTATTATACATTGAGCTCTCTGTAGTGATTTAAAGATTCACTTTATTTATACATACAGGATCATACAATAATAATACAGTGTGTCTTAGAAATCACATATAGAATAATCCCTTACTAACAAGTTTTGGATAACACACACACACACACACACACACACACACATATATATATATATATATATATATATATATATAAGAGAGAGAGAGAGAGACAGAGACAGACAGACAGACAGACAGACAGACAGACAGAAGCTGAGGGAGATGGGAGAGAGACTGTGATATATTAAATATCTTATAATGGAGATTGTGTGTTTTTCTGTCTGTAACCGAAACTATATTACTAACCGAGTCACAATTAACATAGTTATTTACATCACATTCTCCATGATTTTATTTATATTTAAACCTCAATCATTAATAAAATGTCTTCACCTTTTTATTAGTTTGGTCCATATCTACATGATATTTACCGCGTACCCCACTTGTACGGGTCAGGCACAAAGTCCCTATTAACGTGGGACCACCACAAGCCGAAGCTCATGGAGTGGCAGGTGAAAAAATTGCGTCGATCCCGTCGGCATTCCCCCTCAAGGGGGCGCCTCAGGCGCTGGGCAATAAACCCAGCCCTGCCCCTTTAAATCGAGGGGCAGGTGTTGCCTGGGGGGATAGCCCCCTGGGATCGACGCTATTAACTCGTAAAGATCCAGGGCCGAAGCCACTGACCCCCGGCGTGGGCCGGAGCTACATTCAAATAACATGCAATTGTATTTATATATACAAAAAATAGCGGTTTGCAGTATGAATGGGAAG
>CM042157.1:21535506-21540506 GCA_023376005.1 Doryteuthis pealeii
GGTGCTATATCTATAAGTAAACTGTGCTCATATCATTGTTACAGTATTTACATCTAAACTAGGGTATCATGGATACGGAATCAACGGCGTTTGGTTACTGCCTTTCTCTCTGTCTCCCGGTCTCTCTCTGTCTCTCTGTCTCTCTGTCTCTATCTATCTCACTCTCTCTAATGTTTATACTGCAGCTTCACCACTAGTCCACTTGTGTAACCTTTTAAACCTTACAGAAGCACAGTTCAAAGATTCCACAATATGACCTTTTATTTTTTGTGTGTGTTTGTTTAATAGTAAAATAGAGCAATCATCGATGACATTGTGTTCAATGTTTTTATTTCTTGTTCTGCTATACAACTTTACGGCACAAGACTACAAACCACAAAAATGCACACAGTTCTTTTTTAAATACCTATTTCTTTAATCACGCAATAGGTCTCTGGGTTCAGTAAAACAGAAAGTAAAATAATAAAAAAACAAAAACACTAAGAGATTACCCCAAAGCTTTTTAGCTCCGTGAAATGTACGAGTCTATGTAAATGTCAAATTTTAGACATTTTATTTTAACATTATTATGCAATGCTTTTATAAAATGGACAATTCCCTGTATGAAGTCACCCCTTGTCGCAATGTACGCATTGACCTGATGGGGATCAGTTGAAACGACAAATAGCTTTCGTCTCCATGGAGATAAAAATCTTTTGACGTATTTTCATCACTCCTAGCAGTTTAGTAATATATTTAAATTTTTCTTTTTTTAAATCGCATAGCATGAATGTTTTTCTTTCTTTTCTTGTATCTGAAACCAAAAATACATCCGGTGTTTAAATGAAATAAAAAGAAACAGCTTCTACTAATCCACGCAATATTTTCTCTATATATAAAAAAAATCCATGGGGTTGTTGCAATGTTCGCGATTCACCATAACTAGAATAACCTCGTGCCATATAACGAACAATCTATTTCACATGTCTATTTATTCATTTGTTTATTGTCCACGTTTGGGTATATTTCCTTTTTTTCTCTCTCTTCTCCTTCTTTAATAAAAAAAGAAGACATTTGCACAGAATATATCCACTGTTAATAAAATAGTTATATACAGATCCCAATTTATTACGCAGTTATAAGCTATAAAATAGCTATATACAGATAAAAATCTACTAAGTAGTGATTGCTCTAAAATAGTAATATACACATCGTAATTTATTACGTAGTTATGGCTATAGAATAGTTATATATAGATTATAATTTAATTAGTAGTTATAGCTATAAAATAGCTATATACAGATACCAATTTATTACGTAGTTATAGCAATAAAATAGTCATATACAGATCACAATTTATTACGTAATAGTTATAGCAATATTAAGAGTTATAGTAATAAATAGTCATAATACACAATTTAATAAGTAGTTATAGCTCTAAAATAACTATATAATAACTATATACAGATCCCAATTCATTACGTAGTTATATGTCTAAAATAGGTATATACAGATCACAATTTATTACGTAGTTATAGCTCTAAAATAACTATATACAGATCACAATTTATCAAGTAGTGATAGCTCTAAATAGTTATTACAGATCACAATTATAAGTAGTGATAGCTCTAAAATAGTTATATACAGATCACAATTTATTACGTAGTTATAGCTAAATAGCTATATACAGACGTAGTTATCTAAAATAGATATACAGATACAATTTATCAGTAGTGATAGCTTTAAAATAGTTATATACAGATCACAATTTATCAAGTAGTGATAGCTCTAAAATAGTTATATACAGATCACAATTTATTACGTAGTTATAGCTCTAAAATAACTATATACAGTACGATAATAGCTCTAAAATAACTATATTACTCTAAAATAACTATATACTATCAAGTAGTGATAGCTCTAAAATATTTATATACAGATCACAATTTATTACGTAGTTATAGCTCTAAATAACTATATACAGATCACAATTTATTAGTTATAGCTCTAAATAGCTATATACAGATCACAATTTATCAAGTAGTGATAGCTCTAAAATAGTTATATACAGATCACAATTTATTACGTAGTTATAGCTCTAAAATAACTATATACAGATCACAATTTATCAAGTAGTGATAGCTCTAAAATAGTTATATACAGATCACAATTTATTACGTAGTTATAGCTCTAAATAACTATATACAGATCACAATTTATTAAGTAGTTATAGATCTAAATAGCTATATACAGACAATTTATTAAGTAGTTTATAGCTCTAAAATAACTATATACAGATCACAATTTATCAAGTAGTGATAGCTATAATAGTTATATACAGATCACAATTTATTACGTAGTTATAGCTATGAAATAGCTATATACAGATCTCAATTTATTACGTAGTTATTGCTCTAAAATAGCTATATACAGATAACAATTTATTAAGTAGTTATAGCTCTAAAATAGTTATATACAGATCAAAATTTATCAAGGAGTTATAGCTCTAAAATAGCTATGTACAGATCACAATTTATTACGTATTATGGCTATAAAATAGCTATATACAGATCACAATTATTAGTAGTTCACCCCATATTTTCTAAATTAATTTTTCTTCTTGCCATTTTTTCTTAAGTCATCCAAATTAATCTAAAACTTTTATTCTATTACTGTTTTTGATCTGATTAGGCAATTTTTTCCATTTCTTTTTATCTATCAGCACAAAAATTCAGTTGATCAATAGATTAGTTAATGAAATCTTCCCTGAAAATAAGTTTCCAGTTTGGGAAGAAATATTAAAAAAATGTCTACATTAATTATTATTTCCATGTTGAAATTTTCAGTTACATCACCTCTTATTTTACTTTCTATAAATGTAGTTTATTCTAATGTCTTTAATCTCTCACTGTAACTTTTACTCTTTTTATTAGTTTTGTCACTCTTCCTTCTATGCCCTTCAATCTCAATATCCCACTCCAATTTTTATGCATAAACACTAGAGACCAGGCCTAAAAATAATATTCTATATGAAGTCTTACTAGGGTTTTTATATATTTTTAAAACAACATTTGTTTCTCTTTGATAAAATTTCTAACCATCCAGCCAATCATTCCATTAAACCTCGATACAAAATCAAAATACGATTGTCAGCTTATAAAAAGTCAATCCATTTTGGTTTGACCAATATTTTTTAAAATGTATATCTTATCTATATCTAGAACTTTCTCATGTCATTTGTCAGTTCCGAACAGATGACCAAAAGGACATGTTGAATAAGCATAAACATTGTTTAGACACAGTGCTAAATTCTAAGCGATTTAGCAACTTTAAATTCCGTTGTCCTTCTCCTAGCCTGGTTACCTTATCAAAGATAAAGAACCCAGTTGCTGTACTTATTTTTATCCATAGCTGAAGGAGATTTTTTGGCATATATATAGATTTATAGATATATAGATATATATATGATAAAAAGCCATGCAGTGTTTGATGCATTTTTCCTGAGGTTGACAAGCATACTGCAAATGGAAAAGATAATTCAATTTCGTGGCGCAAAATGCTTCTTTAATCTTTAGATTGGATTCAGTTCAAGTCGATACGATGTAAAGTCCTAGCCACCATACACCTCGAGTCTTTGACTAGTGGCGGGTGTTTAGCAACCTAAAATATTATTATCTACAGTCATTTAGCTGTTTGTTTTATGGTGTCTGCTTCCAAGCTACATTATATTTTCCTGATTTAGCAAGTCTAATCATTCCAATGTTTCTGTGTTTCCTTTTTCATCAGCAGGATTGCACACTTTTCGATTCCAAATTCCATTCCTTTCTCCTGGCTGTATATTCTTATGGTTTGTACAAGGGTGTTCATTTCTTTTTCAATTTTGGTGAAAATTTTCATATCATCCATGTACATGAGGTGATTCATTTTTACTGTGATTGTGTAAATTTGTAGCCCCTGTACATTTTTAAGAATATAGCTGAGTGGCATCATGGCGAGAGTGGATGATTCCTCTTTGGGTTTTCACATGTTTTTGGATTTGTACTCCTGCTGTTAATTCCACTTTCTTCCAATTTTCCATGTCATTCACGATTATATTTCTTCTTCTTCTTCTTCTTCTTCTTCTTCTTCTTCTTCTTCTTCTTCTTGGTACCGACTATAAACAACTAACATCCGTTAAAATCACAACCATCACATATCATAGAACTGCCAGCTTCAAGACCCAAATCGATCACCAAATTGTGATCAGATTTGGTATTACTTATCTATGTTATATACCCCATCGCCGAGTATATAATCGAGAGGAAACTCGAGAGAGAGAGAGAGAGAGAGAGAGAGAGAGAGAGAGAGAGAGAGAGAGAGAGACAGAGACAGAGACAGACAGACAGACAGACAGAGAGAGAGAGACAGAGAGACAGAGATAGAGAGACAAAGAGAGAGAGAGAGAGACAAAGAGAGAGAGACAGACAGACAGACAGACAGACAGACAGACAGACAGACAGAGACAGAGACAGAGAGAGACAGTGTAGAGACTTATGTGTTACTTCATTTCTTCTTCAACTTCTTGTCTGGCTGTTATCTTGTCGTCTAGTCTTCTAACTGCTTCTTCTTTTTCTAAGGCATTCTTTTTTCTGGACTAGTTTTTAGTCATGCAATTAATTAACTCACAAGACTTTTATTTTCTTGATCAAGGTTTATTTCTTCCTTACTTTTTCTGCTATGATCGTCATCTTGTCGTCTACTAGTTGCTATGTTTCCTCTCCTACTTCTTTTGGCCATCATGTTGTCTAGTCTCTTCTAAGGGCTTCTTTTAAGAGCTAGATTTTAATCATGCAATTAATTAACTCACAATACTTTCATTTCTTGATCAAGATTTAATCATCCCATTCTTATTCGCTGTGCGGGTGAGATTCAACCTCAGCAGAGTGAGACAGAGGCTCTCTGCTCTAAATTCAGGTTGAAACTAATTCTCTAAAGCTAACTAATCACGTGACGTGCGAGATTCGCGCCTCTAGGGGTCAGAG
>CM042157.1:21545506-21548006 GCA_023376005.1 Doryteuthis pealeii
TGCGGTCGGTCGTTGATTGGGTTTGTGGCAACCCTTGATGCACCAATTCTTTCCTATCGACTGTGCCAGAAAGTGTGGATGGTCCAACACAAGCCTTCACCACTATAAACAAATCTCTGTGTGGGTGTTCATTGTGTGTGTGAACCCTCATGCGTTGAAAATCGACGAGAGAGTCCATAAAAAAAATTATATATATATATATATATATATATATATATATATATATATATATATATATATTCATACATACATACATACATATATATGTTTTCGCCCCCCTCTTGTCTAACCTAATTTCATATCATTTCCCCCGATTTAATTTAATTTACTATTGTGTCTTTTAATAGTTCTCCGATTGTAAAACTTGAAAAAGCACCGGACGAAAGGGCCCTAGTTTTATATCAATAAAACAACTTTCCGCACTCTATCCCTCCTTTATGTCTCCCATTCATTATCATAGTTTAGATTACTATACATAATATCCTTAATATATATATATATATATATATAAAGGTAAAATAATTCAATTGACTGGTAATTAGGAGATGATTCTATCCTGGATCATCAAACTCTCACTGTACATCCACAATGTATGCTCATGTAGGTGAAAACTTATAGATTGATACAAAGATTTTTATAAATCCCTAAGAGAACTCGATATATAATACCTAATTGATTAATTATATACAGAGCAATATTTATACTTTCAAAGAACGAGAAATGATGGTTTGTTAAGTTTTTCTTTCTACGAAAGTATATATATGTGTATACATTCTTCCAGGCCGTTGTCGTGTCAGTGCTGCTGTATGGCTGCATCACCTGGACCCTAACGAAGCGACTGGAAAATAAACTAGATGGGAGCTGCACAAGAATGCTGCGGGTGATCCTGAACAAGACGTGGAAACAACACCCCACGAGAAAGCAGCTGTACGGCCACCGGTCACATATCACCCAAACCATCCGAGTAAGACGGACAAGACACGCGGGACACTGCAAGGACGAACTCATAAGCGACGTCCTCCCGTGGAAGCCAGCACATGGGCACGCCAGTGTGGACCGACCAACAAAGACGTACATTGATCAGCTCTGTGCGGATACAGGATGCTGCACAGAGGACCTCCCGGGAATGATGAGCGATAGGGAAGGATGGAGAGAGATTGTCATGGATATTCGTGCAAACAGTAGGAGATGATGTTATATATTTTTCTTTATTTCCTTTATTCACTCTTTCTACACACACACACACACACCACACACACAACACCACACACACACACACACACACACACACATATATATATAGTGTCATAAGAAGAAAACTTCCGGCACCAATCAGTAAAAACACATGGTGTGTAAAGTATATATGTCTCCTTTCATTCACCTTGGAAATAAAAGTAAACATGAAAATGCAACTTATGTTAAAGATATAGGTCCTAACTACGACAACCACCGACTTTCCCACTGTTAAAATGTCTATATAATTAGGAACCTTAAGACGAAGAAAAAGACACTTCAGTTCTACAAAATTGCCATGTATCAACACTTATAAAAAAAAGTGCCCCAAATTCTTCGACATTTCAGCTTGAAAATATACGTTGTTAACTGATATTATTATATATTACTTTGGCCAGTTTTGTCTACATTTAAATACAAACTTGTTCACTCTTTTTTTTTTCTTCAAAAAAGCTTCAGAAAATACATATAAACTGAGAAGAATTCTTTTTTCATTTTTAAAGTATATAAAATCTAGATTACTCTATTCTAATTGATAACCCTGCCACAAGTCGAATAATAGAAAATAAATAAATAAGTTTAAAAAATAACAAAGTTAGAAAGCAAATAAACAAAAAGAAAACAAGACAATAAACAAACAAATAAATAAAACGAAAACTGCCTAATTATTTGGCAGAACAAAAAAATAATGATTATTAAGGGGAAGAAAATTCGTGTTGACAAGTCCAAAAAGTGAAAAAAAAAAAAAAAATGGAAACGAATAATGAAAAATGGCGTGTGTACGCATGCACACGCGGGTGCACACACACACACACACACACACACACACACACACACACGACAACAGCATAAATAAATAAAAAAGAACGAGAGGTGCAGGAGTAAAGAAGTAAATCAATTCAAATAAATAAATACATTCCTATCAATCTTATACAAAAAATATGTTTCTCTACGTTTTTTTTACGTCCCACATACCTGGGTCTTGTTATCTCTAATGGAACAATATACAATCAAAATAAATACCACCCTGTCGGCTGGGGAGTTAGAATGCACCGACTGCACTTCTGCAGAGGGGTAAGACTCCCCCAATGGGGCCACCTGTTGGCCGTGGGTGGCGACCCGTGATGCTTAAGGATAGTGCCCAGGTGGATGAGCAGTTCATGACATGCAATGCTCCACTTTGGCCCTATCTTGGGCTAGACGGGCGGTCGCAGAGGCCCCCTTCAATCAATCGGCTGGTCACGTCAAGCCCTAGCACCTACATGAT
>CM042157.1:21550506-21557908 GCA_023376005.1 Doryteuthis pealeii
ATTTGGGCAGCATTCTTTCATTTATATATAAATAGAATTAACAAAACAAATATCTCCCGTTTAACAATTTTATTAACGATCTTTTCAAGCTTTATGGCCAACTGTTTTATACTTGGATGGAATCCGTGGAATAGTCCACCAAAGGTTTTGGACCAAGTACTTTAATCACATGCATGCCTATGTTGATCACACCTCTTAACACAAAAGCGTGGCTTTTGCTTGTATGGAAGTCCGAAATGACCAATAATTTCCCCCTGGATATGTTCAACGTGTCAAAATGACGCCTCTTGACTGGATAGATTGTGGCATTTATTCGTAATAGTATATCCGCCATCGAGCGTCATTCCATTGAATAGAGACAATTGACTTTCCGCAGCCAGCATAAAAAGCTTGGGTCATTTTTTTTTAATAAGAAAAAGAGAGAGAAAGAAAGAAAGAAGGAAATGGAAAGAAAGAGATAATAAAACCCAAAATTATATATATATATATATATATATATATATATATATATATATATATATATATATTAGGTATGTGTTATTGAATAACACGGAGTACTCTTTCTTCATTTTTTGGATCTGTTTTTTTTTTCCCAGTCGTCTGGCGATCTTTTTTGGGTTTGGATCCAATTGATATAAAATATTTCCCATACTGTTATCCCGAGCGCTTTCGACTGTTTCGCCAGTCGTCATCATGGGGTATATAATTTTGTTTTAGTTCATTTTTTTAGTTCGTTTTATCTATGTTTTTATTAAATTTGGAGAGTCTATTTTTTTTTTAATGAGGGGGTGTAAGTTATATATATATATATATGTATATGTATATTCAATAAATGAAGGAAAAAAAACTTTGCTTCATTGCAATAATTTACATGCATGTGATTACCGGAAAATCTTAACGGAAAATACACACATAATACTCAAAGAGAAAATAACCCAAACAGAAACTCCAAATACTCGAAGTTCATTACATCAAACAATACAAACCATCTTTAAATAAGATTAATTTCAAATAGAGTAGTCACATTTTAAAATGCCTGTAACCCTGTTCCTGCCAATTCTCCTTCCAGTCCCTTCCTCTTATACTTACTCTCACTACTACTAACATATCACCTCTGAAGATGGTACTTCGAAGTGCCGAAAGTACTTGGGGTAAAAACTTTGGTGGACTAATCCATGAATTCATCGAAATATATATAAAAAATTGGCCAGAATGCTCGAAAAGATCGATAATAAACTCATTAAACCGGAGACATCTGTTTTGTTTAATTATATATATATATATATATATATATATATATATATATATATATATATATAAGAGAGTCTGTGTATGTGTGTGTGTGTGTGTGTGAGAGGGAGAAAGAGAAAGAGAGAGAGGGAGAGAAGAGTTTCTAGATATTTTTTCTTATAAGTAAGTCGTCGCGTAGCCTAAAGTCGGTATCAGCCAATCAGCGAGGGAGTCTATCCCCTTTTCACTAACGCTAGACGAAAGACATTATTTTTGCGTCTGAGGTAGAGTGTCACACCTACAGTCAGCTCCTTACTTTACCGCACCGATCCCTGTGCTACTCATACGCTCAGTTGGCGAGGGTCGGTATCGAACTAGGAACCTTGTGGTTTCTAACCGAACGCTGTACCGACTGAGCTAACCCGGCCCTCTTATTATAAGTAATGCACATCAAATGTCAGTGTCCTTTTATTTCTGAGTCCCCAATCGAAAACTTTCTGATATATCAGGTGAAAGTAATTGAAAAGGAAAATAAAACAACAGTAAAATAAAAAATAAAAAAATAAAAAACTGGAGGAAAAAGAGAACTAAAAAGAAAAAAAAATGATTGAATGTGAAAGTATCAGTTTACTTACCCTGGCAATGCTCTGTCGACTGCCCAGCGGGTCCCGTTTTTGTCGATTCAATGGTTCGTACATTATGTCTTCCCAGCGGACACGCCAATTTCTTTCGTCCAATTCAGCCTCGAGGCTAATACGCCTGCAATGAAAAATGACACACGTGCATATATTTCCAAAAGTCATCTGAAGACGTCTGATGAATAATAATAATAATAATAATAATAATAATAATAATAATAATAAGAAGAAGAAGAAGAAGAAGAAGAAGAAGAAGAAGAAATTTTGAGATTCAAACGTGGAACCTAATTTCGCCCGGAAGACACGACCTAGAGTCATTGTCATCTTGTGTATTTTGGAAATGAGAGAAA
This sequence comes from Doryteuthis pealeii, assembly GCA_023376005.1. Lineage (NCBI taxonomy): Eukaryota > Metazoa > Mollusca > Cephalopoda > Myopsida > Loliginidae > Doryteuthis > Doryteuthis pealeii. The sequence goes on from CM042157.1 coordinate 21,552,725, forward strand.
GTATTGAGATCATTCAAAAAACAATATTATTAAGTTTAGTGAGAACACTCAAAGGAGTCCTGGAGACTTGATTAGACTTGCTGTCACTCATAATCCGTTAAAAGAACACCAGCTAAACCACAAGCATTAAAACAGTAATAATAATAAGAGACAAGTTGTAGTAGACAATAGAATTTGGAGGCACGTGGTCTAATGGTTAGAGTCATAGGAAATGGACTCGTCAAACCGAGTTCAAATTCTGGATGAAGCTACAGTTCACATAGCCCTAATACCCTTTGGAAAGGTATGAATCCAACTACTTTCCCTCCATCTATGGGTAAATAGTAGAACAGACTGGGCTCTCTAACCTTAGACAACCAGTCTAGGAGAAGGAAAACTCTGAATTCAAACCTGTTAAACTCAGCTTGGGGTAGTCACTACTTTGTTTTTAACCTCCGCTTAAGAATATGACACTGTGTCACATCCAATCTTGCGGTAAGAAAAACCCGGCGAATAGTTTGATCATAAAAATATACTACCAAACATCACCTGTGGGAAAAATAAAAATAAGAAAAATCCAAGATAGTGGTATCAACCGAAATATATATATGAAAAATATATATACTACCAGGATTTTCTAAAGCTAAAAAGTAAAGAGCGCTCAATACCTAAGTAGAGCAAATATAATAATATATATATATATATATATATATATATATATATATATATATATATATATAATAAGTTAAATCTAATGAGTAAGATATACCTACTAGCAGTTTCGCTTAGTAGCTCATCAGGGCAAAAATATGACTCTAGAAATAAAGAATATTAAAATGATAAAGAGTCATATTTTTGCCCTGATGAGCTACTAAGAAAAACTGCTAGTAGGTATATCTGACTCATTAGGTTTAACTTTCTATATATATATATATATATATATATATATATATATATAAGTAAAGAAATAACAAAAGACTTAAAGATTTAGTTTTTTAGTCTATTTCAGGGAGCTTAGACAAAGTGTCTAACTCTCCCGACTCATCATCTTTCGTATCTGATGAGTCGGGAGAATTAGACACCTGAAATAGACTATAACGCTAAATCTCTGTCTTTTGTTATTTCTTTACTTATATATTTGCTCTGTGACTCTAACATTAAGAGCACACATTGAGCTCTCAAACTCTGACATGTTTTAAAAAAAAAAAAACTCTTGTGTCGTAAGGAAGATTTCTTCTCTGGACTTTTGGATTATATATATATATATATATATATATATATATAACCTAGATATTATGAGATAATTGAATTCTTCAATACCTACGTAATTGTCTTAATTACACTTACTTAATGACATTAGCTTTCAAGTAACCTTCTTCATAACCTGATAAATTTCCAGCCAGAATCTTTGATTGAATTCAGATCTCATCAATTCACTAAGATTCCGGGAACAACTTTTACGCAATCTGAAAAATGTATCAGTTAATTCCAATAGTGAATATCAGATTTCATTTAATTTTGGCAATGCGTTGACCCTTTGACCCCGGTTGTCTGTCATCATTCGTCACTTTTAAATTCTTTTTGTTTTCTTAAGTTTCAATTTGGTTTGTCGTTACATTTTCGTTTTTCTTTATTTCACATTTTTCGCTGTATATAATGGCCTTTCTCACCATGCAGAGTTATCTATCTATCTATCTATCTATCAATCTATCTATCTCTCTATCTATCTATCTATCTATCTATGCTCATATATATATATATATATATATATATATATATATATATATATATATATATATATATATATCTTTTTCTCTATCTATTTTTTTCTTTATTTCATTTTTTCGCTGTATATAATGGTCTTTCTCACAATGCAGAGTTATCTATCTATCTATCTATCTATCTATCTATCTATCAATCTCTCTATCTCTCTCTCTATCTATCTATCTATGATCTTATATATATATATATCTTTTTCTCTATCTATTTTTTTCTTTATTTCATTTTTTCGCTGTATATAATAGTCTTTCTCACCATGCAGAGTTATCTATCTATCTATCTATCAATCTATCAATCTCTCTATCTCTCTATCTATCTATCTATCTATCTATCTATCAATCTATCTATGATCTTATATATATATCTATATCTTTTTCTCTATCTATTGTTTTTCGTTATTTCATTTTTTCGCTGTATATAATGGTCTTTCTCATCATGCAGAGTAATCTATCTATCTATCTATCTATCTATCTATCTATCTAAATATAACTCGGAACAAACACTCAATTACAAGATTGAACTATGTAGTACCGAACGTACCCGGGAAGAAAATGTTGGTGCCATTATTAAATGATTCTACCATGATGTTTAAAAATTGGCCCGAAAGCTCAAAGAAAATCGAGAAAAACTCGTCATACAAGATATGTCTGTCCTGTTTAATAATGTATGTATTAAAGAAAATATTCTGCCCAAACACACACACACACACAGACACACACACACACACACACACACACACACACACATACATATATATATATATATATATATATATATATATATATATATATATATATATATAACAGGAGTCAGATCTTAGCCCTGAAGAGCATTAAGCGAAACTTTTAGTAGGTTCGTCGGATTCATTAGATTTATCTTTATTATTTGCTCTACTTAGGTATTGAGCACTTTTTACTTATTAGCTTTAGTCTCCTGGCGGGTTTGTATGAATATATATATCTTATATATATATATGCATATAAATTGTTATTTCTTTTGGCCAAAATATTGTACTAATAGATTTTTTTTGTTGGTACGATTATCTTGGTATTTTCTTTTTTACACAAATTTTTTTCTTCCCGGTTGATGTTTGGTAGTATATTTTTTACAATCAAACTATTTGCTGTTTTTTTTTCTCACCGCGAGGATTTACCAACAAGTTTGGTATATAAATTATGTTATAAATAAATAAATAATAATATATATATATACCATAATCTTTACAGATCACTGGCGTCCCTCACAATTCTAAAATCCACCACAGAACCTGTTCTGTCATGAGCCTTTAATATATATACATTCATACATACCACACACACACGTTAACGAATACACACGCGCACATGAACCCGAACCCGAACACACACACACACACACACACACATATATATATATATATATATATATATATATATGTGTGTGTGTGTGTGTGTGTGTGTGTTCGGGTTCGGGTTCATGTGCGCGTGTGTATTCGTTAACGTGTGTGTGTGTGTATGTATGAATGTATATATATTTAAAAGGCTCATGACAGAACAGGTTCTGGTGGTGGGATTTTAGAATTGTGAGGGACCGCAGTGATCTGTAAAGATTATGGTATATATATATATATATATATATATATATTATTATATTATTTATTTATTTATTTATAACATAATTTATATACCAAACTTGTTGGTAAATCCTCGCGGTGAGAAAAAAACAGCAATAGTTTGATTGTAAAAATATACTACCAAACATCAACCGGAAGAAAAAAATTTGTGTAAAAAAGAAAATACCAAGATAATCGTACCAAAAAAATCTATTAGTACAATATTTTGGCCAAAAGAATAACAATTTATATGCATATATATATATAAGATATATATATTCATACAAACCGCCAGGAGACTAAAGCTAATAAGTAAAAGTGCTCAATACCTAAGTAGAGCAAATAATAAAGATAAATCTAATGAATCCGACGAACCTACTAAAGTTTCGCTTAATGCTCTTCAGGCTAAGATCTGACTCCTGTTATATATATATATATATATATATATATATATATATATATATATATATATATATGTATGTGTGTGTGTGTGTGTGTGTGTGTGTGTGTGTGTCTGTGTGTGTGTGTGTGTGTTTGGGCAGAATATTTTCTTTAATACATACATTATTAAACAGGACAGACATATCTTGTATGACGAGTTTTTTCTCGATTTTCTTTTGAGCTTTCGGGCCAATTTTTAAACATCATGGTAGAATCATTTAATAATGGCACCAACATTTTCTTCCCGGGTACGTTCGGTACTACATAGTTCAATCTTGTAATTGAGTGTTTGTTCCGAGTTATATTTAGATAGATAGATAGATAGATAGATAGATAGATAGATTACTCTGCATGATGAGAAAGACCATTATATACAGCGAAAAAATGAAATAACGAAAAACAATAGATAGAGAAAAGATATAGATATATATAAGATCATAGATAGATTGATAGATAGATAGATAGATAGATAGATAGAGAGATAGAGAGATTGATAGATTGATAGATAGATAGATAGATAACTCTGCATGGTGAGAAAGACTATTATATACAGCGAAAAAATGAAATAAGAAAAAAATAGATAGAGAAAAAGATATATATATATATAAGATCATAGATAGATAGATAGAGAGAGAGATAGAGAGATTGATAGATAGATAGATAGATAGATAGATAGATAGATAACTCTGCATTGTGAAGAAGACCATTATATACAGCGAAAAAAATGAATAAAGAAAAAAATAGATAGAGAAAAAGATATATATATATTATATATTATATATATATATATATATATTATATATATATATATGAGCATAGATAGATAGATAGATAGATAGAGAGATAGATAGATTGATAGATAGATAGATAGATAGATAACTCTGCATGGTGAGAAAGGCCATTATTACAGCGAAAAATGTGAAATAAAGAAAAACGAAAATGTAACGACAAACCAAATTGAAACTTAAGAAACAAAAGAATTTAAAAGTGACGAATGATGACAGACAACCGGGGTCAAAGGGTCAACGCATTGCCAAAATTAAATGAAATCTGATATTCACTATTGGAATTAACTGATACATTTTTCAGATTGCGTAAAAGTTGTTCCCGGAATCTTAGTGAATTGATGAGATCTGAATTCAATCAAAGATTCTGGCTGGAATTTATCAGGTTATGAAGAAGGTTACTTGAAAGCTAATGTCATTAAGTAAGTGTAATTAAGACAATTACGTAGGTATTGAAGAATTCAATTATCTCATAATATCTAGGTTATATATATATATATATATATATAATATATATCCAAAAGTCCAGAGAAGAAATCTTCCTTACGACACAAGAGTTTTTTTTTTTTTAAAACATGTCAGAGTTTGAGAGCTCAATGTGTGCTCTTA
>CM042157.1:21558008-21568008 GCA_023376005.1 Doryteuthis pealeii
AAATAAATATATATATATATAGCATATATATATATATATATATATACTATACCATAATCTTTAAAGATCACTGCGTTCCCTCACAATTCCTAAAATCGCGCACCACCAGAACCTGTTCTGTCATGAGCCTTTTAAATATATATAAGCATTCATGACATACACACAACACACACTTAACGAATACACACCGCACATGAACCCGAACACGCGAACACACACTACACACACACAGCACACACATATATATATATTATATATATATATATATATATATATAATATTAGTCTATTCATGCACTCTCCTTCTGATGGTGAGGTTCCCAGTTTTGGGGGGTTTGGGGAATGTGGAGCACCCCTTCATCACCATTGCTCCTGGTCCACTCTGAGCCAGAGGCTAGTACCTGTTAGGGTCCCATCTATGGTTAAATAGAAAAAACATGAGTTGATAAAAAAATTGTATTATCCATTAAGAATTGATTTATTTCAAAACTTTATCGGCATTAAATGACCCACTGAGGTTGATATGCCGTAAAACAAAACAAAACCAAATCATTGCACTCTCATTCTGTTCATAGATGAGTAAGAATACGTCGATTTAAGAAAACTAAATGACAATATGTATATATATATTGTCTGGCAAGTTGAAGTTATATATATACACAACCTTTATATAATAACCTTTTAGATTATATACAGAGCAATATATATATATATATTAGTCCTTTTTATATATTGGTCTATTCATTGCCCTCTCAGTCTGTTTTAGATGAGTATGAGTACGTAGATATAAAAAAGAAAAATTCAAATTGCCTAACAAAATTAAATGGGAAAAACATAAGTAGATAGAGAAGACACAAGGAAGATGTATTACATTCTATTACTTGTCTTTTTTTTCTGTCAGATAAATATATCTCAAGGTATTCAAAGTTTGGTTTTTTGTTGCTTTATTTTAATTGCACACAGAGATTGGCTTGAGGTGCTGATTGATAAACAAAAATCTAGATAACCATAAAATGACTGAGAAAGAAAGAAACCCCAAAAAACAAAAGATAATTTAACAGTAAACCCATTGTGAATTCTCATCTCTTGAGCGACTGAGCCCCGAGGGTCGTATTTTAGATGCAGGGCGTACAAAACACAGCTACAGGACAATTATTACATTTGTTTTTATTTATCTATTCTAGGTATCTTTTTAGAAATAACTTTTTTTAAAAATTGTCTAGGGAAGAGATACGAAATAGCCGAACTTAAAGTTATATTTGATTGTTTTATTGTGCGAAGCTGAATTTGAGAATTATATCATTTTAGTAAAAAAAAATAAAAGGACCAATTTTATTTTATTTGGTAAATATTGTTAAATATCAAAGTAATTTGTTGTTTATTTAAAGCAAATTAATATTCATCCGTTTGATAACAGCATTAATTTATGATTGATTGATTGATTAATTTTAACGGTATGTCAACCCATCCAGAGTTATTTTATGCCAAGCGGTAGGTTGTAAGGGATGGTCAAATTTATTGTTATTTTCATTTTTTATTTTTTTAATTGATTTATCTTACAGGGTAGAGTTCAAGTTATTATAAGCGATAGTTTGGTAGAAAGGTTTTTTAAACAATTTTTATCAATTCTTTTTCTATTTAACCCTAGATGTGACCCTAACATGTACTACCTCTCCGGGTCAGAGTGGTACCTGGGAGCAATGGTGATGAAGGGGTGTTTCATATTCCCCAAACCGCCAGAATTGTAACCTCACCATCAGATAGAGTTTAACACCATTCCCAGGATATGAATACCTTAAGGCACCACCTTCTTAACACACTGTTGAGAATTTTCCAAGTCCTGAGCCCCATTCCTATAAGGATTTATTTAAAAATGGCTAAAAATGGCATTTTCATTTAAAATTACCTCTTATTTCCCTTAATTCAAAGACTGCTAAATATGTTTACTATTACATTTAAACAAAGGCTATTATTTGGGGTAGATTAGGAAAACAAATGTGACTTCTGGCCGGGTGGAATGAGGCAGTATAGGACGTTAAGTGTTAAGTACTCATACCAAAAATTAGATCTTGAAACAATTGTTTTAGGAAACGACATCGATGATGGGGTGGGGTGGGGTGTTTGGAAGACATTTTTAATTCGAATTTTAGTTATAATATTGCCATTTAAATTCATTTTGATAAAATCAAAATGACAATATTCCCTTGGTTTAAATACTGAAATTGTTAGATTTTCTGATCAAGTTTTTGTCCAAATTTTGCAAAACCAAGGAATTTTCAGTGCATTTATTGACTACGATCTTTAATGTCATTTTCGCAAAAATTAGTACAAATTCAAGATCTAATTTTTGGTATCAGTACTTAACAGACCAATACACAAATTTTGGTATTTCATTTAATTTGACATTTTAAAAATTGAAAATTTTTTTTTCTATTTTGTAATGTTCCACGCAGAACATTAGACTGATGGTGTGAGGGTAACCATCAGCACAATTCATTTCACACACACACACACACACACACATACACACACATAGATACACACATACACACACATAGATACACACACGCACAGACAAACACATACACCCACAGACACACATATATGAAAAAGGGTTGGAGCTGCCATGACGGCAATTAGAAAATGCGTTGAATTAGAATTTTTTTTCTAATTCAATGCATACAAAACTTCCATCATATTTTATCTATATAAATTCTTGTTTCCATTGTAAACCGAAATGTTCGAGCATCGACAATAAATTTGCATCCATCATAACATCCCGTGTTTGTTTCTAAATTTTCTCCATATATATATATATATATTATATATTATATATATATATATAATATATATATATATATATATAATATATATATAATATAAAATTTATTTCCATTAGAAATGTAGCGATTAAATATTCTCCTATATTTGACAGCTGCCTCTGGCCGTACGGGTAAGAGGATTGGCGAACGAAAGTTCATTCGGGTTTCAAACCCGGCCAGGGGTAGCTGTTAAAATGTATAACCACACTGATGAGAAGTGATACTTCGAAACACGTGTCTGTGGATTACTTATATATATATATATATATACTAGCCAATATATGCACCCTCCGGGTGCAAGTATTTAAGTTTTAATATAATTTAGATATCACATTAAATTAGAAAGGCTAATGAAACTGAATAAGAATGCAGATAAAAACTGGAACAGAGGGGGTATGATTGAAAAATAAAACAACTTTGAAACTAACTCTTCCATCACTTTTCATTACTCCCGTCTTTCCTTGCTAAATTTTCCTAATTCAACTATTTAGTTAAAATAGGAAATAAAGAATAAAATGACAGTTATTTCTTTTTGTTAATGGATTTTTTAAAGATTTGTCCCCATGATTTTTGCTCATATTCAATAAGATAAAACCAAACAATTAGAAACCAATAATACCAAGCATATATTTATTAAAATCAATTTTTTAATATCAATATGCAAATTAGCCTTCCCATTCACACTGTAAAATGCTATTTTGTTGTATATATAAATACAATTGCATGTTATCAGCATGTAGATATGGTCCACAGTAATAATAATGTTAAACAATTTTATTAATAATTGAGGTTTAAATAAAAATAAAATCATGGAGAATGTGATGTCAATAACAAAGGGATTTGAGACTCTTATAGTAATATAGTTTCGGTTACAGAGAGACAAACACACAATCTCCATTATAATAAGATACAGAACTGAAGTAGTAGATTCAAATTTACTTTTAAAACAAATTTAAATAGATGAAATATAATAAATTAATAGATTTAATGGTGTCCTGTCTTTGTTTTTGTTTTTTGTTTTTCTATTTGTTGTTTAGTTTATGCTTATTTATTTGAATCACGGTGGTAGGTACTATATATTAATGCGTTTGCTCCAAGTCTCTTTAGTCGAATCTTATCCCTGAAGAGCATTAAGCGAAACTCTAGTAGTAGGTTTATCTGACTCATTAGATCTATCTTTATATATATATATATATATATATATATATATATTATATATATATTGTAAACACGGTTTGTTTGGAATGGCTTTTTGCCGATAATTTTTGGGAGAATAAGTGCTTAATTGGAGTCGTATCTAATTTTTGAAAATTAATTAATTAATAATGAATTAGGCGGGAATACCTATTAAATGTATGGCTAAACAAATCGAGAAAAATCAATCTCTGTATGTACATTTCGGCCTATTAGGCTTCATCAGCAGAGCTATAGATCGGAAGACCGCCCTGTGCGTGATTTGAAGTCCGGTTTCAAATCACGCACAGGGCGGTCTTCCGATCTATAGCTCTGCTGTTGAGGCCTAATAGGCCGAAATGTACATACTGAGATTGATTTTTCTCGATTTGTTTAGCCATACATTTAATAGGTATTCCCGCCTAATTCATTATTAATTAATTAATTTTCAAAAATTAGGTACGACTCCAATTAAGCATATATATATATATATATATATATATATATATATATATATATATATATATATATATTGTAGATAATATAGGTGCTATATTTCCAAGGAGATAGTGCTCAGTATCATCGATAGTGCGTTTATAGTTAAAGTAGCGAAGTCAACACCGGTTTACTGAAAGTTTCTCACCCATGCGATCATCAGATCAACATAAGCGAGAAACTGTCAGTAACCAAGTGTTAACACCATATCTACGCTACCTTAACTCGTATATGAATTAATATGAAAATCAGACAGATGTTGTTGTAATAAAATTTAGTATTATGCTGATACTGCAGTATTTCGATCTATTAAAATCTTTTTCAGGGCATATGTTTTGTTAATAAGAAGATATTTTATGAAAACTGTGACCGTTTTGTGATGGGAATAATTCATACCAGACATTTATGAAAAAAGAATATTTTAAGTTTTAAACAGAAAATTATCAAAGAGCATGTGTCACGTTTCTAATCAGCTGTAACGAATCTTGGCAGGAAATAGAAATATTTTTAGTTTATATATATATATATATATATATATATATATATATAGTGGTCAAACAATGTGTTTGAAATGGCGAAGGCCGACAATTTTTGGGAGATTATGTGCTTAATTAAAGTCATACCTAATTTCTTAATTAATTAATTATAATTAAATGAATTAGGTGTGCATATCGGTTTAAATGTGAAGCGTAAACAAATCGAAAAAAAGTCGATCTCTGTATGTACATTTCAGCCCATTAGGCCTCATCAGCAGAGCTATAGACAGAGCAGTGCTTTCTACGCGATTCGAACCCTAGCTGACAGGCGGACATTATAACCACTACACTAGCTGGCTTCCCCAGAATCTCTCGTTTAATTTAAACTGATAATTCATTTAATTATAATTAATTAATTAACAAATTAGGTATGACTTTGATTAAGCACATAATCTCCCATATATATATATATATATATATATATATATATATATATATATATATATATTCTACTGGAATGTCTTCCAGTACATTTTTTGTCTACAGATATCTTTCTTTCTACTCGGTTGATAATTGTATTCCCCATTTAATCATGAATCTGTCCGGTGCGCTCGTTGGCAAAAATCGACACAAAGATTGTATTTTCGAATGGCTGGATATTAACTCTTAGCGAGACATTCTTAATAAGACAATGGACATTTCGAAAATTGATACAAAAAGGAAGAACACAAGAACTTCAAATATCATTTTCAAACCTTTAATAAGAGGAAAATTGAAGAAAAAAACAAAAACGTATATAGAATGGATCTCCATGCAATACAATCAAACGTTGTTATTTGGTACTAGAAATAATGTCAAAGACATGAACATACAACTTGCTTTAAAAATCTACTAAAAGACAACTAATATATATATATATATATATATATATATATATATATATATATATATGGATATAAGTTAAAAGAAAGGAAATGAATCCGACAGTATGAGTATGAAAAAGATGGAATGAAAACACCACACAATGCTGTTAAAGAAAAAACAATTTATAACATAATCATAGCTGATATTGATCAATATTTCGATTTTACAAAAATCATCTTCAGAGCCCGTCTACTCCGTGGTGTTTGAGTTGACTTTTATCTCCGATCACAAACACCACGGAGTAAACGGGCTCTGAAGATGATTTTTGTAAAATCGAAATATTGATCAATATCAGCTATGATTATGTTATAAATTGTTTTCTCTTTAACAGCATTGTGTGGTGTTTTCATTCCATCTTTTTCATACTCATATATATATGGTTAGAGTCATGGGAAATGGACTCGTCGATTCGAGTTCAATTCCTAGACGAAGCTGTTGGCATTTCACATAGCGCCTATACCCTTGGGAAAGGTATGAATCCATATATTCTCTCTCCAGCTATGGGTTAAATAGTAGGGCAGACTGGGCCCTTCAGCCTTGGGTAGCTAACCAGTCTAGGAGAGGGATAACTCTGAATTCAAAATTCCTGAGGTCGGTCGTTGGTTGGGTTTGTGGCAAACCTTGATGCACCAATTCTTTCCTATCGACTGTGCCAAAAAGTCTGGAGGGTCCAACACAAGCCTTCACCACTATAAACAAATCACTCTGTGGGTGTTCATTGTGTGTCTGAACCCTCATACGTCGAAACTCGACAGGAGAGTCCATAATATATATATATTATATATATATATATATATATATATATATATACACCCTTCAAGTTTTAATGTAATAAAATATATTAAATTAGAAAGATTATTTAAACTAATAAGAATGGAGATCAAAAGATTTGAAATAGAGGGGGTGGCTTTAACTAAAAAATAGAACAACTGAAACATATTTTTCCATCACACTTGTCTTTCATTGCTAAATTTTCCTAAGATGACTATTTAGTTAAATTAGGATGTAAAGAATAAAATTAAAATTATTTCTTCTTATTAATGGATTTCTTTTAAGATATATCCCCGGGATTTTTGCTTATATTCATCAAGATAATCCTAAACGATTAGAAATCAATAATACTAACTCTACAACAAACTACTGGTAGAGAATAGGACCAGCCTAGAATCACCTTGTACCAAGAAACTTGGTACCCCAACAAAGAATGTATTTACTTATATATAGATATAAATATAAATATATATATATATATATTTAGCAACCCCTCTGCACGAGCAAGATGTGACACAAGGTCAATTTCTTAAGCGGAGTTTAACAGGTTTGAATTCAGACTTTTCCTTCTCCTAGACCGGTTGCCTAACCAAGATTAAAGAGCCCAGTCTGCACTACTATTTACCCATATCTGGAGGGAGAGTAGAATTCATACTTTCCCAAGGGTATTAGCGCTAAGTGAAATGCAATTACCACGTCCAGGATTTGAACTCGGGGCGAGGAGTCCATTTCCTATTACTTTAGCCATTACACCACGCGCTTCCTTATTTTTTTTTTATATATATAAGGTGTGCTGTTGTCCACTACTTAAACTTATAGACTCGGCGTGGTCACATGGATTAAACCCCCAGTGAATCAACAGCTTGAATATGTGGTTAGTTAACTATGTAATCACCGATATAGAAAGCCGTTCATTTGCACGTTATTCGATATAGACGAACGGACCTGCAACCAATGAATCGACGTCACGTGTTTAAACCTCACCCAATCAACAGCGCGAATACATGGTTGGTTAACTACTTAATCGCTGATATTGACAGACGTCCATTGGCACTCATTGATGAACGACCTGCAAGACTGAGGAGCACTAAGGAACAACCAAAGGATCATACACAATTTTAAGGGACACTAAGGAGCAACCAAACGATTCTTAACTAAGGAACTACGCTCTGCTTAACACAAAGGATCTCCGCTGGACAGCCCTCTTACTTGAAGACGTGATTGGTACACACGAATACGAAAGTCAAGTCGTGATTGGTACACGAGAAGACGAAAGTTAAGACGTGATTGGTAAACGCGAATACGAAAGTCAAGAAATGATTGGAACAGGCGTTATTTCATTTCAGCTTATCTAGAATGGAGACATTTTCCAGGTTCCGTTTTTTTTTCTTTTTCTAAGACATTTCAATCGACTTCGAATGATGGTTTATTGATTGATTGATTGATTGATTTTAATGGCATGACAAATCGTATGTTCAGATATTAGCGAATTACATTCATTGTACGTTCATATTTACAATTTTTGTGTCGATTTTTTACATATGGTCCTATCTAATAGGAACAATTTTCAAAACAGATATTTTTGACTCACAGTTAGTACCGTAAAAGGTATTGGACTGCGACATCATAATAAATTGTAACACTTTGCTCAACGCAAGGATTTTACGCAACATCAAGGAACAACCAAAGGATCATACCCAACACTAAGAGACACCAAAGAACAACCAAATGATCATAACCAACACCAAGGAACAACCAAAGGTTTCTTCACTGAAGATCGCGCTCTGCTTAACACAAGGGATCTCCATTGTAAAGTGCTCTCACTTGAAAACTAAAAATAGCCACAGAACTCGTAATAGTCACTGTTCCTTTCTTACAGCAAGACGACCTCCTACCATCAGAGCACGTGTTCAATGATGAAAAACGCTAGAATTGCATGGATATTTTTATTTATGTGCAGTTTTTGGCCCTTTGCACTGAAGTTAAGATAAGATATTTAAGATAATGTATTTCTTGCAGAAGCCTTATTGAAAAACTTCAACACCATTATTACAGGCGTTAAGGTTGGTATCACGTGTTGCTTGAGGGGTTCTTGAAACAGAACCATGGTTATCGAGTCATTAGAAAGATCATGTAGAGATTCTGAACATCCACACATGTACACATATACAGACACAGACACAGACACACACACACACACACACACATACACACACGTATATATATGCATATATGTACACATATATAAACATATATACAATTATTTATACACACATATAAACATACATATATATACATTTAAAGACACATATATCTAAATATGTATATATAAATACACACAAAGACATTATATATATATGCATATATATACACACATATAAACATATATAAAATTATTCATACATAAATATAAACATTATAAATATATATATATATATATACATATATATATGTATATATACATACACACACGTATATAAAACATAAATATACACACACATATAAATAAATATATGATTATTTAAACATACATACATACATACATTAATACATACATATATATACATATATATATATATATATATATACATATGTATATGTATATATATATATATATATATATATATATATATAGATAAATATGTATATGTATACATATATATATATATACATATGTATATATATATATATATATATATATATATATATATATATATATATATACATGCACAGAGACACACAGAGAGACAGGCACATATATATAAGTGAGGTCAATAAATGCACAGCCCCCAAAGCTCTTTATATATATATACATATACATATACATATATATATATAATATATATGTATATATATATATGCATGTGTGTGTGTGTGTCTGAGTGTGTCCATGTATGTGCGTGTGTGTATACCGGATGTCCCAAAATAATGTATACTCTTTAAAAATGTGTATTCTTTCTTTTGTGTCAATCTTATTTTCAAGTCAATATACATACATTGAATATATATATATAATATATATGTGTGTGTGTGTGTGTGTGTGCGTGTGTACGCGTGTGTGTGTGTGTTCATATATATATATATATATATATATATATATATATATATATATTTATATATATAAAGAGAGACCTTTGGGGCCTATGCATTTATTGACCTCACTTATTCCGCCAAATCATTTGGCACTACTGTATTTCGGATTTTTCAATTTTTCATCTATTTTCTTAGAGGAAAGCATCTTGGGGCACTTCATAAATTCTTTTATCTTTCCGGTTTTCTCCATTTTCTTGCAGCTGGTACCATGATACTTCAAATTCCCGTCCTCTTTTGTTTCCCCTTC
>CM042157.1:21573008-21583008 GCA_023376005.1 Doryteuthis pealeii
TATACGTACGGGTATAAATAGATCTATAACTGGTAATGTGACCGATATTCAAACCTTTTTCTTTACCATATACATATGCGTGCGTATTTGGAACCTTTTACCAATCCGATTAGCTTAACATCTGACCAACTTCCACAACCCATACCCCAACCCACAGTATACAAAGTATTTGAAATCTTAATATTAGAATTATTTAACATTCTTCATTGAATCGCCCCACACCCATGCATCCCCACCCAAACCGTTGACAGTATCCATTTTTCCTACAGACCTCATGTCAACATCCGCCCAATCCAACAAAATACACACACACACGCACACATATGCATGCGAATACAAACGCTTACACTTCAGTATTGTTCAGACGTTGCATTCTCGTAAAACAATATGAATGTGTGTGAAACCCGCCGATTTGTATACATAACCTTTGCACTGTTCATAAACACACATATGCATCCCCAAATACACTAAATACATACGCATATCATTTCATCCATTTATAAACATCTTATGTCCGTAAAAACCTTTTGAATTTTTCGATTTTTTCGATTTTCCATGTATTCGTATCAACGTCACCTGATGAATGCATGCGATTTTAGCATGTATGAAACCTAAGGTTGTGACTGTTCTATTGCCATCAAATAAATAGATATGTAATACCTTTGTATATTTATTTTATATGCCCGAAACACGTGTCTGTGGATGACTTATTAATTATTAATATATATATATATATATATATATATATATATAATATATATATATATATATATATATATATATTGACTTAAGAGATTTCGGACAATTTGAAAACACCAATCATCTTCAGGTCCTACATCTTATTACTCAAAAGAAAAAAAAAACAATAAAAAGCTTAATACTAAATCTTTGTATGTCATCTTTAATAAAATATGCCTACAGCAAGATATACAACCTTAAACAACAATTATATATATATATATATATATATATATATATATATATATATATATATATGTGTGTGTGTGTGTGTGTGTATGTGTGTGTGTGTGTGTAGTTATTTACTAAGCGTAGCTTAGATGCAGCACAAGAACAGAAGTATGGGGTAGCCAATGAGAATCGAACTCACTAACAATGGTCATCTAATCTCTCTCTCTCTCTCTCTCTCTCTCTCTCTCTCTCTCTCTCTCTCTATATATATATATATATATATATATATATATATATATATATATATATATATATATATAGTCAACTACCGAATGGGAAGAAGATTTTTTTAACTGATAAATACACACATCAGTATATATAAAGCCGGCAGAGAATGTTCCATCGCTTTTATAGGTGAGCGTTATATATATATATATATATATATATATAATATATATATACCTTTTAAATACTTGTTTGTAATTTACATAATATACACACACACACACACACACATATATATATGTATATATATATATATATAATATATATATATACGTAGTACTAAAATGAATATTTTGTATTTGTGTGTGTGTGTGTGTGTGTGTGTTTGCGTGTGTATGTGTTTGCGTATGTGTCCTCCAAAAATCAAAAAGAGTTGCAAAATGAAAACAACTGATTGATAATGAATAGAATAAAATATATATATAAAAAAAATATCCTTGAAAAATATTTTTATAATACTTATTTTCTTTTTGGATATATCACTACATTGCCACCCCCTTATTGTTTGCAATTTTCGTGCGCTAAATTGATAAACTCCAGAAAATAAACAAAACGCCAATCTTCTCTTGATAGAAAGCAATTTCTTTATCGAGTGGAACGTTGTTGAATCCTCACCAGAATCCTTTCCAGACGTTGATTATTTCAACGTTTGTTGTTGTGTCTCCAATGTCCTTCTTGCAAATCATTATCTAGAGTCCAGAGTTTGCGTACGTGGATGCTTGAGTGGGATTTCGACCCCCCACACACACATTCCAACACACTTTTATCTTTCTCTCTGTCTTTCCATCAATTCCTATGTTTCTGTCTCTCTTTCTCTTTCCCTTCATCTCTATCTCTGTCCCTGTCTCTCCCTGTCTCTTATCTGAAAATGACAATACACAGGGAAACTACAGAGACATCCACTCACAAACAGACCTATAACGGCTCAGTTACAAAACACTGTTGAAACATGGGGAAGAGAAAAATTGAGGGAGGATAGTTGGATTCATACCTTTCCCAAGGGTATTAAGGCTATGTGAAATGCAAACAACCTTGTTGGTTGGCTGGTTGTTGGATTTGGTTTTACGACATATCATCTCTTTTTGGGTCATTTAATTCCGAATCAAGATATTTTGATATTTGGTATTGAACAGGCTCATCTCTGCTTAACTTCAGTGATCTAGCGGGAACCAGTGCTTACAACGTGATTTTGTTGTAAGCACAAACAGCCTTGTTCAGGATTTGAACTCATACGCATGTGTTACATAATTATTAGATCCCTAATACTTATATAAGGTAGTATAGAAACATAATGGCGATTAGTGCAGCTGATGGCCTTGAGAGTGAGTGACGACGCTTGACCTCACTCTCACCTTGCCTTCCGGGGATAAATCGTGAGAACCGGAAGGCATAGAAGACCCTGTCTTCCGGTTTAAGGATAGTAAGTAAGTCTCAGCCAGTTAGCAGGTAGGAGCCGAGCCCGATAGGATGTAAGTCGATCTGCGCAGATGTCTAGTGGGGATTTAACAATGAAATAAGATCAAAAGTAAATCGAAGTCTTGTGTTTATTACCTAAAAACTAACAATGACACAGGGCTTCTGGTAACAAGAAATCCCTAACAGAAAACCAGACCGAAGTCCCCAAGTCAACTCCAGACGCAAGATCTTAGAAGATGCCAGACCAAGTCAAGATGTTAGAAGATACACCAAAGACGATCAGAATAGCAGTCGGCTAGAATAGAAAATACGACAAGAAGTAAGTGAAGTGTAGAAGGGTACGCAACACATGAACAGAATCAAATGTTCAGATGTTGATAAAATGCAAGACCGGTATTTTGTTTTATTTTATTTCTTGCGTCACTCTACTGAGAGAAAGGGTCCGCATCAAATCCCAAATTGATTTTGAAGCCCAAAAATGGCATAAGAAAAATAGATATGTGTGTGTGTGTGTGTGTGTGTGTGTATTTCTGAGTGATGAAGTTAACCATAGTCGTCTCCCCCTGGATTATATATCTACAAAATCTCCACCTTAACTGACCACAGTTTTATGATATTTCAATAAAACTTCAACCCCAGCTATTACCTCCTTCGCTTTTCATTACAACACACACACACACACACACACATATATATATATCTTATTATAATGGAGATTGTGTGTTTTTCTGTCTGTAACCGAAACTATATTCCTAATCAAGTCACAATTCTCTTAGTTATTGACATCACATTCTCCATGATTTTATTTTTTATCTAAACCTCAATTATTGATAAAATTGTCTTACATTATTAATACTGGTAACTATGTATACATACTGACAACATGCAATTGTATTTATATATACAACAAAATAGCGGTTTACAGTGTGAACGGGAAGGCTAATTTGCATATTAATATTAAAAAATCGAATTTAATAAATATGTGCTTAGTATTATTGATTTCTAACTGTTTGGTTTTATTTTAATGAAAAAAAATCTCTTCAATGAATCTAAAATGAAATCCATTATCAAGATAAAATAACTGTTTATTTTTATTTTAACTAAATACTTAAATTTAACAATGAAAAACGAGAGTGATGGAAGTGTAAGTTTCAGTTGTTCTATTTTTAGATTATACCCCCCTCTGTTTCAAATCTTTTTATCTGTATTCTTATTTAGTTTCATTAGCCTTTCTAATTTAATACAATATTTTATTACATTAAAACTTAAATACTTGCACCCGGAGGGTGCATATATTTGCTAGTATATGTAAACACGGTTTGTTTTGGAATGGCTTTTTGCCGATAATTTTTGGGAGAATAAATGCTTAATTGGAGTCGTACCTAATTTTTGAAAATTAATTAATTAATAATGAATTAGGCGGGAATACCTATTAAATGTATGGCTAAACAAATCGAGAAAAATCAATCTCTGTATGTACATTTCGGCCTATTAGGCCTCATCAGCAGAGCTATAGATCGGAAGACCGCCCTGTGCGTGATTTGAAACCGGACTGCCAAGCTGACAGGCCGATCCCATAACCCCTACACTAAACAGACTTCTTAGATTTTATGATTTGTTTAGAGTAGGTTAATATTCCTCTTCTAGTGACTTTTATTACACGACGATATGATAAGTTGTAAACACGGTTGTTTTGGAATGGCTTTATATATATATATATTATATATATATATATATGGCTTTTTTATATATATATATATATTGTAATGAAAATCGAAATAGATAATAGTTTGAGTTGAAGTTTTATTGAAGTATCATATATCTATCTATCTATCTATCTATCTATCTATCTATATCTATATATATATTATATATATATATATAGAGAGAGAGAGAGAGAGAGATAGATATATGATATTTCAATAAAATACCCTTGGGAAAGGTATGAATCCTACTCTCCCTCCAGCTATGGGTAAATAATAGGGCAGACTAGGCTCTTTAACCTTGGTTAGGCAACCGGTCTAGGAGAAAGAAAACTCTGAATTCAAACCTGCTGAACTCCGCTTAAGAAATTGCCCTTGTGTCATATCCAGCTCGTGCGAAGGGGTTGGTAATATATATATATATATATGGGGGGGGTGTATGGTCTTTCTTTTTTCATTCCCCGCATACATCATTTCACCCTTCGTCTTTATTCGTTTCCCATTGAGATATTTATTTTTTTTCTTTCTTTTAAATGTTTAACAATTATTCTTTCTTGTCTCCTCTTGTTTAATGTTCTTTCTCTTTCTTTTCCCTTCTTCCTCTTTTTCTTCCTTCTTTTCTTTTTCTTCTTCCTCTTTCTCTTTCTTCTTTACTTTCTTCTTTTCTTTCTTTCCTCATTTCAAAATAGACCGACTCTGCTTGATACTGACATGATTTAATGCCCAATATTTTTAGTACTCCCGACTGGATAGAGAAATCATTGCCTTATTTTTGACATTTCTTATTTACTACGTTTAGCTTAATACAATCATGGTCAAATGCAGTGGGATATTGATCAGAAGAGAGAGAGAGAGAGAGAGAGAGAGAGAGAGAGAGAGAGAGAGAGAGAGAGAGGCAGACAGAGAAAAACAGAGACTGAGAGAGAGAGAGGAGGGAGAGAAGAAAGAGAGAGACAGACAGAAACAGATAGATAGATAGAGAGATAGATAGAGAGAGAGAGAGAGAGAGAGAGAGAGAGAGATGAGGGCAGAAAGAGTGAGACAGAGAGAGAGAGAGAGAGAGAGAGAGAGACATGCAGACAGACAGAGACATGCCAGAGAGAGAGAGAGAGAGAGAGAGAGAGAGAGAGAGACAGAGACTGCGAGACAGACAGAGAGAGACAGAGACTGCGAGACAGACAGAGAGAGACAGAAAGAGCGAGAGAGAGAGAGACAGACAGACAGACAGACAGACAGAGACAAAGACAGAGAGAGAGAGAGATAGTGAGAGAGACAGAGAGAGACAGGCAGACAGACAGAGACCGAGAGAGAGGGAGAGAGAGAGAAAGAGAGAGACATACAGAGACAGACAGAGACCGAAAGAGAGAGAGAGAGAGAGAGAGAGAGAGAGAGAGAGACCGAGAAGAGAGACCGAGAGAGGCAGACAGACAGACAGTCAGACAGATAGACAGACAGACAGAGAACGAGAGAGAGAGAGAGAGGAGAGAGAGAGAGAGAGAGAGAGAGAGAGAGAGAGAGAGGTGAGAAAAAGACAGACAGAGACCGAGAGAGACAGAGAGACAGAGAGATTGTGAGAGGGGGAGAGAAAGCGAGTGAGGTTGATCGAGAGGGGGTTGATATGTTATCCAATGTTCTAATTGGGTACGACATAATTCATTCTTAAGGATTTATTTCTTCCGATTTTACTCGCTTCCATTTCCGTTCTTTTGTGATGTTTTTTTTCTTTTCCTCATTCCATCTGTCGTCCCCTCAAGCTTTCTTTAACGCAAACGGGAAGGTAAAAAACAGCTTTATACAAAAAACGGAATAGAGAAACGAAAGAAGTAATACAACAGTATAAAAAACAGAATCTAATAACGAAAGAAGAAATAATAATTGCACGAAGAACGAAGAGGATTGAAAAATGAATTAACTTAAGGTTAATGGTTTTAAATAATGGAATTGAAGAAACAAATAAAAAAGAATAAAAGGAATTGAATGAAGAATAAAAGAATGTAGAATGGCATGAAAGAACGAAATTAAAGAAGTAATGAAAACAGAATAATGGTATGAAAGAAAGGATGAAAAAAATAGAATAGTTATTCTCAAAGGAACGGAATTAAAGAATGAAAGAATAATAATAAGAGAGAATAATGGTATGAAAGTTCGGAATTGAAGAATGAAAAATAACAGAATATGGCATGAACGATTGGAATTAAAGAATAATAATAAGAGAGAATAATGGTATGGAAGTTCGGAATTGAAGAATGAAAAAAGACAGAATATGGCATCAAAGATCGGATGAAAAGAATGAAAGAATAATAAGAGAGAATAATGTTATGAAAGTTCGGAATTGAAGAATGAAAAAAGACAGAATATGGCATGAACGATTGGAATTAAAGAATGAAAGAATAATAATAGGAGAGAATAATGGTATGAAAGTTCGGAATTGAAGAATGAAAAAGACAGAATATGGCATGAACGATTGGAAATAAAGAATGAAAGAATAATAATAGGAGAGAATAATGGTATGAAAGTTCGGAATTGAAGAATGAAAAAAGACAGAATATGGCATGAACGATTGGAAATAAAGAATGAAAGAATAATAATAGGAGAGAATAATGGTATGAAAGTTCGGAATTGAAGAATGAAAAAAGACAGAATATGACATGAACGATTGGAAATAAAGAATGAAAGAATAATAATAGGAGAGAATAATGGTATGAAAGTTCGGAATTGAAGAATGAAAAAAGACAGAATATGGCATGAACGATTGGAATTAAAGAATGAAAGAATAATAATAAGAGAGAATAATGGTATGAAAGTTCGGAATTGAAGAATGAAAAAAGACAGAATATGGCATGAACGATTGGAAATAAAGAATGAAAGAATAATAATAAGAGAGAATAATGGCATGAAAGTTCGGAATTGAAGAATGAAAAAAGACAGAATATGGCATGAACGATTGGAAATAAAGAATGAAAGAATAATAATAAGAGAGAATAATGGCATGAAAGTTCGGAATTGAAGAATGAAAAAAGACAGAATATGGCATGAACGATTGGAATTAAAGAATGAAATAATAATAATAAGAGAGAATAATGGCATGAAAGTTCGGAATTGAAGAATGAAAAAAGACAGAATATGGCATGAACGATTGGAATTAAAGAATGAAAGAATAATAATAAGAGAGAATAATGGCATGAAAGTTCGGAATTGAAGAATGAAAAAAGACAGAATATGGCATCAAAGATCGGATGAAAAGAATGAAAGAATAATAAGAGAGAATAATGGTATGAAAGTTCGGAATTGAAGAATGAAAAAAGACAGAATATGGCATGAACGATTGGAAATAAAGAATGAAAGAATAATAATAGGAGAGAATAATGGTATGAAAGTTCAGAATTCAAGAATGAAAAAAAGAGAATATGGCATGAACGATTGAATTAAAGAATGAAAGAATAATAATAAGAGAGAATAATGGTATGAAAGTTCGGAATTGAAGAATGAAAAAATACAGAATATGGCATGAAAGATCGGATGAAAAGAATGAAAGAATAATAAGAGAGAATAATGGTATGAAAGTTCGGAATTGAAGAATGAAAAATAACAGAATATGGCATGAATGATTGGAATTAAAGAATGAAAGAATAATAAGAGAGAATAATGGTATGAATGTTCGGAATTGAAGAATGAAAAAAGACAGAATATGGCATGAACGATTGGAATTAAAGAATGAAAGAATAATAAGAGAAAATAATGGTATGAACTTTCGGAATTGAAGAATGAAAAAAGACAGAATATGGAATGAACGATCGGATTAAAAGAATGAAAGAGGACCTAATGAACTTATGAAATAACATAATTAAATAATGAAGGAAGACAGAATAATGATACGCGAGAACGGAATAGAAGAATGAAACGAAATAGAATAATTTTACGAAAGACGGAATAAAAAGAGAGTTGAAATAACGGAAATAAAGTATGAAAAAGTCGGAATATTGGTATGAAAGATCAGAATTAAAGAATGAGGGAAGACAGAATAATGACATGAGAAAACAGAATTAAAGAATAAAGAAAACATAATAATATGAGAGAATAAAATCAAAGAATGAAATAAATCTCTAAACAAAATAATGGTATGAAAGAACGGAATAAAAATAAACAAAAGAAGAAAATGATTATTAGAAAGAACAGAAGAATGACAGAAGACAGAATACTGGTAAAAATAACGGAATCAAAGAATGAAAGAATACAGAATTAGAGTAGATAGGACGCAAGGGAAGAATGAAAAAATACAGTATAACGGTAGAAAGAACAGGATTAAAGAATGAAAGAAGACAGAACAATGGAAGAAAGAACGGAATCAAAGAAT
Source organism: Doryteuthis pealeii (assembly GCA_023376005.1). NCBI lineage: Eukaryota > Metazoa > Mollusca > Cephalopoda > Myopsida > Loliginidae > Doryteuthis > Doryteuthis pealeii. Next base: position 21,581,676 of record CM042157.1, read on the forward strand.
GAAGAATATAGAATTATGGTAGAAAGAACGGAATCAAAGAATGAAAGAATACAGAATTATGGTAGAAAGAACGGAATTAAAAGAATGAAAGAAGACAGAATAATGGTAGAAAGAACGGAATCAAGGAATAAGAGAATACAGAATTATGGTAGAAAGAACGGAATCATAGAATGAAAGAAGAATGAATAATGGTAGAAGAACGGAATCAAGGAATGAAAGAATACAGAATTATGGTAGAAAGAACGGAATCATAGAATGAAAGAAGAATGAATAATGGTAGAAGAACGGAATCAAGGAATGAAAGAATACAGAATTATGGTAGAAAGAACGGAATTAAAGAATGAAAGTAAGACAGAATAATGGTAGAAAGAACGGAATCAAAGAATAATAGAATGCAGAATAATGGTAAAAAGAAGGGGTTTAACGAATGACAGAAGACAGAATACAGAATAATCGTAGAAAGAGCGAGATTAAAGAATGAAAGAAGATACAATAATAATTTGCGGTAACGGTATCAAAGAATGAAACGTGAGAGAATAATTCTATGAAAGACGAAATAAAAATAAAAAAAGAAAGAGAATAATGGTATAAAATAACGGAAATAATGCATGGAATAAAGTCAGAATAATAGTAAAAAGTACGGAATCAAATAATAAAAGAATACAGAATAATGGTAGAAAGAATGGAATAAAAGAGTGCATAAAAGTATGAATAAACGGAATCAAAGAATGAAAGTCGAGAGAATAATGGAATGAAAGATCGACTTTTGGATTTGTAGTGCGTATGAAGTCACCCCTTCTTTTTCTTTCTTCCAAGGTAAACTCTCATTCGGATTCTTAGTACCCATAATAAAACTAATAAACAAATATATGTTCTCAATAAACATCATTGTTAAGAAGACGCGTAGTACTAAAATGAATAGAACGGATTTTTTCACTAGATTAGATATTACGACCAAACTGCAAAGCCTTTTTCGGTTAATACCAAATGATTTTATGCGAGGAAAAGAAAAAAGATCTGAATAGATGGCTTTTAGCTGTCAAACTTGTTTCGGCTTGAATATCGAAGCATTTGAAGCGGCAAAGACGATGTGCTGTAAACCGCACCGTAGAGAATTACTAATATCAAACCATGAAGTACAAAGAGAAAAGATATAAATATAATGGATCTACCCATTCAGTAACATTTTGATCCTAGAAAAGTATCTTCTTTCTCTATTTTATTTTCCAGATTTTACCTTATGTCAATATAAATTCAGCTTAACAAATAGCAACTTTAGGGATATAAATGTGCAATAGATTTTTTTATGTTGGTGTTTGTCTCCTTCTCTCTG
>CM042157.1:21588008-21610106 GCA_023376005.1 Doryteuthis pealeii
CGATCAACGCATTTTTTGCACCCGCCGCACCATGAGCTTCGGTTTGTGGTGGTCCCATATTAATAGGGCCTTGTGCCTAACCTGTACACGTAGGATACGTGGTAAATATATCTGTTGTTATTTGTATCTAATAGTGGTTCTGGTATTATGTTTAGATCTAATATTGCTAGGAATACATTGAATTTTGCGCCCTGTCAGCTGGGGCATTAGAATGCACCGACTGCACCTCTGCAGAGGGATAAGACTCCCCCAATGGGACCACCTGTTGGCCGTGGGTGGCATCACGTGTTGCTTAAGGATAGAGCCGAGGTGGATGAGCAGTTCATGACATGCAATACTCCACTTTGGTCCTATCTTGGGCTAGACGGGCAGTCGGAGAGGCCCCCTCCGATCAATCGGCTGGTCACGTCAAGCCCTAGCACCTATATGATTTTCCCAACCCTATTGCCCTTATGGCAAGCCCCAACCCCTTTCTATCATATGGGTGCTAGAAGTCGGTGGCTGCGGGTCTACATGTCCTGGAATGACGTTAAACTCTATCTGATGGTGAGGTTCCAGTTTTGGAGGTTTGGGGAATGTGGAGCACCCCTTCATCACCATTGCTCCCTGATCCACTCTGACCCGTGGAGTGTAGTACCTGTTAGAGTCCCATCTATGGGTTTAAATAGAAAAATGTATTTATAAAAATTGTATTATCCATTAAGAATTGATTTATTTCAAAATTTATCGGCATTAAATGACCCGCTGAGGTTGATATGCCGTAAAACAAAACAAACCAAACTAAACATTGAATTTTATTTCGCTAAGTTGGGTAGTACGCGCAATACCTTCTTCCCACTCAATAGAACAAAACACGCAATAAGATATTTTTTAGTCTCGTAAGTAGTGTGTTAAGTATTCATAATAATCGATAGATACCAAAACTACGCAGATATCTTACAAAACAGAGTTCAAATTTACATCCCTAATCAATACAATTATTTGATTTAACGAGGAAATTGAAATCTCAGCATCCGAGAAGAGAGGCGCCGAAGGCAGTTTAGCATCACAATTCGTCTGAAGATAAAGACAACCATGTCTCATTCTTGTTCTTGACAATGGCCAGAGATTTGGTTTGTGGCCCAGGGGGAAAGATTATTACTTTGGTTAGTGTGTGATTTCTTCTTTAATGTCATATCAACCTTCGTGGTTATTTATTACTAAAGCCACCCTTTCTCCGGGCAATGATTGTATTGTGTAATTACAGACTATAAATTTAAAAAAAATAGTGTCAGAGTTTTTTTTTCCTTAGATTTATAGATTATTCAAGTTTGCTTCTAAATTTGATTTATAATTTATTGTTTAAAAAAATGTATTTATCTCTTAATTCAAACTGAATGTAAAGTTTTGCAATATGAGTGAGTGTAAAAAAAGTCTCTACTGCGATTGCTAATTTTGGTTCAGGTTTGTTGTTGGTTTGCTACTAGATCCTTCCAGTTGAAACTCGACTAGAAACGATCTGTTGAGTTTACTAAGTCATATCATCTATATATATATATATATATATATATATATATATATATATATAATATATATATATATATATATATATATATTACTAGAAAAAGAAGTGACCCGTTGGGTCACCCATTGTGATCGGGTTATATTGTTGAAAAAAATCACAATAATGTAATTTATTTTTAATAAATTTTAAATAATTTTTCGGTCAATTTTACGCAAATTTATCGTAAACATGACCATTAACGCTGTCTAAGATGATGTAAAATCAGTATTTCATAAAATAAATTTACCCCCAGCCCGATTGAAAAAAATTATCAAAAATCAGGGAATTTTCCAATGTTAATGAAATTTTCAGTGTCGATTTATCAATAAATGAATTTTATAATGCATCAGTTATTTTATTGCAAAACTTTCTGACTTAATTAGGTATATATGACAGGAGATAAAATATATAATTTTTTTTTTTGTGTAACTGTATTTGATAATACAGTTACACAACAAAAAAAATGTATAAAGATTTTTTTTTATCTCCTGTCATCTATAAAATATCCATCAATTTCTTCATCCCATAATACATCCTGAAGAAGGTTTAAAGAAACCGAAATGTTTAAGCATCGATAAATAAATTCATCTTATTTTTGGAACACTTGTTTTTTCAAATATCTTATATATATATATATATATATATGACTTATTAATATATATATATATATATATATATATATATATATATTGAGTTACAAAAGTGTTAATTACACATCTTAATTATACGGTAACTGTAAATTAAAATTAGAAGCCGATTATAAACCATTTTAGTATATGTTCGTGTCCAACCCTTCCGCTACGAGCAGGATGCTACGCAAGGTAATCTTACGGCTGGCTGGAACTGAGAGGGATAGCGGGTTTGAATTCAGAGTTTTCCTTCCCCTAGACCGATTGCTATCTCAACGCTAACGTCTCCAACCTGCACAACAATTTACTCATAGCAAGCGGAAGAAGTATTGGATTTATGCGTTTAAAAAGAGTAGGAGCACGAAACAAAACATAAACGGCTTCGATCAGGATTTGAACTCGGTCTGTCGTGTTCATTTTCAGCGACGATAACCCTTACGCAACTTTGTCCGCTATTTTATCATAATTATAACATTAGATTATTTGGGCCCTATGACCCCCTTCTGCGATCTCGACTCACACATTTACACGGTCAAAACCCGGTTGTTTTTAGGGGTTAGGGATTAGGGTTAGGGGTTAGGGTTAGGGATTAGGGTTAGGGGTTAGTTTTATAATAAATAAAAAACTCTAAAAATCGTCTGTTAAGAATTAACCAGATTTTGACGGTGTAAATGGAAAGAATGTCCCCACGAATCAAGATCGCAAAAGGGGTGCCTAAAGGTCAGATGGTCCGATTCTTTGATCGGGTTCACTCCCAGTCTCAAGTTTATCAAGCGGGTTTTCCTACAGAAAAAAGCGCAAAAATTTATGATGCGATAAGTTTTTGATAATTCGCATAGAAATAATATTAGCGCCACTGCAAGTCAGCAAATCAAATATAGCGCCAGACAGATCATGGTAATACGGCAGCAAAGTCGTGTGGGGGTAAGGAAATGGCGTCTTGGTGGAAAGTGTAGGGTTAATAGGATGAAATTAAAAAAAAAAACAAATCGAGGTAACGTTCGTTTTAACAAGATTAGTAAGAAAACATGAAAATCCCGAACAATTAAGTAATATGAGGTTAGAGAGCTTATAAAATAGCATTAAGAATTTACGTAAGAAAGAAAAAAAATTGAGGTCTGTGGTGCAATATGAAAGGAAATAAAGTTGTTCTTTATTATAACTGCCGCCCCCATCTCCACGCCGTTTCCCCCCAAAGATCATGTTTAGAAGAGCGAGGCTTCACGACAATCGCCCAGCTTCTTTAAACAAATTGGGATTTAATGAATCTTAGGCGTCTTCTTAGTGCCATCAAGTCTGAGGCTGAGAAGATGATATCAGAGCAAGTATATCCATCTCATTAAAATGATGAAGACGTTGTAAATGTACAGACGCACGCACACAAACACATACGCACGCACATCTCTCCCCCCCCTCTCTCTCTCTCTCTCTCTCTATATATATATATATATATATATATATATGTGTGTGTGTGTCTGTGTCTGTGTGTGTATGCATGTGTGTGTGGTGTGGCTAGGGATGTAGAGAGAGAGAGAGAGAGAGAGAGAGGAGAGAGAGGGAGGAGAGGGAGAGAATGTGTGTGTGTGTGTGTGCATGCGTCTGTAGATTTACATATATAACTACGTCTTCATCTGTATGTATATATATATATATATATGTGTGTGTGTGTGTGTTGTGTGTGTGTGCGTGTGTGTGTGTGTGTGTGTGTCTGTGTGTCTGTGTGTGTGTGTATAGAGGGAGAGATATATAGATAAATAGATAGATAGATAGATAGATATATAGATATATGTGCGTGTGTGTGTGCGAGCGTCTGTAAATTTACATATATAACTAAAAAGTCTTCATATCTCTCTCTCTCTCTCTCTCTCTCTCTCTCTCTCTGTCTCTCTCTCTCTCTCTCTATATATATATATATATATATATATATGTGGAGCTTGGGAGGTAGAGTGAGAGAGAGAGAGAGAGAGGAGAGAGAGAGGGAGAGAGAGAGAGAGAGAGAGGGAAACATTCCATCTCGTGAACACGTTTCACGTTATAAACGCTAAAAACTACTGGTTTTTAAAATCTCAACCATTTGACTCATCTGAAGATTGCGTAAGCATGAAACTTATAGTTATGGGTTCATAATATCCATAATATCATTATTATTGATTGTAAAACTGCTCTGCTTTATTAGCATTGAGCACCTTTTTATGCCAATATTTTGGATAGTCAATGTTTTTTATAAATACATTTTTCTATTTAATCCATAGATGGGGCGCTAACAGGTACTACCACTCCGGGTCAGAGTGAACCAGGGAGCAATAGTGATGAAGGAACGCTCCACATTCCTCAAACCTCCAAAACTGGAACCTCACCATTAGATAGAGTAACGTCATTCTCAGGACATATAGACCCTCAGTCACCGCTTTCTACCCATATGATAAAAAGGGGTAGGGCTTGCCATAAGGGCAATAGGGTTGGGGCAATCATATAGGTGCTAGGGCTTGACGTGAGCAGCCGATTGACCGGAGGGCCTCTCTGACCACCCGTCTAGCCAAAGTAAAGGTCTAAGAGGAGTATTGCAGGTCATGGACTGCTCATCCACCAAGACTCCGTCCTTAAGCATCATGGGTCGCTACCCACAGCCAACAGGTGGCATCATTTGGCGGAGTCTTACCCCTTTGCAGAGGTTGCAGTCGGTGCATTCTAATGACCCAGACGACAGCGCGATAACTATTTTGAATATCTAAAAAAAAGTCTGAATTTTTATTTTTCGTCTTTCTCAAACTCTTCACCAATAAGATATTTTTTTACCTTTCAGGTCTTCCGTACACACAAATCAGTAGTGTAACATATTAATATTATTCTAAAACATAACCTACAAAAAATGAATTAATGACTAATTCAACTAAATAACCGTTCTGTTGAAATATAATCAAAATTCAAATGCAATTAAATATCTGTCAAGTTAAGACGTAATTGCAATTTAAAGAAGACTTTGAATTTAGTGGAAAATACAATCAAATCAGTGGCAATTTGGAAAAATCAGTGCAGCTTCTTGAAGAGAAATGAGGGGAAAGAAAGAAAGAATAGAGCAAATGAAAAGAAAGATAGAAAGAAAGAAAAAGTGAACGGATGAAATAAATAAAAATAGAAAAAGAGGAAATGTGAATGAAAAAAGGAGTAAAGAAATTAGTAAGAAAAGAAAAGAAAAGAAAAGAAAAGAAAATAAAGAAAGGTAGAAAGAAAGAGAATAAGACAAAGAAATAAAGAATCTTTGAAAATGAATAAAGAATGAAAGAAAGAAGGAAAGAAAGAAAGAAAGATTAAGGAAGAAAACAAAGCGGATATAAAAAAGAAGTTAACAGAATTTGAAAGTGAATAAATAAATAATGGAAGAAAGAGAAAGAAAAAGAAAAAAAGAAAAAGAAAGAGAAAGAAAAGAAAGAAGAGAAGAGAGAACGAAAGGTAACACAAAATTAGAATTAAGAATAAAAGGAATGAGGGTGGAGGAAACGAATCAAGAAAGAAAACACGAAGAAAAGGGGTTTGTTTTACGGCATATCAACCTCATGGGTCATTTAATACCGATAAAGTTTTGAAATAAATCATTCTTAATGGATAATACAATTTTTTATAAATACATTTTTCTATTTAACCATAGAGAGACCTAACAAGAACTACCACTCCGAGTCAGAGTGAACCAGGGAGCAATATGGTTGGGGCAATCGTATAGGTGCTAGGGCTTGACATTGCCAGCAGATTGATCAGAGGGGGTCTCTCCGAACGCCCGTCTAGCCAAGTAATGATCTAAATGGTGGTTGCATGTCACGGACTGCTCATTCCACCAGGATCCCATTCTTAAGCATCACGGGTCGCCACCCACGTAAAAGGTGGTCCATTGGGGGAGTCTTACCCCTCTGCAGAGTGCAGTCGTGTATTCTAACGCCCCACCGACAGGGCGGTAAGCAAGAAAGAGTGAACTAATGAAATAAATAAATGTAAATAAGGAGGAAATCTGAATGAAAAATTTAAAAAAATTAAAGAATATAGAAAGAAAGAGATATGAAAAAAATAAAGAGAATTTGAATGAATAAATAAATGAAATAGAAAGAAAGGGTTAAATCAACTTAACGGACTTAAATTCCACCATCGTATATCTCTCAGCAAAAGAAAAAAAAAATACAAACATTAGTGAATTAACCGAATTTATTGAAATGTCAGCAGATATATTAATTTTGTTCAGGTCAGTTTTATACCACGTATCGTTGAGAATATGTGTTACGCCTAAAATATACGTGGTTGAAAATTAACTGACCTAAAAAAAATGCAAAAGTCTTAAATAAAAACTGGTGCATTATATCTTTTATTTATTAATATATCAACACTGAAAATCGAATTAATGACTAAATCCTCATTATCCCCCGGCGAAAGAATAAAAAAATCAAAAATCAGGGAATTAATCGAATTTCAGTTGTTGATATAATATAAATAAATAAAAGATATTAATGCACCAGTTATTTTATTTAAAACTTGCATTTTAGGTCAGTTTAATTTTCAACACGTAATTTAGGCTAACACATATGGGCTCAACGATACCGTGGTATTAAAAACTGACCTGAACAAAAATAATAATTATCCTGACTAACATTTCAATAATTCGGTTTAATTCCTAATGTTGGTATTTCTTTTTCTTTTGGCTGAGAGATTTACGAGTTGGAATTTAATCCGTTAAGTTCGATTATAACCTTTCTTTCTATTTCATTATTTATTCATTTCAATTCTCTTTATTTCTTTTCATATCGTCTTCTTTCTATATTTCTTTAATTTTTAAATTTTCATCAGATTGTTCTCCTTATTTACATTTATTTATTCATTATTCATCTTACCGCCCTTCGGGTGGGGCGTTAGAATACACCGACTGCACCTCGGCAGGGGAAACTCCCCCCAATGGGACACCTGTTTACCGTGAGTGGCGACCCGTGATGCTTAAATGGATCCTGGTGGATGAGCAGTCCGTGACATGCAACCCACATTTAGATCATTACTTGGGCTAGCGGGCTTCGGAAGACCCCCTCTGATCAATCTGCTGCATTCAGCCCTAGCACCTATACGATTGCCCCCAAACCATATTGCTCCCTGGTTCACTCTGACTCGGAGTGGTTAGTTCTTGTTTTCTCATCTATGGGTTAAATAAAAAGTATTATAAAAAAATTTATTATCCATTAAGAATGATTTATTTCAAAACTGTATCGGTATTAAAATGACCCACTGAGGTTGATATGCCGTAAACAAACCCTGTTTCTTTCGTGTTTTCTTTCTGATTTTTCCGTTTCTCCACCCCATTCCTTTTATTTTCTAATTTAATTTGTGTTACCTTTCGTCTCTTTTCTCTTTCTTTCTTTTCTCTCTTTCTTTGTTTTCTTTTCTTTCTCTTCTTCCATTATTTATTTATTCACTTTCAAATTCTGTTAACTTCTTTTTTATATCCGCTTTGTTCTTCCTAATCTTTCTTTCTTTCTTTCTTCTTTCTTTCATTCTTTATTATTTTCAAAGATCTTATTTCTTTGTCTTATTCTCTTTCTTTCTACCTTTCTTTATTTTCTTTCTTTCTTTCTTTTCTTTCTTACTAATTTCTTTTACTCCTTTTTTCATTCACATTTCCTCTTTTTCTATTTTTATATCATCCGTTCACTTTTCTTTCTTTCTATCTTCTTTTCATTTGCTCTATTCTTTCTTTCTTTCCCCTCATTTCTCTTCAAGAAGCTGCACTGATTTTTCCAAATTGCCACTGATTTGATTGTATTTTCCACTAAATTCAAAGTCTTCTTTAAATTGCAATTACGTCTTAAATTGACAGATATTAATTGCATTTGAATTTTGATTATATTTCAACAGAACGGTTATTTAGTTGAATTATCATTAATTCATTTTTGTAGGTTATGTTTTTAGAATAATATAATATGTTACACTACTGATTTGTGTGTACGGAAGACCTGAAAGGTAAAAAAATATCTTATTTGGTGAAGAGTTTGAGAAGACGAAAAAATTTAAAATTTCAGACTTTTTTAGATATTCAAAATAGTTATCGCGCTGGCGTCTGGGTCATTAAGAATGCACCGACTGCAACCTCTGCAAAGGGGTTAAGACTCCGCCAAATGATGCCACCTTGTGGCTGTGGGTAGCGACCCATGATGCTAAGGACGGAGTCTTGGTGGATGAGCAGTCCATGACCTGCAATACTCCTCTTAGACCTTTACTTTGGCTAGACGGGTGGTCAGAGAGCCCCTCCGGTCAATCGGCTGCTCACGTCAAGCCCTAGCACCTATATGATTGCCCCAACCCTATTGCCCTTATGGCAAAGCCCTACCCCTTTTTATCATATGGGTGCTAGAAAGCGGTGACTAGGGTCTATATGTCCTGAGAAATGACGTTACTCTATCTAATGGTGAGGTTCCAGTTTGAGGTTTGTGAGGAATGTGGAGCGTTCCTTCATCACTATTGCTCCCTGTTCACTCTGACCCGGAGTGGTAGTACCTGTTAGCGCCCCATTCTATGGATTAAATAGAAAAATGTATTTATAAAAAACATTGACTATCAAAAATATTGGCAAAAAAGGGCTCATGCTAATAAGCAGAGCAGTTTTACAATCAATAATAATGATATTATGGATATTATGAACCCATAACTATAAGTTCATGCTACGCAATCTTCAGATGAGTCAAATGGTTGAGATTTTTAAAAACCAGTAGTTTTTTACGTTTATATAAAACGTGAAACGTGTTCACGAATGGAATGTTTCCCTCTCTCTCTCCCTCTCTCTCTCCCTCTCTCTCTCCCTCTCTCTCTCTCTCTCTCACTCTACCTCCCAAGCTCCACATATATATATATATTATATATATATATAAGAGAGAGAGAAGAGAGGACAGAGAGAGAGAGAGAGAGAGAGAGAGAGAGAGAGATATGAAGACTTTTTAGTTTATATATGTAATTTACAGACGCTCGCACACACACACGCACATATATCTTATATCTATCTATCTATCTATCTATTTATCTATATATCTCTCCCTCTATACACACACACACAGACACACAGACACACACACACAACACACACACGCACACACACACACACACACACAACACACATATATATATATATATATACATACAGATGAAGACGTAGTATATATGTAAATCTACAGACGCATGCACACACACACACACACATCTCTCTCCCTCTCCCTCCCTCTCTCTCTCTCTCCTCTCTCTCTCTCTCTCTCTACATCCCTAGCCACACGCACACAACATGCATACACACACAGACACAGACACACACACACATATATATATATAATATATATATATATAGAGAGAGAGAGAGAGAGAGAGAGGGGGGAGGATGTGCGTGCGTATGTGTTTGTGTGGCGTGCGTCTGTACATTTACAACGTCTTCATCATTTAATGAGATGGATATACTTGCTCTGATATCATCTTCTCAGCCTCAGACTTGATGGCACTAAGAAGACGCCTAAGATTCATTAATCCCAATTTGTTTAAGAAGCTGGGCGATTGTCGTGAAGCCTCGCTCTCTAAACATGACTTTGGGGAAACGGCGTGGAGATGGGGGCGGCAGTTATAATAAAGAACAACTTTATTTCCTTTCATATTGCACACAGACCTCAATTTTTTTCTTTCTTACGTAAATTCTTAATGCTATTTTTATAAGCTCTCTAACCTCATATTACTTAATTCGGGATTTTCATGTTTTCTTACTAATCTTGTTTAAAAACGAACGTTACCTCGATTTGTTTTTTAATTTTCATTCCTATTAAACCTACACTTCCACCAAGACGCCATTTCCTTACCCCCACCACGACTTTGCTGCCTATTTACCATGATCTGTCTGGCGCTATATTTATTGCTGACTTGCAGTGGCGCTAATATTATTTCTATGCGAATTATCAAAAACTTATCGCATCATAAATTTTTTGCGCTTTTTTCTGTAGGAAACCCGCTTGATAAACTTGAGACTGGAGTGAACCCGATCAAAGAATCGGACCATCTGACCTTTAGGCACCCTTTTTGCGATCTTGATTCGTTGGGGACATTCTTTCCATTTACACCGTCAAAATCTGGTTAATTCTTAACAGACGATTTTTAGAGTTTTTTATTTATTTATTATAAAACTAACCCCTAACCCGAATCCCTAACCCTAACCCTAAACCCTAATCCCTAACCCCTAAAAAACAACCGGGTTTGACCGTGTAAATGTGTGTGAGTCGAGTCGCAGAAGGGGGTCATAGGCCCAAATAATCTAATGTTATAATTATGATAAAATAGCGGACAAAGTTGCGTAGGGTTATCGTCGCTGAAAATGAACACGACAGACCGAGTTCAAATTCCTGATCGAAGCCGTTTATGTTTTGTTTCGTGCTCCTACTCTTTTTAAAACGCATAAATCCAATACTTCTTCCGCTTGTATGAGTAAATTGTTGTGCAGGTTGGAGACGTTAGCGGTTGAGATAGCAATCGGTCTAGGGGAAGGAAAACTCTTGAATTCAAACCCGCTATCCCTCTCATTCCAGCCAGCCGCTAAGATTACCTTGCGTAGCATCCTGCTCGTAGCGAAGGGATTTGGACACGAACATATACTTAAATGGTTTATAATCGCTTTCTAATTTTAATTTACAGTTACCGTTATAATTAAGATTGTGTAATAACACTTTTGTAAACTCAATATATATATATATATATATATATATATATATAATATTAATAGTCATATATAATATATATATATATAAAGATATTTGAAAAACAAGTGTTCCAAAAATAAGATCGAATTTATTTATCGAATGACTAAACATTTCGGTTCTTAAACTTCTTTCAGGATGTATTATGGCGATGAGAAATGTGATGGATATTTTTAGATGACAGGAGATAAAAAAAAAAATACTTTATACATTTTTTTTTGTTGTGTAACTGTATTATCAAATACATTACACAAAAAAAAAAATTATATATTTTATCTCCTGTCATATATACCTAATTAAGGTCAAGAAAGAAAGTTTTGCAATAAAAAACTGATGCATTATAAATTCAGTTTATGCATAAATCGACACTGAAAATCATAACATTGAAATTCCCTGATTTTGATAATTTTTTTCAATCGGGCTGGGGGTAAATTTATTTATTGAAAAATACTGATTTTACATCATCTTAGACAGCGTTAATGGATCATTTGTTTACGATAAATGTGCCGGTAAAATTGACCGAAAAATTATTTAAAATTTATAAAAATAAATTAACATTATGTGATTTTTTTCACAATATAACCCGATCACAATGGGTGACCCAACGGGGTCATATCTTCTAGATATATATATATATATATATTATATATATATAATATATATATATATATATATATATTATTTATATATATTATAGATGATATGACTTTAGTAAACTCAACAGATCGTTCTAGTCTAGTTTCAACTGAAGGATACTAGTAGCAAACAACAACAAACCTGAACCAATTAGCATGCAGTAGAGACTTTTTTTACACTCACTCATATGCAAAACTTTACATTCAGTTTGAATAAGAGATAAATTACATTTTTTTAAACAATAAATTACTTAAATCAAATTTAGAAGCAAACTTGAATAATCTATAAAATCTAAGAAAAAAAAAACTCTGACACTATTTTTTTTTTAAATTTATAGTCGTGTAATTACACAATACATCATTTGCCCGGAGAAAAAGGGGTGGCTTTAGTAATAACGAACCACGAGGTTGATATGACATTAAAAGAAAGAAATCACCACACTAACCAAAGTTAATATCTTTCCCCCTGGCCACAAACCAAAATCTCTGGCCATTTGTCAGAAAAAGAATAGACATTGGTTGTCTTTATCTCAGACGAAGTGTTGATGCTAACTTGCCTTCGGGCGCCTCTCTCTCGGATGCTGAGATTTCAATTTCCTCGTTAAAATCAATAAATTTGTATTGATTAGGGATGTAAATTTGAACTCTGTTTTGTTAAGATATCTGCGTAGTTTTGGTATCTATCGGTTATTATGAATACTTAACACACTACTAACAGACTAAAAAATATCTTATGCGTGTTTTGTCTATTGAGTGGGAAGAAGGGTTATTGCCGTACTACCCCAACTTAGCGAAATAAATCAATAGTTTAGTTTGGTTGTTTGTTTTACGGCATATCCAACCTCAGCGGGTCATTAATGCCGATTAATTTGAAATAAATCAATTCTTAATGGATAATACAATTTTTTTTATAAATACATTTCTATTTACCCATAGATGCGGACTCTAACAGGTACTACCACTCCGGGTTCAGAGTGGATCGGGAGCCAATGGTGATGAAGGGGTGCTCCACATTCCCCAAACCTCCAAAACTGGAAACCTCACCATCAATAGAGTTTAACGTCATTCCCAGGACATGTAGACCCGCAAAGCCACGACTTCTAGCACCCCATTGATTTTTGATTTAAAGGAAAAGGAAAGGGGAAAAAAGGGGGGGGGTTTTTTGGGGGGGGCTTGCCATAGGGCAATAGGGTTGGGGAAAATCATATAGTGCTAGGGCTTGACTGACCAGCCGATTGATCGGGGGGGCCTCTCGGCCCGTTCTTAGCCCAAGTTAGGACAAAGTGGAGTATTGCATGTCATGAACTTGCTCATCCACCTCGGCTCTATCCTTAAAGCCAACACGTGATGCCACCCACGGCCAACAGGTGGTCCCCATTGCGGGGATCTTATCCCTCTTGCAGAGCGGGCAGTCGGTGCATTCTAATGCCCCAGCTGACAGGGGCAAATTCATGTATTCCTAGCAATATTAGATCTAAAACATAATACAGAACCACTATTAGATTACAAATAACAACAAGATAATATTTACCACGTATCCTACGTGTACAGGTTAGGCAAAAGCCCTATTAATATGGGACCACCAACAAACCGAAGGCTCATTGGTGCGGCGGGTGCAAAATGCGTTGATCGCGTCGGCATTCCCCTCAATGGGGCGCCTCAGGCACCGTGGCAATAACCCTGCCCTACCCCATTAAATCGATGGGGCAGATGTTGCTTGTGGGTATGCCCCCTGGGATCAACGATATTAATTTACTCTGTAGGGCAGCAGCCAAAGCTCGCTGAAACCCCGGCTTGACCGGAAACCCAGAAACGTATTACAGGCTTACCTGCCACAGGTTACATGTACGCACCCATGCAGACATTCTATTATCTATCTATTCGGCTAGAAACCACCAGCGTATGAGTAGCGTATGAGTAGCACTGGTATATGTTCGGTAAAGTAAGGAGCTGATGTAAGTGTGGCGCTTCAACTTCAGACACAAAAATGATCTACTTGTCTAGCGCTAGTTGAAAAGGGGATTAGGCTACCCCTCGCTGAATGGATGATAGCGACTTTAAAGGCCACCCTAACTATATATTATATAATATATATTATATATATATATTTATCATGTCGCGCTGTTGGCACGGATATCCATGACAATCTCTCTCATCAGTTCCTTTCGCTCAATCATCTCTCGGGAGTTCCTCTATTGCAGCATCCTGTATCACGCACAGAGCTGATCAATGTTACGTCTTTGCTGTCGGCCCACACTGGCATGCCCATGTGGCTTGCTTCCACCGTGGAGGACGTCGGCTTATGAGTTCGTCCTGGCTCTCCGCAGGTCCCGCGTGTCTCACTCGGATTGGTTGAGTGATATGTGGCAGGTGCCGTATAGCGTTTTTCGTGGGGGGTGTTGTTTTCCACGTCTTGTTCAGGATCACCCGCAGCATTCTTGTGCAAGCGCCTCTAGTTATATTCTCTAGTCGGCTTTATTAGGGTCCAGGGTCTGCACCATTAATATATATATATATATATATATATATAATATATAATATAATATATTCAATTGTTGTATAGATCCGTTACGGTAAGTTTCATGTTGTAATATGTACTAACACCAAAAGAATGTCTTTTTAGTGTAAACACTTCGCAGACTGAGAAATCACCAACGTGAAAGCACAATGTCTATACCAGACGCTTGACTGGCACTTTTACCAGGTTTTGCGTCTAAAATGATGTTAACATAGGAGGACTTAAGCAACGTAACCACAGTGCCTTAAATCTTACGATTTAAATAGCTTTCATAGCTGCTCGTTTAATAAAAATTCAGCAATGTTTTTATAAAAACTTTTCTTATGCAATTCCTTCGGCTTCCCATTGTAAAATAAATCATTTCCAAATCGGTCTGCTCGTGTTTATCTCGTTCGAGTTATAGAAATAAATTATATATAGAATATATATATATATTAATATATATATATATATATATATGAAAAATGTAAGCAAAGAAAGTATAAATGTGGTAATATAGGATATTTTAATCAATTTATTTGACCACGTGTTTCGGTCAGGAGTTTATCCATGTGTACATTATTTCAAACTATTATTATTTTAAATAACCCCAAATGAATGAAATAAATAATAATAGAAAATGTTCAGCACACAAAGAAAATTCGCCTTCATCAGAGTGAATCCCTTATTTCAAATATTTGAATCAACATACCGTCAGATTCACTTTCACTTTCATTTTACATATATATATAATATATATATATATTTATATATGATGTGTGGTTGTTGGTGTGTGTGTGTGTGTGTGGTGTGTTTGCAATTATATTAGAAATTTAAAAATTACAAATTCCATTACGATGTGTTAATAAGCCGACGTTGCAGTGTTTCGGTTTTGTTTAACAAACCTTGCTCAGAGCTATTCGTTTTGTTTAAGGCAAAATAATTATATTAATGAAACAAAAGTTTGCGAGCCCCTTAATTAATAATTCATTTTTCTATTCTATGTGTGTGAGTTGAGGAGTAAAGAATGGGTTAAATCCGACAAAAAATGTGGTTGTAAAATAAGGAAAAGGCGGATAAAAAACACAACTACTAAATATCAAATGATAATTCTCATCAGTTTTTTTTGCGAAGCTTTTTCGAATTCATTCTGATAACAAAATGGGTTCCCCAGTCTATTTTCATATTCTGTACCTTGTGGTGCGGTCAGAAAATAAGGGAGGTACGCTACACAGTGACAAGATGGAGGCAAAACTAAACGAAGGAGGGGAAGGGACTTCTACAAGGATTTAAATTGGCAATGAATAGAATAGATTAATGAATGTTGATATCATTTAAAAAAGAGATCAAACCCCAAAACCATGTTAGTAGCTAATGTGCTAGACTGTGAGATCGTAGTAAGAGAGTTTCGAACCCCAGTCGCGCAATACGTTATATTACAGAATTAATTTCATTGGGAAAGACTATGGGTTTAAAAGTATTTTTTAAAAACTGAGTTTCAAGATCAGGACTTTTTTAGAATCGATTTATAAGGAGTTTTGCATGATTATTTTTCCTTTCATTTCAAATTAAAAAACGTGATAAAGGTACCGTTTCAGCCTTGACAAATTTGTCAAACGGTTTTCGATTTTGCAAAAAAAAAAAAATTGCCTGGTGTTTTTAAAAGCCTTAGGATCAAAAAACAGTGGATTTGTTTGAAGTGACGTAAAAAAGTAAAATATCTTTCTCATTTTGTCCATTTAAAAGGTGGACATATGTACATGCGTTTATGCATACACAAACCTAATAGAGATATTTTAACAACATAGAAAAATACATGTATACACACATACAAAACACATGCGCACACACACACACACACAACATATACAAGCGCCAATGATAACAACCTTTCGCATATTTACAACACACTAATAATACATATACACGCATACGCAAAGAACACACAACACGCACACACACAAATCGCAACACACTACCAACATAATAAAATGTTGCATATCTATACACACATAACACAAATATCCACACACACGCACACACGCGCGCGCGCGCACACACACCACACACACACACACACACATCAATGCATATATACAAGCACCATGTAATGTGTTATGCATACACAAAGCTAATGCGAATATTTTTAATGGACATGAAAAATTATACGTACACATATAACACAAACACAACACACATACACACATATACAAGCACCACGCAAACAAAATGACGCTATTTGACACATATACCAGATACAAACACACACACACACACACACACACACCACACATATATATAATATATATATATATATATATATATATATACATACATACATACAAGCACAAATGAAAACATAGTGTCGCCTATTTACATACGCCATAAAAACACATACACACACTCAGAATAGTATACACACACAAGGACACATGCTAAAAAAAGCATACACACAAGGACACACCCAGGCACACACACACACACACACATATATATATATTATATATAATATATACAAACACCAACGTAAACAGTCATTCGCAATTTTACACACATCCATCACAATCACCCACCCATCTACACACACGCACACACACACGACACACACACACACACACACACATATATATATTATATTATATATATATATATGGGAGAAAAGTAGACAAACACGGGATGTAGTACTGAATGGATATTCATTACAGGTAGTGATGTCGACGTTTATAACGTTTATGTTCACTGTCTGAAGAAGGTCAAACAGACCGAAACGTTATGACGTCGACATCACTATTTATAATAAAATCCATCCAATACATATCTTGTGTTTCGCCACCCCAATATATTATATATATATATATATATAATATATATATATATATATATATATATATATATATATATGCCAATTCAAGCCACAGACACCGTGTTTCGACTTTTACGTATCATCAGTGTGTGAATATTCGATGCTTTGTTTACGTAGGTCTTGCATATATATATATATATATATATATAATATATAATATATAACATATGTGTGTGTTGTGTGTGTTTTGATGTGTGTGTGTGGTGTGTGTGTGGTGTGTGTGTGATGTGTGTAAGTATATTAAGAAAGATTGAAAAAACACAGTTTAAATGAGTTAAGTGGTGAGTATTGGCCGACGCTGCAGTGCTCGATCTTATTAATTAGATCATCTCAGAGCATTTGTTGGTATATGGAAGGTAATAAGAACTGTTTTATCACAGAATAACGAGAAAGGGGTTTAAAAATTATATATAATAATTTATACATATAATCATATATAATTAATTTATATATAATTATAAAAAAGTTATATATATAATTATTATTAATAATTATATATATAATTATATTATAAAAAAATTCTTATACCTTCCATGTAGAACTAATGCCCTGAAGATGATCTAATTAATAGATCGAAACACTGCAGCTGCACCAATAAACTCACCACTTAACCATTTAACCTGTTGTTTTTAACCTTTCTTAATATACTACATACCGTCGGAATACTTCCTTTTCTTCACATATATATATAATATATATAATATATATATATATATATATATAATATATATATATGTTGTGTTGTGGTGATGCTGAAGAGAGAAGTAAATTCACGACGGTATTAATATACAAGAAAAATGAAAAAACAGTTTAAATGGGTTAAGTGTTGAGTTTATTGGCGACACTGCAGTGTTTTCGATCTATTAAATAGACAGCTTCAGGGCATAAGATAAAAATTTAATATCACAGAAATGATGAGAAAAAGTGAGTGGTAACCTTCTTATTCAGTCTGTTAAAAAATTTCTGAAGTTCAAAACCGTTCTCCTTTTTTTCAAACTTCAGAAATTTTTAAACAACTGAATAGAAGGATTACCACTCACTTTTCTCATCATTCTGTGATATATAATTTCTATCTTTGCCCTGAAGATGATCTATTTAATAGATCGAAAACACTGCAGCGCGGCGCAATAAAACTCACACTTAACCCATTTAAACCTGTGTTTTTCATTTTTCTTGATATATTACATATATATATATATATTATTATATATTATGTTGTGTGTGTGTGTGTGGTGTGTGTGATTATATAATATACAAGTACAGATACATACATACACACACCTAAATACAGAGAGAAGGAGACCAAACACAACATAAAAAAATCTATTGCACATTTATATCCCTAAAGTTTGCTATTGTTAAGCTGAATTTATATTGACATAAGGTAAAATCTGGGAAAATAAATAGGAGAAAGAAGATATCTTTTCTAGGATCAAAATGTTACTGAAATGGGTAGATCCATTATATTTATATCTTTCTCTTTGTACTTCATGGTTTGTATTAGTAATCCTACGTGCGCGTTTACAGCACATTCGTCTTTGCCGCTTCAAATGCTTCGATATTCAAGCCGAAACAAGTTTGACAGCTAAAAGCCATCTATTCAGATCTTTTTTCTTTCCTCGCATAAAATCATTTGGTATTAACCCCGAAAAAGGCTTGCAGTTTGGTCTTAATATCTAATCTAGTGAAAAAAACTCCGTTCTATTCTCATTTTAGTACTACGCGTCTTTCTTAACAATGATGTTTTATTGAGAACATATATTTGTTTATTAGTTTTATTATGGGTACTAAGAATCCGAATGAGAGTTTACCTTGGAAGAAGAAAAAGAAGGGGTGACTTCATACGCACTACAAATTCAAAAGTCGATCTTTCATTCCATTATTTCTCTCGACTTTCATTCTTTGATTCCGTTTATTCAATACTTTTATGCACTCTTTTATTCCATTCTTTCTACCATTATTTCTGTATTCTTTTATTATTTGATTCCGTACTTTTAACTATTATTCTGACTTATTCATGCATTATTTCCGTTCCGTTATTTTATACCATTATTTCTCTTCTTTTTTATTTTATTTCGTCTTTCATAGATTATTCTCTCACGTTTCATTCTTGATACCGTTACCGCAAATTATTATGATCTTCTTTCATTCTTTAATCTCGCTCTTTTTACGATTATTCTGTATTCTGTCTTCTGTCATTCGTTTAACCCCTTTTTACCATTATTCTGCATTCTATTATCTTTGATTCGTTCTTTCTACCATTATTCTGTCTTACTCATTCTTTAATTCCGTTCTTTCTACCATAATTCTTGTATTCTTTCATTCCTTGATTCCGTTCTTCTACCATTATTCATTCTTTACATTCTTATGATTCCGTTCTTTCTACCATAATTCTGTATTCTTCAATTCCTTGATTCCGTTCTTTATACCATTATTCATTCTTCTTTCATTCTATGATTCCGTTCTTTTACATAATTTCTGTATTCTCTATTCCTTGAAATTCCGTTCTTTTCTCCATTATCTGTCTTCTTCATTCTTTAATTCCGTTTCTTTCTACCATAAATTCTGTTATTCTTCATTTTTTGATTCCGCTTCTTTCTACCATAATTCTATATTCTTTCATTCTTATTCCGTTCTTTTCCATTGTCTGTCTTCTTCATTCTAATCCTGTTCTTCTACCGTGATACTGATTTTTTCTCTTCCCTTGCCGTCCTATCTACTCTAATTCTGGTATTCTTTCATTCTTTGATTCCGTTATTTTTTACCAGTATTTCTGTCTTCTGTCATTCTCTTTCTTTTCTAATTAATCATTCTTCTTTGTTTATTTTTATTCCGTTCTTTCATACCATTATTTTGTTTAAAATTATTTCATTCTTGATTTATTCTCTTCATATATTATGTTTTCTTTATTCTTTAATTCTGTCTCATGTCATATTCTGTTCCCTCATTCTTTAATTTCTGATCTTTCATACCAATATCCGACTTTTTCTTACTATTCCGTTTATTCAACTCTCTTTTTATTCCGTCTTTCGCTAAAATTATTCTATTTCGTTTTCATTCTTCTATTCGTTCTCGCGATATCAATTAGTGTCTGTCTTCCTTCATTATTTAATTATGTTTATTTCATAAGTTCATTAGTCCTCTTTTCATTTCTTTAATCCGATCGTTTCATTCCATATTCTGTTCTTTTTTCATTCTTCAATTCCGAAAAGTTCATACCATTATTTTCTCTTATTATTCTTTATTCTTTATTCCAATCTCATGCCATATTCTGTCTCTTTCATTCTTTCAATTCCGAACATTCATACCATTATTCTCTCTTATTATTCTTTATTCTTTAATCCAATCATCATGCCATATTCGTTATTTTTCATTCTTCAATTCGAACTGCATTACCATATCTCTCTTATTATTCTTTCATTCTTTTCATCCGATCTTTCTGCCAATTCTGTATTTTTTCATTCTTCAATTCCGAACTTTCATACCATTATTCTCTCTTATTATATCTTCATTCTTTAATTCATCGTTTCATGCCATTTCTCTTTTTTTCATTCTGAATTCTGAACTTTTCATACCATTATTCTCGTCCTATTATTATTCCTTTCATTCTATTTCCAATCGTTCATGCCATATTTCGTCTTTTTTCATTCTTCAATTCCGAACTTCCATCATTATTCTCTCTTATTATTCTTTCATTCTTTTCATCCGATCTTTGATGACCATATTCTGTCTTTTTTCATTCTTCAATCCGAACTTCATGCCATATTTCTCTCTATTATTATTATTTTCTTTCTTATTCTTAATTCCCAATCGTTCATGCCATATTTCTGTCTTTTTCATTCTTCAATTCCGAACTTTCATATGCCATTATCTCTCTTTATATTATTATTTCATTCTTTAATTCATCGTTCATGCCATATTCTGTCTTTTTTATTCTTCAATTCCGAACTTTCAGCCATTAATTCTTCTTATTATTAATCTTCTTCTTATTTCCAATCGTTCATGCCATATCTGTTTTTTCTTCTTTCAATTCCGAACTTTCATGCCATTATTCTTCTTATTATTATTCTTTCATTTCTTTATTTCCATCGTTCAGTGCCATATTCTGTCCTTTTTCATTCTTCCTTCCGAACCTTTCATCCATTATTCTTCTTATTATTATTCTTTTTCATTCTTTAATTCCAACGTTCATGCCATATTCTGTCTTTTTTCATTCTCTCAATTCCGAATTTTTCATACCATTATTCTCTCCTATATTATTCTTTCATTCTTTTTATTTCCAATCGTTCATGTCATATTCTGTCTTTTTCATTCTCAATTCCGAACTTTTCATTCCATTATCTTCTCCTATTATTATTCTTTCTTCTTTATTACAATGTTCATGCCATATTCTGTCTTTTTTTCATTCTTTCCAATTCCGAACTTTCATACCATTATTCTTCTCTATTATTATTCTTTCTTCTTTATTTCCAATCGTTCATTGCCATATTCGTCTTTTTTCATTCTCATACGAACTGCAACCATTATTCTCTCCTATTATTATTCTTTCATTCTTTAATTCCAATCTTCATTGCATATTCTGTCTTTTTTCATTCTTTCAATTCCGAACTATTCATAACATTATTTCTCTCTTATTATTCTTTCACTTCTTTCATCCGATCTTTTGATGCCATATTCTTGTCTTTTTTTCATTCTTCAATTCCCGAACTTCCCATACCATTATTCCTCTTAGTTATTATTCTTAATTCCAATCGTTCATGCCATATTCGTTATTTATTCTTTCAATTCCGAACTTTCTACCATTATTCTCTCTTTTATTATTCTTTCATTCTTTAATTCCGTTCCTTGAGATAACTATTCTATTTTCATCCTCTTCATACCATTATTCTGTTTTCTATTACTTCTTTAATTTCGTTTTTTATGCCATTCTACATCTTTTATTCTTCATTCAATTCCTTTTATTCTTTTTTATTGTTTCTTCAATCATATTTAAACCATTAACTTAAGTTAATTCATTTCAATCCTCTCGTTTCTTCGTGCAATTATATTTCTTCTTTCGTTATTTAGATTCTGTTTTTATACTGTTGTATTACTCTTTCGTTTCTCTATTCGTTTTTTGTATAGCTGTTTTTTTACCTTCCCGTTTGCGTGTTTTAAAGAAAGCTTTTTTTTTGAGGGGATCTCTCTCTT
>CM042157.1:21615206-21626902 GCA_023376005.1 Doryteuthis pealeii
TAACAGAATTTGAAAGTGAATAATAAATAATGGAAGAAAGAGAAAAAAAGAAAAAAAAGAAAGAAAGAAAAAGAAAGAAAGAGAAAGAGAGAACGAAAGGTAACACAAAATTAGAATTAAGAAAATAAAAGGAATGAGGGTGGAGGAAACGAAAATCAAGAAAGAAAACACGAAAGAAAAAGGGGTTTGTTTTACGGCATATCAACCTCAGTGGGTCATTTAATACCGATAAAGTTTTGAAATAAATCAATTCTTAATGGATAATACAATTTTTTTATAAATACATTTTTCTATTTAACCCATAGATGAGACCCTAACAAGAACTACCACTCCGAGTCAGAGTGAACCAGGGAGCAATATGGTTGGGGCAATCGTATAGGTGCTAGGGCTTGACATTGCCAGCAGATTGATCAGAGGGGGTCTCTCCGAACGCCCGTCTAGCCCAAGTAATGATCTAAATGGTGGGTTGCATGTCACGGACTGCTCATCCACCAGGATCCCATTCTTAAGCATCACGGGTCGCCACCCACGGTAAACAGGTGGTCCCATTAGGGGAGTCTTACCCCTCTGCAGAGGTGCAGTCGGTGTATTCTAACGCCCCACCGACAGGGCGGTAAGCAAGAAAGAGTGAACTAATGAAATAAATAAATGTAAATAAGGAGGAAATCTGAATGAAAAATTTAAAAAAATTAAAGAAATATAGAAAGAAAGACGATATGAAAAAGAAATAAAGAGAATTTGAAAATGAATAAATAAATGAAATAGAAAGAAAGGGTTAAATCGAACTTAACGGACTTAAATTCCACCATCGTATATCTCTCAGCCAAAAGAAAAAGAAAATACCAAACATTAGTGAATTAACCGAATTTATTGAAATGTTCAGTCAGGATATATTAATTTTTGTTCAGGTCAGTTTTATACCACGTATCGTTGAGAATATGTGTTACGCCTAAAATATACGTGGTTGAAAATTAACTGACCTAAAAAAAATGCAAAAGTCTTTAAATAAAATAACTGGTGCATTATATCTTTTATTTATTAATATATCAACACTGAAAATTCGATTAATTCCCTGATTTTTTGTATTTTTATTCTTTCGCCGGGGTGACATACGATGATGGAATTTAGGTCCATTAAGTTCGATTTAAACAAAGAAAGAAAGTGAATATAAAAACAAAGAAGTAAGGAAATAAATGAAAGAACGTTCGAGGAAAGAAAAAGCAAGAAAAACAGAAAGGAAGAAAATATGAAAGAAAGAAAGAAAGAAAGAAAGAGTGAACGAATGAAATGAATAAATGTAGATCAGGGGTAAAGTAAAAGTAAAGTCGTCGGGGCGGCCTAATATCGGTATCAGCCAGACAGCAAGGGAGTCTATCCCCTTTTCACTTGCGCTAGACCAAGGAGATTATTTTAGCATCTGAGGTGGAGCGCCATGCCTACCATCATCTCCCCACTTTACCGCACAGATCCCTGTGCTACTCATACGCTGAGTTGGCGAGGGCCGACATCGAACCAAGAACCTTGTGGTTTCTAGCCGAACGCTCTACCGACTATATAAATTAGATTTTAGTGCACCAGAGACACGGGACACGTACCGATCAGCATCCCTGCCCATTGATTATATTCAAAATCTCATTTTATTTTATGTTTGCTTGAAATTATCATCTCAATACGAAATAATTAGTAGCTAAAAAAAATCATGGATTTGTTGATAAAATCTCAATTTCAAACAGACAGGTGTCTGGTTAAAATGTAATGAAAATTCATATAAATTCTTTAGTTTAATTTTCCTACGTTTAAATAACTAAATTATTAGTCGGAGTAAAATAAATATTTACAGTTAAATTAACATTGGCCATTCGGTTTATAGGAAGAAATAATTCAAAGCATGTATACTCAATGAAAAAAGACTCTCATGAAAGAGGAATACTAAAAGATACAGAGTTAGAAAAAGACCTTGGTGTGAATGTGGACGACTGAATTAAAATTTTCCAAACACATAGAAATACAAGTAAATAAAACAAAAAAGATAGGATTAATATGAATGCATGGTTAAAGAAATGCTGAAAAATGTATTCACTGCATTGGTAAGACCTCATTTGGAATTTGCTAATGTGGTTTGGAGTCGAAGACTAATCAAGGACATAAAACTCATTGGAGTTCACAGGAGAGCTACTAAAGTAATGAATGTTTAAAAAAAAAAAACCTTTCGTACGAAGAAAGACTTAGGAAGATTGACTTACCAAGTTTGGGTTATCGACGTACAAGATGGGATATTATTGAAGTCTACAAATATACACATGGATTTTATTCAACGAACTTTGATCTACTAAACATTGCTAAAAATATCAATACCAGGGGTCATAAATTAAAACTCTTTAAATCGTTTAAGATTTAGATAATATTTTCTGGACATTTTACTCGTTTTATATAAAATTAGCCACGAACAGATACGCATTTATTAACCCGTCCACGCGACTAGAATGTGATAAGGTCAATTCTGAAGCGGAATTTAACAGGTTTGAATTTAAATGTATCCTTCTCTTAAGACTGGTTGATATACCAAGGTTAAAGAGACCAATTTGCTCTATTATTTTCTCGCTGATGAAGGGAGAACAGTTGCCAATGGTATTACTGTTATTTGAAGTGCAACCAGCCTCGTTCCGTGTCTGACTCTTGTTGCTGTGTCTATATTCTACGACGATAACCATTACCCAATGGCCACCTCCAAGAGCCAAGAACATGTAGACTAGAAATACCTCACCATTTAAATTACATGATTATTGAGTGTTGCATTAGTCTCGATAGTCCATCTTGGATGCTTTTCCTCCCCAAACAGCCATAAAAGAATATTGGAAAAATCCATCTTACATGATATATATCTATATATCTATATATATATATATATATATATATATATATGTGTGTGTATGTGTGTGTGTGTGTGAATGAGTGAGTGTGTGTGTGTGTGTGTGTATATGTGTATGTGTGTGTGTGTGTGTGTGTTATTTATTCTGAATTGCTATTCATCACACATTGTAAAAGCTTTGAACAAGTTGTGCATGAAATTACTTCCGACATCAAAATTGAACATCCTCCATCTTTGATCCTGCTTTGTAGGCAGCCTAAACAGAATTCTTTACTAAGCAGTTTCCAGTCACATGATCGTCTGTCGTTCAACACCCACCCCCCCCCCCGAAAAAAAAGAAACGTGTAAATGAGAAGTCACATCTGAAAAGATGAGTGTGCCAAATCTCCAACTGTCTGTCCGCCATCTTAATTGCCAATTGCTTTTTAGTCATTTATTTATTTATTTATTCATTTATTTAGTTATTTGATAAATGTTGACTGTTTATAGGGAGTGGTTATATGGTGATTGCCCTGCCACAATATTTGCCGATTTTACTCTACTTATTGAGTTCATTTTAATATACATTAAGGAGTATTCTAGCATTTCATATATTATATAATACTATACAATAATATTACTATACAATCTCATATATATATATATAATGAAATGAAGAAAATTGATAAGACAAATGCGAATATATAGTTTAGTTATATATTCTTTATTTGTTCCAAACTTATTTCAACATGAGATCATAGTCATGAGAAAGGTTTCCATTGGATAAATCTGTTTGATATGCCGCAAATATACGGTATAAAATCAGAAGAAAACTACATACATTCTTTGAAACACATAAAGTATTTCCTCTCTTTCTCTTTCTCTCCGTTTCTCTTTCTTTTTCTCTCACACTTTCTCTGGACCTATCTCTGTTTCTGCCTGTCTGTCTCTGTCTGTCTCCTTATATATATATATATATATTATATATATATATATATATATATATATATATATGTGTGTGTGTGTGTGTGTGTGTTTATTTTTATATGGCCTTTTTAGCCGACAATTTTTGGAGGATATGTGCTTAATTGAAGTCATACCTAATTTTGAAAATTAATTAGTTAATAATTAATGAATATAGGCGGGCATATATGTTCAAATGTAAGGCTAAACAAATCGAGAAAATGTCAATCCCTGTAAGTACATTTTGACCTATTAGGTCTCATCAGCAAGGTTCTCTTTCTCTCCGTTTCTCTTTCTTTTTCTCTCACACTTTCTCTGGACCTATCTCTGTTTCTGCCTGTCTGTCTCTGTCTGTCTCCTTATATATATAAATATATATATATATATATATATATATATTATATATATATATATATATATATATATATATATATGTGTGTGGTGTGTGTGTGTGTGTGTGTTGTTTTTTTTTATATGGCTTTTTAGCCGACAATTTTTGGAGGATATGTGCTTAATTGAAGTCATACCTAATTTTGAAAATTAATTAGTTAATAATTAATGAATATAGGCGGGCATATATGTTCAAATGTAAGGCTAAACAAATCGAGAAAATGTCAATCCCTGTAAGTACATTTTGACCTATTAGGTCTCATCAGCAAGGTTAAAGACATGGGAGACTGTCCCGTGTGTGACTCGAAATCTCATGGTCGTCCACTGGAGTTTGAGTGAAGGCAAATCTCCTAATGTCTAGAAAAATATTTTGGGTAATATCATATTATTATATTATATTTATTATTATATAATATTATAATATTATATTTTAATATGAAAATATATATACTATATTACATACAATAATATATACAATATATATTCACATTTCATTCATAAATGGTAAAGCAAGATTATTTCACATATACAACGATAGGCATCCAGGCTGTGATCATATCAGTGCTGCGCTATGGCTGCACCACTTGGACCCTAACGAAACGCCTTGAGAATAAGCTAGATGGGAGCTGCACAAGAATGCTGTGTGCAGTCTTGAACAAGTCGTGGAAGCAGTACCCCACAAGGAAGCAGTTGCATGGCTATCTGACCACTCTCTGACAGACCATCCGAGTGAAACGGGCTAAGCACGCAGGACACTGCTGGAGAAGCAAGAACGAGTGACGTTCTCCTCTGGAAGCTGGCACATGGACATGCTAATGTCAGCGGCCCACAAAGGACCTACATAGACCAACTATCGATTTTGACGTATGAGTGTTCATACAATGAACGTCCACACAGTGATTTATTTATAGTGGTGAAGGCTTGTGTTGGACCATCCACACTTTTTGGCCCAGTCGATAGGAACGAATTGGTGCATCAAGGGTTGCCACAAACACAATCAACGACTGACCTCAGGAATTTTGAATTCAGATTTATCCCTCTCCTAGACTGGTTACCTACCCAAGGCTGAAGGGCCCAGTCTGCCCTACTATTTAACCCATAGCCGGAGGGAGAATATATGGATTCATACCTTTCCCAATGGTATTAGCGCTATGTGGAATGCCAACAGCTTCGTCTAGGAATTGAACTCAAATCGACGAATTCATTTACCACGACTCAAACCTCTAGCCCACGCACCTCCATATATATATATATATATATATTATATATATATATATATATATATATTATATATGTGTGTGTGTGTGTGTGTGTGTGTGTGTGTGTGTGTGTGTGTGTGTGTGTATTTGGTAGCATTCTTTCAATAGAAAAAAGACACCTCAGCATTAACCCTTCAAGGGTTGACATATCATAATCATAATAAGATAGATAGATAGATAGATAGATAGGAAAGTAGTTTTGGTTTATGATATGTCAACCCTTGAAGGGTTAATGCTGAGGTGTCTTTGTTTTCTGTTGTTCTTCACCTTTTTTTTTTCTCAAGCCAATATATCATGCAAAACTTGACCAGTTTTATTTTGTTTTATTACAACGATTATAATTTTTATTGTATTTCTATGAAGTATCCCATTATACCAAAGATTGACGTTTGAAGTTTGTAATATCGGACATAACAAAAGGTGGTATATATTTAGTAGACAGGGATATGGCCGTCAAATAAGTTTCATTTTATCGAACGTACCATTAAAGTTGACATCGACGAGACATAACAACCAGACACTTACAATTTAGTCGCCATTTTGACGAAACATTTTTAGTTCATTTTTTTTCTTACATTTCATTCTATTTTTTCTTTCTTTTTTCTTTCATTTCATTTTTCTTCCGTTTCTGTCTTTATTTCGTTTCTTTCTTTCGTTTTATTTTCATTTTTCTTTCCTTTCGTTTACTTCCTTACCTTTTTTCTTTCTTTCTTTCTTTCTTTCTTTCTTTCTTTCTTTCTTTCTTTCTTATCTGTTCTTTCCTTCTTTTTTCTTT
Source organism: Doryteuthis pealeii (assembly GCA_023376005.1). Taxonomy (NCBI): domain Eukaryota; kingdom Metazoa; phylum Mollusca; class Cephalopoda; order Myopsida; family Loliginidae; genus Doryteuthis; species Doryteuthis pealeii. The sequence goes on from CM042157.1 coordinate 21,621,442, forward strand.
CTTTCTTTCTTTTTTCTATTATTTTTCGTTTCTTTAATTTATTCCTTTTTTTTTCTTCGTTTCTTTTTTTTTTCTTTTTTCTTTCATTTCTTTTTTCTTTTTTTTCTTTTTTCTTTCATTTCTTTTTTTTCTTTTTTTCTTTTTCTTTCATTTTCATTTTTCTTCCGTTTCTGTCTTTATTTCGTTTCTTTCTTTCGTTTTGTTTTAATTTTTTCTTCGTTTCGTTTTCTTCCTTTCCTTTTTTCTTTCTTCTTTCTTTCTTTCTTATCTGTTCTTTCTTCTTTCTTTGCTTTCTTTCTTTCTTTCTTTTTCTATTCTTTTTCGTTTCTTAATTTATTTCATTTCTTTTATCTTTTTGTTTTCTTTTGTTTTCTTTTCTTTTTTGTTTCTTTTCTTTTTTCTTTCTTTTTTTTCTTTCATTTTTTTTCTCGTTTCTTACTTTATTTAGTTTGTTTCTTTCGTTTTGTTTTTTATTCTTTTCTTTCGTTTTCTTCCTTTCCCTTTTTCTTTTCTTTTTCTTTCTTTATTTCTTTACTTTATACTTTCCTTTCTTTTAAATTTTCTTTCTTTTTCTTTCTCTTTATTTATTTATTTCGTTTCTTTCTTTCGTTCTGTTTTCTTTTTTTCTTTCCATTCGTTTTCTTCCATTCCTTTTTTCTTTCCTTCCATTTTGCTTTCTTTCTTTCTTTTCTTTTTCGTTTCTTTATTTCTTTCCTTTTTTCTTTCCTGTTTTTCTTTTTCGTTCCTTTCTCTTAAATTTTCTTTGTTTTTCTTTCTCTTTATTTATTTATTTATTTGGTTGTTTCATTTCTTTTTTGTTTCATTTCTTTTTTGTTTCGTTTCTTTCTTTAGTTCGTTTGTTTTTTTTCTGTTTTGTTCTCATTTGTTCTTTCCTTTCATTTTCTTTCTTTCTTTCTTTCTTTCCTTCTTTTTTTTTCTTTATTTTCTTTTTAGTTTCTCTTGTTTTTTCTTTATTTCTTTCGTTTTTTCTTTCTTTACTTTTGTCTTTTTTCTTTTTTCTTTCCTTTCTTTTTTCTTTCCTTTCTTTTTCTTTCTCTTTATTCGTTGATTGCCTTTCTTTTTCTTTACTTTCTTTTATTTATTTTACAATTTCCGTGTGAGATTGTTTGTATTTCACATAGCTCTAATATCCGGAAGGAAGGTGTGTATCATTTATTCTTGGTTAGGCAACCAGTCTAGTAAAAGGAAAACACTGAATTCAAACTTGTTATACTCCACTTAAGAAATTGACCTTGTGTAGCAACCCACTCGTGCGGAGCGGTTGCTAACTATATGTGTCTATGGTAACATTCAGTTTGTCGCCTATGTGATTTTCAAACTAAGAATAATTTGAAAATCGCATAGGCGAAAAACTGACAGTTATTAAGTGGCATTGACTGACATTCATTCTCTACCTAAATTATATATTATATATATATATATATATAATATTATATATATATATATATTATTATATATTCTGCATTTCTTTCCTTTATTTTCTCTTTTTTTAAAAACATTTTAAGAAATAAAGAAAAAAAGCATATTGTATGGAGACGCGTAGGCTAGTGGTTAGAATGGTGGAAAATGGACTCGTCGATTCGAGTTCAATTCCTTGACATAGCGCTAATACCGTTGGGAAAGGTATAAATTCATGTATTCTCTCTTCAGCTATGGTTTAATTAGTAGGGCAGACTGGGCTCTTCAGCCTTGGGTAGGTAACCAGTCTAGGAGAGGAATAACTCTGAATTCAAAATCCCTGAGGTCGGTCGTTTATTGGGTTTGTGGTAACCCTTGATGCATCAATTCTTTCATATCGACTGGGCCAAACAGGGACGCCGGTGAATAATGAAAGGAAAAGGAAGAACGGAAAACGGGTCACGTAGACACGAGGCACGTAGAAAAAACTGTTCAAATATTTTCAAAAGTTAACGTTTCTGATGACGAACAATCACCTAAAGGTGATGTTCCGATACCATTGGTAAAACGGACTTTTAAATGTATTGTAAACTATATATATATATATATATATATATATATATATATATATATATATATACATTTTTTAAAATCCGTCTGTTGAGCCTGGGCTCTTAAGAATTAAAAAAAAATTTTTTAAAGATCTTTAGAGTTCTGGTTGAAATGAATTATTAGAGGATGACGGTTTGTTAAGTTTTTCTTTCTTTGAAAGTTAAATATTGTTCTGTATATAATATAATTCACTGAGTATTATACATTGAGCTCTCTTTAGGGATTCATAAAAATCCGTGTATGAATATATGTTTGCACATACAAGAGCATACAGTATGGTTATACAGTGAGATTTGAAGATCCCAAATAGAATCATCCCTTACAACCAATCATTTGAATTACCTTATATTTATATATATATATATATATATATATATATATATATAATATATCTTATTGTAATGGAGATTGTGTGTTTTTCTGTCTGTAGCCGAAACTAATATTACTATTCAAGTCACAATTCCCTTAGTTATTGACATCACATTCTCTATGATTTTATTTTTATTTAAACCTCAATTATTAATAAAATTATTTTACATTATTAATACTGTTAACCATGTCTACATACTGACAACATGCTATAATATTTATATATACAACAAAATAGTGGTTTACAGTGTGAATGGGAAGGCTAATTTGCATATTAATATTAAAAAATCGAATTTGATAAATATGTGCTTAGTATTATTGATTTCTAACTGTTTGGTTTTATTTTAATGAATGTAAGCAAAAATCTCTTCAATGAATCTTAAATGATATCCATTAACAAGAAAAAATAACTGTCATTTTATTATTTACTTCCTCTTTTAACTAAATACTTAAATTAGGAAAAAATAACAATGAAAGACGAGAGTGATGGAAGAGTAAGTTTCAGATGTTCTATTTTTTATTATACTCCCTCTGTTTCAAATCTTTTTATCTGCATTCTTATTTAGTTTCATTAGCCTTTCTGATTTAATACAATATTTTATTACATTAAAACTTAAATATTTGCACCCGGAGGGTGCATATATTTGCTAGTATATATATAATATTGTTCATATCTATAGGATCTACCTATCCCTTCCCTAAAAAACAGCGTTCACTTCGTCCAAATCAAGCTTTTAAGAATTTTGAGGCTACATGCTAACATTTCAATGTGAACATCTTCCCAATCCTGCAACCTTTTATGATGTCGTCAGAATCCACACCCTTATCAGTTCGATATATTCTTGTCATGAGAATTAAACAAATGATTTAATTACGATGTGAACGCGTATAACACGAGAGGTAATAAAAAAAAGAAAGATCAATATTTACAGGGAGAAAAGAAAGAAAGTGTTAAACCAAAAAGAAATAGTACAAGAGAGAGAGAAAGACAGAGACAGAGACAGAGACAGAGAGGGTGGGGGAGAAAGGGGAGGAGGGAGAGAGAAAGAGAGACAGAGAGAGAGACAGAGACAGAGACAAAGACAGAGAGGGTGGGGGAGAGAGAGAGAGAGAGAGAGAGAGAGAGAGAGAGAGAGAGAGAGAAAGTAAGTGAGAAAAAAAAAAAGAAAAATATTAGGTTTCTGTCCAATTCTCATTCCCAATTACGACTTGCTCCATTTCAAGCCCTAAAAAAGCAAACCAAAACAATAAAAAAACAAGCAACTCCCCCCCCCCCCCCCCAAAAAAATCAAGAACAACAAAGGACACTGAATTACCCGCTTCAGAAAACGATAGTTTCCTCATAATTGAAGTAATTTCCCACGTCTAATCCGTGATTCTTTCCACTCAATGAACAGACACTGTGTGAATGATAGACTTAATTATGACTTTTATTTCATTCTCTTGATATTGGCCTTTGATTAGAATGATTTTTCTCGGTTGCCTAAAATTGAAGGTTTTTTCTATCTTCTTTATCTATCTATCTTTTTATCTATTTATCTACACCTATTTTTCTATCTATCTATCTATCTATCATTCTATTTATCTAGTCCTTTCTTTTCTTTCTTTCTTTCTTTCGAACCCCTTTTTCTTTTTCTTGCCTAAAATTGTATTCTTTTCTTTTCAATCTATCTATCTATCTATTTATCTATTTATCTACACCTATTTATCTATCTATCTCTCTATTTATCATTCTATTTATCTAGTCCTTTCTTTCTTTCCTTCTATCTTTCGAAACCCTTTCTCTTTTTCTTGCCTAAAATTGTATTTCTTTTTCTTTATCTATCTATCTATCTATCTATCTATCATTCTGTTTATCTAGTCCTTTCTTTCTTTCTTTCTTTCTTTCTTTCTTTCTTTCTTTCTTCTTGAAACCCTTTCTCTTTTTCTTGCCTAAAATTGTATTCTTTTCTTTCTCAATCTATATCTATCTATCTATTATCTATTATCTACACCTATTTATCTATCTATCTCTCTATTTATCATTCTATTTATCTAGTCCTTTCTTTCTTTCTTTCTTTCTTTCTTCTTTCTTTCTTTCGAAACCCTTTCTCTTTTTCTTGCCTAAAATTGTATTCTTTTTTTCTCAATCTATCTATCTATCTATCTATCTATCTATTTATCTATCATTCTGTTTCTAGTCCTTTCTTTCTTTCTTTCTTTCTTTCTTTTTCTTTCTTTTTTTGAAACCCTTTTTCTTTTCTTGCCTAAATTGTTTCTTTTCTTTCCAATCTATCTATCTATCTATCTATCTATCATTCTATTTATCTAGTCCTTTCTTTCTTTCTTTCTTTCGAAACCCTTTCTCTTTTTCTTGCCTAAAATTGTATTCTTTTCTTTCTCTATCTATCTATCTATCTATCTATCTATCTATTTATCTATCTATCTATCTATCTATCTATTTATCTAGTCCTTTTTTTCTTTCTTTCTTTCTTTCGAAACCCTTTCTCTTTTTCTTGCCTAAAATTGTATTCTTTTCTCTCTCTATCTATCTATCTATCTATCTGTCTATTTATCTATCATTCTATTTATCTAGTCCTTTCTTTCTTTCTTTCTTTCTTTCTTTCTTTCCTTCTATCTTTCGAAACCCTTTCTCTTTTTCTTGCCTAAAATTGTATTCTTTTCTTTGTCTATCTATCTATCTATCTGTAGTGAGAGAGGAGGCCTACCTCATGCAAGGCGTGAGGACTTGCCGTATTCTCGAAGGAAGCGGGCTAGGCTTTGTCTGGCGTGTAGGACTGACCTAGAGTCGAACCCGCTTCCTTCAGAATGTGAGAGCTGTGGACGATCAGTGAAATAAGAAATAGCATAGTGGCCCGGATGTAGGTGGTCGCACCGTGCTGACGAGTGTCGCACGTGCTGCACGGACAATTATGAGTGAGGAGCCCGGATGTGGTGAGACTAAAGGTGTATTTAAAGGACTTATTCACAGAACCAGGAGAACGACTGCAGTAGTATTTTGTTGTCGAGACGAGCGGGACAATAAATAATTTTGGATATTGGATTTGAGCGTATCTTCTCT
>CM042157.1:21627002-21634502 GCA_023376005.1 Doryteuthis pealeii
CCCAAAAAAATCAAGAACAAAACACAAGACACGAATACCCGCTTTCAGAAAACGATATCTTAGTTTCCTCATAATTGAATAGATTGTAATTCCCCACGTCTAATCCCGTACTGATTCTTTTCCCCTCCACATGAAAACACTGTGTTGAATAATAGACTTATTATGACTTTTATTTCACTCTTGATATTGGCCTTTTGATTAGAATATTTTCTCGTTGCCCTAAAATTGAAGTTTTTTTTATCTTTCTTTATCTATCTATCTTATCTATTTATATACACCATTTTTCTATCTATCTAATTCTATCTATCTATCATTCTATTTATCTATCCTTCTTTCTTTCTTTCTTTTCTTTCGAACCCCTTTTCTTTTTCTTGCCTAAAAAATGTATTTCTTTCTCAATCTATCTATCTATCTATTTATCTATTTATCTACACCTATTTATATATCTATCTCTTCTATTTATATTCTATTTATCTAGTCCTTTCTTTTCTTTTCCTTCTATTCTTTCGAAACCCTTTCTCTTTTTCTTGCCTAAAAATTGATCTTTTCTTTACAATCTATCTATTTCTATCTATCATTCTGTATCTAGTCCTTTCTTCTCTTTCCTTTCTTTCTTTTTCTTTCTTTCTTTCTTCTTTTTTTTTGAACCCTTTCTCTTTTTCTTGCCTAAAATTGTATCTTTCTTCTCAATCTATCTATCTATCTATTTATCTATTTATCTACACCTATTTATCTATCTATCTCTCTATTTATATTCTATTTATCTAGTCCTTTCCTTCTTCTTTCTTCTTTCTTTCTTTCTTTTCGAAACCCTTTCTCTTTTTCTTTGCCTAAATTGTATTCTTTTTTTTCTCAATCTATCTATCTATTATCTATCTATCTATTATCTATTCATTCTGTTTATCTAGTCCTTTCTTTCTTTTTCTTTCTTCTTCTTTTCTTTCTTTTTTGAAACCCTTTTTTCTTTTTCTTGCCTAAAATTGTTTTCTTTTCTTTCTCAAATCTATCTATCTATCTATCTATCTATCACTATTTATCTAGTCCTTTCTTTCTTTCTTCTTTTCGAAACCCTTTCTCTTTTTTTGCCTAAAATTGTATTCTTTTCTTCTCTATCTATCTATCTACTATCTATCTATCTATCTATTCTATCTATCTATCTATCTATTTTTATCTAGTCCTTTTTTTCTTCTTTCTTTCTTTCAAACCCTTTCTCTTTTCTTTGCCTAAAATTGTATTCTTTTTCTCTCTCTATCTACTATCTACTATCTGTCTATTTATCTTTATTCTTTTATCTAGTCCTTTCTCTTTCTTTTCTTCTTTCTTTCTTCCTTCTATCTTTCGAAACCCTTTCTCTTTTCTTGCCCTAAAATTGTACTTTTCTTTGTCTACTATTCTATCTATCTGTAGTGAGAGAGAGGCCTACCCTCATGCAAGCGTAGAGACTTTTGCCGTATTCTCGAAGAAACGGCTACTTTGTCTGGCTGTAGACTACCTAGAGTCGAACCCGCTTCCTCAGATTTTGGGAGCTGTGACGATCAGTGAAATAAGGAAATAGCATAGTGCCCGCGGATGTAGTGGTCGCACCGTGCTGACGAGGTGTCGCACGTGCTGCACGGGACAATTTATGAGTTGAGGAGCCCGGATGTGTCTGAGACTAAAGTGTAATTAAAGAACTTATTTCTCACAGACCAGGAGAAGAACGACTGCAGTAGTTAATTTTTGTTTGTCGAGACGAGCGGACAATAAATAATTTGGAATTGGATTTGGAGGCGTGATACAGTTGGGAGTTTGTTTAGACTGTCAGATTGGAACCTGTGTCAGACGTTGACTGTGACCCCCCCCCCTGATAGACTATCTATCTATTCATCTACACCCTATATATCTATCTATCATTCTATTATCTATCCTTTCTTTCTTTCTTTCTTTTCTCTTTCTTTCGAAATCTTTCTCTCTTTTTCTTGCCTAAAATTGTATTCTTTCTCTTCTCTCTTTCCCGGGCTATCTATCTATCCTATCTAATCTATCTATCTATCTAGTCCTTCCTTTTATTCTTTTTCTTCCTTTTCTTTTCTTTTCTTTTCTTTTCTTTTCTTTTCTTCCTTCCTTTCTTTCTTTCTTTTTTAGAACCCCTCTATTTTCTTGCTGAAATTGTATTCTTTCCTTTCCATTTCTTCATCCTATCTATCTATTCTATCTATCTATCTGTATGTCTGTCTCTATCGAGTGTCAAACTCCTTCCTTACTTTCTTTTCTTTCTTTACCTTTCCTCTTTCTTTTTTTCTCTTTCTTTCTTAAGAAACCCTTTCTCCTTTTTCTTACCTAAAATTGTAGTATCCTCTTTCTTCTTCATCTATCTATCTATCTATCTTCATTAGATTTGTTTGTTTGTTTTTTTGTCCAAAATTTTAGTGTAGTCTACTAAGTCGTCGGGTGGCCTAAAGCCAATCAGCAAGGGAGTCTATCTCCTTTTCTCTCTGCGCCTGACCAAATAGATGTTTTTTGCGTCTGAAGTAGAGCGCAACACCTACCATCAGCTCCTTATTTTACCGTACAGATCCCTGTGTTACTCATACGCTGAGTTGGGCGAGCCGGTATCGAACTAGGAACCTTGTGGTTTCTAGCCGAACGCTCTACCTATTGAGCTAACCCGGCCCTATATGTAGTCTCGTACAAGGTAAGAAATAACTGGAATCCTGTAAGGATCGAACTCACTCACAATAGTCTGCTAAACATTACACCATGTGAGACGCGGCATGTAATTTTATGTAGTAATCGTTCCATATTATTTTAATCTGATAGAAAAGTTTGTTGAATGACAAGTTGGGATGAAAATCTTGACCTTTTTCCCAGTGTAGAAAGGTACTTCAACTAGTATTTTGTAAAGTAGACTTACCTGTAGATAAAAAAGGCTGTCACCAAAACAATAAGCAGCAGAACCCCTAGTACAATTATGACGATTCCATATTCAGGGAATGGTTCTGAAAAAAAAAAGAAAAGAAGATTATTGGAAAGGCAAAAACAATTGCGCATATAATTTTATTGTTATGTTAGTGATTTTAATGGCATATCAACCCTTGTGGGCTATTTAATGCAACATCTAGTTTTTGTGTGATTTGTAAACGAATTAGTTGGGAAATTCTTGTTTGGTTTGGTTTTATAAACGTATATAAATAATTTTCATTAACTTACAAACGAATGGGACCATAACAGGTACTACCATTCCGGGCACGACTAGAACTGGGAGCAATGACAAGATGAGGCTTAATGTGTATTATTTTGATTTTTCAGACTGTTGTCCTCATCTTTTTTGTGATATATAAAAACGCAACGTTTCAGCTGTTGTACCCTCTTACCTTCTTCAGGTGTCCTCATTGTCTATCCAAGCATAGCAATGATTCAACCTGGGAAATCATTTTGAATAGTTTGACTGTTGAGCAAACAAAACATTAAAGATCTTATGAAGAACATTTAAATAATGACATCTCTGTTTATTTTAGAAATTGAAATATCGGGGGAATAACTATTCATTAAATTTCAATGCTAACGAATTTCCAAAAACGCCAATAAACAATATTTTTTTTTTTGGGGGGGGGAATGATCAGGACAGTTTCCAAATAATGATATCATTATTTGGATGAGATTCAAATAACTTTGTTTGCTCAACAGTCAAAATATTCAAAAGAATTTGCCAGGTTGAATCATTCACAGAGCTCCATTTCTGTTTGAATTGGCGCCATTTTGAGTTGACTTTGCGAGATTGAAATAATATTTGGTACCTCTAGTATATGTTTTCTCCGGATACTTACCGTATACAGATAAGGGTGCTCTTCCAAATGTGATCTACCGAGTTGTTTACATTCCAATATGTGATCTACCCATTAACTACCCATTATTTTCCCATTAAACTAACCCTAAATCCTGTCTTCTTTTTTTTGCTAGTAGATCACATGCCATGAATAGTAGATCAATAGTAGATCACAAACCTTGGTAGATCACATTATTGAAGAACACAGATAAGTCTCGTTTTAGTTGACTCTCACTGGTGTTGCCATCACGGGATGAGGCGCGTGTCTTTGTTGTCGTCGTGAAAATGACTGGGCTCTTCAAGCTAGGTTAGGCAATCAGTCTAGAGGGGAAAATCTCTGGTGTCACATTCCTACCGTGCGGTGGGGGTTAAATATGTAAATTACATTATTAATTAATTAATATACACTAAGTTTTAAGGATCCGCTTTTCTTTTGAAGAAACTAGTCCTGTTTGAATTGCTGTAACGATATTGGCCATTTCATTTTTATTTCAATGGAAAAAATATTGATTTGCCCATACAGAAAATGATTTACAAGCAGAACGAATTAAACTCGTAAGTCAAGTTCAACTGTATATGTTCTCAAGAAGATAGTTTTCTGTTTCGTAGGTATTGCAAGGTTTTCTAAATAAGAATTTTTTTCTTTGAGTTTTTAATTTTCTTCGTTTTAGTTTTTTTTTTTTCCTCATTCATCTTGCTTAATGTTGTATGACATGAAATGTTAAATTTATCGTTGTGTATTTTTGTAACCTATTTCACCACCCATCAGGATTTAATCTCACTTATCCACGCGGGGGGTAATAATTAGAGGCAACTGCAGGTAGTATAACACACAAGTCTATTTTGAAAGCAAAATGTCTCAACCCTAGACTAAAAAGTTCATTTTTCCTTGACCTGGTTCGAGACAACTTTATGACTCAGCAAACATGAATAATTATTTAACTCTCTAAGTATTATAGTTTTGTTTTATTTTCATGCCTTAAAACATTTAATATCAATTGGTTGACACTGTCATAATAATGTAAATTAATTAATAATTAACTGTAAATAAAAGCGCCAAAGGCCATATTAAGGACAACGCTGAAGAAAGCACCATCATACCTTCAAGCGTGGAAATCTGGCCTCCAACCAGAGTTGGTTGAGACGCGACCGCACAGGAGCTGACGTCAATATCGAGATTAACAGGTTGCCCAGCCGACGGACACTCTCGTCATTCATGAACCACACCACTAGTGCATGTAGTATCATACTCAGGTGTTTGTGATGTTATTCAACAGTAAAAAAGAAGTCAAGTCGAGTGGGTAGGGTAAAATGAGACAAGTGTATTATAAAAGGTACAAGAACGGCTAGCTTGCCCTAAACGGTAACAGTACAAACTTTTCACTCGTGTCTCACTATTTATAGTGAGAACCGTTTTATATTCTCCACTGTAGAACGGCCGGTACAACACTCAGCACTTAAGACATCAGCCACCGCCTATAAACATGAGATAAGAAGGTTGAGGATTTGTTATAGAGCAGTACGTCCATAAACAACATAAGTTATTTACGAGCTTAGCCTCAGATGCGGCACAAGCCAGAATATGGTCGACCCAGTGAGAAGTCGAACTCACAACAATGGTCTGACTAATCTAGCTTGCTAACCATTATACCAAATGAGGTGCCCACACCATGTTTATATATTATTACTAAGCTTAGCTCAGATCGGCACAAGACCAGAAGATGGCGCCCAGTGAGAATCACTCAACTAACAATGGTCTGCAATCTAGCTTGCTAACCATTATACCAAATGAGGTCCCACACCATGTTTATATATTATTTACTAAGCTTAGCTCAGATGCGCACAAGAACCAAGAAGTATGGGCCCCATGAGAATCGAACTCGACTAACAATTGGTTTGCCGAAACGAGGCTTGCTAACCATACACCACATGAGGTACCCTCGGAACAATCATTATAGTTTCTATGTCAAAGTGTTACGCCTTTAGGGCCGTCCTTCTCCTTCAAGCAAGAGCGCTTGTTCAGGGAGAAAATCCTTGGTAATGCTTTGGTAAAAGAATCCTCAGTATTGTAAGTTCCTTCGTCAATGTTTGCAAGTGGACTATGAAAGTATCAGTGTTTAAGTAGACAGGTTTATAGCTGTTGAATGGCCAAGGAATAAACCACGTGATCTCACCCAGTCTATGAATTTAGGTGGGGAATTGTAGCACACCTTATATATAGAAATATTCCAACAAAATGTAGTTTAGTTTCATACACAAGACACCCTTTTTGTTTGTTTGGTGGTTGTCTTATCCCTTTACAGTCAGTGTATTCTAAGGAAAAGTGAGACTGGCTTAAAGACTCCAATTTTAATTTTAATTCAAAGTTGAGCATATCCTCTAGACTGTTTGCCCATCAAGGCTAGAGTGTCTGTTTTGTAACGCTCGTGTTTACATAATCGAAGAACAGAATACAACGTAACAAAATGATATATTAGTATTATCTGCGTTATTCGGACTATTGTCCTTATCTTCATTGTTATCTGTACAACGTTTCGGCTGATATGCCTTAGTGGATAAGGTAGTTAGGTTAAGACAGTTCTAAGAGACAATTATCTCTGGATTCCGGGTTCAATCCTGAGCGGTGGCAGTAACACAAAAAATAATTAACAATAACTAACAATAATTAACACAACTTCTACCCCAGCTATGGTTAGCGGAATGAGAACAGGATACACCCGTGGACTGAACAAAGGGTTAAGTTCAAAGTTCCATGATGGCTCCCGATTACGACAAGAAGGTTCCTGACTACGACAAGAAAGTTCCCGAGTTCGAAAAGAAGATTCCCGAGTCCGACGAGAAATACCTGAAGAAGGCCGGAGGGCATATCGACCGAAACGTTGTACAGATAACAATGAAGATGAGGACAATAGTCCGAATAACGCAGATAATACTAATCATTAAGCCTCATCTCAAACATTCATAGAAAAATGATATATAATTCATCACAACCGAATTTGATACATTAAAACAGAAAATAAGACAAACGAAAAGATTGTTATTTATTCGTAACGCCAGAGTCTTTCCTAGAACAATACGGTATCGCTTGAATACCAGGGTGCACCGACCAATCTATGACGGAAGTACCTCCATCTAAACAGCACGGTACCTCCATTTATACCTAATACAAGTCAGCCATTAATTAATGCTATTATCAACGATATATCAACAGAGTTCCTATTTAATTACAACGTTATTTATTGACTGATTTTAAAGGCCTGTCAACCCGTCTGGGGTTATCTTGTGCCTAAGATTTGGGACTTATATTCAACTAGAAGCCGTTACCCGACTTCAGCTCGGTAGAAGAGCATTAAAAAAAGATAGTCTCGCAAATCCATTATTACTGAACTACTACTACTACTACTAATACTACTACTACTACTACTACTACTTATAATAATAATAATAATAATAATAATAATAATAATAATAATAATTGTTCTGTTAAAACACAGATTGAGTGAATGAAGGTAAATGCATTTTATTTATGATTTAATTTTATCTTTAATATATGCAATGGCCTTCGAGTGGCTTTTAAATGATCCTAGAATGCTGGTTTGAGTTTGAAAAAAATAAGAAAAATAAAATATAAAATATACTAGACAAAAATTAAATACTAATAGTATTATCTTAGAATACACAAGTAAACCCAAGTA
>CM042157.1:21639502-21644502 GCA_023376005.1 Doryteuthis pealeii
AACGAAATTATGGTAACGAAATTATCTGCATTGTCACGTGAAAAAGAGAAATCGAGACAAAGTCACAGATGTGAGGGATTCTGTGTGTATTATATTATGCAATGTAAATTATTAAGGTAGGTAAATAATAAAAACATAGTGACGAAAGTATCTACAGTGTTGTGCGTAGGTATTGTGTGTATGTGTTTTGTGTGTGTGTGTGTGTGTGTGTGAGAGAGAGAGAGAGAGAGACAGACAGACAGACAGACAGACAGACATAAATGATTCTGTGTGTAATATAAAGAATATAAAGACGCAAGCAATATAAAAAAGTTTAGGCAGAAAAAGAACAAATCATAGTGACAATAATATCTGCAATGTCGAATTTGAGTGAAGAGAGAGAGAGAGAGAGAGAGAGAGAGAGAGAGAGAGAGAGAGAGAGAGAGAGAGAGGGAGGTACAGACAGACAGACAGGCGTAAATGATTCTGTGTGTAATATAAAGCAATATAAAAAAAATTTAGGCAGAAAAAGAACAAATCATGGTGACAATATATCTGCAATGTCGAATTTGAGTGATGAACAGAGAGAGAGAGAGAGAGAGAGAGAGAGAGAGAGAGAAAGAGAGAGACAGAGAGAGACAGAGACAGAGACAGAGACAGAGACAGTCAGGCAGACAGACAGACAGACAGACAGAGTCAGAGCGAACGAGCGAGGCTAACAGACAGATAGACAGATGTGTGTACTTTTTTGTATTATCATAAGTAATATAAAAAATTATTGTAGAAAAATGAACAAAAAGTACAGAAGCGCGAATAGATAAGTTATTAAAAAATAGCAACCACAAGAAAGAGGAGATGACAAAGTTCAACATCTCTTCCAGTGGGCTATGTATAACATGATATGCTCGATCCACTACCCTGGGCCGAGTATCACCGAGGTCACCCGCGATGACCATTTAAGTGGCGACAGAGACTGGCTAGATGATGTTAGTCATCCAAGGGGGAAATGGGTTGTTGAATGTTCTGTTACCCAAAAATAAGATGAACGATTTCACAATTTTATTTTCAAAGTGTTAGGATTAATTCAAAGAGAGGTAGCTCAGTTATTCAAGTTGAAAAAAATTTTTCCCGAAACAAGAGCTGTCTTACAAGAATAAATTATTAAACACCAAAAAACCGAAAACAATAATAATTTACAGAAATAGTCCTAATGAAAAAATGGTAAGGAACATATGTCAGTGGGCTAGGTGTAACATGATATGCTCGATGCTTGGCCAAGTCTGAACAAGGTCATCAGCGAATGATAAAAACCAACTCCAAACCCCCAAATGGCAAGAATTAACAGAAATGGCCATCATATAAAAGACGTAAAGAAAGTCGTAAAACGAAAGAGAACAATTCAGAATTAGATGACATTCAATGAATTTGTCTTTAAAAAAAAGACGGGGAGAAAAGAAATCGGTTTAAAATGGCGGACGTTATAAGCTTAAACGTTGTTCAATTGCACCCAAAGTGGCACTCAATCACAGACCCCACACCCTTTCAAAAAATAAAAGAGACGACAACAAAAGAAAAGAATTCATTCATTAAAAAGGAAAAAAAAAAAGAAATTGATAAATACAAATAAAAAAAGATCGCAAAAGTAAATATTAGAAAGGAAATGTAACTACAGACAGCCATTGTTGAAAGTAATGAACCGAACGACACAGACGTAAAAACATATAAAGTTTTTTTAAATAACACAAGTAGAAATCACTGATTCCCAAGGAAACAAAGCAACAATGAAAATATTTAAGAGTAAGGATGGTCTACTAATTGAATGTGACACGTTGCATTATATATATATATATATATATATATATATATATATATATATAATATATATATATATATATACTGCGTTTGGCACACCGTTCCAGTAAAAACTGAAACAGTGACAATCTCACACACACACACACACACTATATATATATATATATATATATATATATATATAATATATATGCACGTTGAATTAAACAAAAGACACATCTCCTGTTTAACAATTTTATTTGTGATTTTTTTTCAAGTTTTCTGGCCGACTTTTTAATATTTGGGTGGAATTCACAACACTTAATATATATATATATATTTTTTTTTTTCACAGCACCTAAAATTACATTCATGCCCCCACTCTAATTACCGAAATATCTTAACGGAAAATACACACATTCCGCACAAAGAAAAAAATAAACAAAAACTCAAAATACTAGAAGCTTTATACAGAAAACAATATAAACCATCTTTAAACCAAATTAATTTCCAATGCAGTACAAACATTTTAAAATGCCTATAGCAACTTTCCATCAATTCTCCTCCACATCCATTAATATAATTTGAAAAACTGGAACACATCACCCCTGATGATGGACTTGAACTTTGGTGGCCAAATATTAAAAAGTTGGCCAGAAAACTTGACAAAATCACAAATAAAATTGTTAAACAGATGTGTCTTTTGTTTAATTCAACATGCATAAATGATAAAATGCTGCCCAAATACACACACACACACACACACACACATATATATATATATATATATATATATGTGTGTGTGTGTGTGTGTGTATCGGGGCAAAGCAGCCCAAAGCAGCCCAAATTATCAATTTAATGAAAGGTTCATATTTTAACTTACATCGGCTGGGGCGTTAGAATGCCCCGACTGCACCTCTGCAGAAGAGTAAGACTCTCCCAAATGGGGACACCCGTTGGTCGTGGGTGGCGACCCGTGATGCTTAAGGACGGAGTCTTGGTGGATGAGCAGTCCATGACCTGCAACACTCCACTTAGACCCATAGGCTAGACGGGCGGTCGGAGAGGCGTCTCCGATCCATCGGCTGGTCACGTCAAACCCTATCACGTGTATGATTGCCGCAACCCTATTGCCCTTATGGCCAGCCCCAACCCCTTTTTATCATATGGGTGTTAGAAGACGCTGGCTGAGGGTCTACATATCCTGGGAATGACGTTAAACTCTATCTGATGGTGAGGTTCCAGTTTTGGAGGTTTGGGGAATGTGGAGCACCCCTTCGTCACCATTGCTCCCTGGCCCACTCTAACCCGGAGTGGTAGTACCTGTTAGGGTCCCATCTAAGGCTTAAGTAGAAAATTGTATTTATAAAAGAAATTGTGTATCCATTAAGATATGCCGTAAAAAAAAAACTAAACCAAATCAAACCTAGACCAGCCACTCCTAGATACAATAACACCCTTACACTGTAACACTTGTAACACCGACTCTATCGTGACGTCCGCCAAACTCCGGGAATAAAGTTTGGTAGGTAGTGTTCATATAATGACATTTAGTAAATAACTTGGATATGGTTATTTGTTTATATAGAACTTTTCGGTGGCGTTTTCTCCGAGACAGATGATTAAATTGGTCAGACCACTTTCAACTTCAGCTAGCTCTCGTCCCGGCCAATGTACTTTGTACCTGTCCTTTTCCTCTCATTCAAATAAAGCTTGATTGTTTCTCTCGAACAGTAACAGCAGCAGCAGCAGCAGTGGGTTCTCCAATTTAAAGTAATTGGGCACAAAGAGACCGTTTCAATCGCTTTCTGCACAATAAGCATCTGAAATACCGAGGCAAGTTTAAAGACGATGAAAGTTCAACTTTAAATTAACAGGATGCGTTTGGTTCGATTGGAAATGCCATTATCTTTTTGGGTGACAGGGAAGGAAGGGGTAACAACCGTATGCAATCGTTTACAGAGGCTACGATCCAGCGAATGAATCGCAAACAATTTATGGCCCATAATGCATTGCAAACAATTTATCGCCCACAATTGACAGCTGTAGACAATTCACGCCTTGCAATTCATGTCTAACAATTCACCCACCAAATTTCATTGATTGATTGATTTTAAAGGAATGTAAACCCGTCTAGAGTTACTTTATGCCTAGCTATTAGGGATTCGCATTCGTTGTACGTTCATATTTAATTTTTTCTGTGGTTATTTCTGAACCCGTTCACTTCATCATCATCCTGTCGCGCAAGTAGCACGGATATCCATGACACATCTCATGCCAACCCTCCCTATCATTCATTGCCCCTGGGAGCTCATCGGCGCTGCATCCAGCATCCAAACATAGTTGGTCAATATAGGTCCTGGTTGGGCGGCGCACACTAGCACGCCCATGTTTGGCTTCCACAGGAGTATGTCGCTTATGAGCTCGTCCTTGCTTCTCCAGCAGTGTCCCGCATGCCTAGTCCGTCTCACTCGTATGGTTGGGGAGATGGGGGGGGGGTAAGTGATATATATATATATATATATATATATATATATATATATATATATATATATATATTCTCGTCGCGAAGGAACATATTCCTGCGTTGTTCCTCTAGTAAGATATTCATGTCAATTCTTAAAATGGTCAATGGACTCCGACAGATGGCTAAAGTAAATTGATGACGATTCACTAAACCAACGGATGATATATACAGGCTAAAAGAAAGGAAGAAGAGAAACTGCCGCATGGGGATTGCAGCCAATTTGAGGACTCAAAGAATACACCTTGACAAGCTTAATAAGGGAAACCTCAAGACACAAACTCTCTTATGAGAGCCGCACAAAATAATGTCATAAGAACCTAAGTCTGAAGATCGCATAGGCGGGAAACAGTGAGCAATCAGGCTCCGTTAAATTCATGTCCACACTATGTTAACTTATATATATATATATGAGAAGTAAACAAACAATGTGTTTTGATATGGCTTTTTTAGCCGACAATTTTTGGGAGAATATGTGATTAATTGAAGTCGTACCTAATTTTGAAAATTAATTAATTAATAATTAATGAATTAGGCGGGCATACCTATTCAAATTTAAGGCTAAACAAATCGAGAAAAATCAATCTCTGTATGTACATTTCGGCCTATTAGGTCTCATCAGCAGAGCTATAGACAGGAAGACCGCTTTGTGTGATATATATATATATATTTGTGAATAAAAAGGCCTTAAATACCATGGGTATCG
>CM042157.1:21649502-21652002 GCA_023376005.1 Doryteuthis pealeii
CGTATATAGAAATGCCTGGGGCGGAGGTTAGATATACAAAATCAGGAAGGACACATTTCTCAAAGGAAATAATTGACATAAAATGTCCTTCTTACTTGATCGATTTCGTGAGAGGTGTGAAAGATACGGTGTGACCCAGAGAACGTGGGATATAACGGCAGCTGCAGAAATTGATCAGTCTGTGCCAAAACCTCAGGCGTTTTGGGTTGTCCTTTGTGTTCCCCATAATATTATTATTATTATTATTATTATTATTAGTAGTAGTAGTAGTAGTAGTAGTAGTATTTTCACTCCTTTTGAGTTTTTCACATCAGCGTTAGCTGATTGTATTTCACTGGAGTCTGAGTGACAACAAATCTCCTCAGGTCTCCAGGACTCTTCTGAGTATTCTAGCCGATTGTAGCAGTGCAGTAGCCTGGATGGTCTCTATTCTCCCTCTGATTTCTAGATCCTCTAGTCTTTTTTCCAAGTTTTTTTGGACCGTTCCAAGTACACCAACTACAATTGGTATCACTTTCACTCTCATGTTCCACAGCTTTTTCAATTCTTTGACACGGTCTAGGTATTTATCCATCTTTTCCTTTTCCTTCAGCTTCACCCTGTTATCTGCTGGGACCGCAAAGTCCACCAGTTGACACGTTATCTTTCTTTTCTTTTTTTTCTTTTTTTTTGTTTGTTAATCAACACTAGGTCTGGTCTCCTGGCTGAAATAGGGTGATCCGTATTTATCTCAACGTCCCAGAGAATTTATGCGTTTCATTCTCAAGAACAGATTCTGGTTTATGCATATACCCTTTTTGTGTGGTGGTTTTTCACTGGAGTCTGAATGACAAGAAATCACTATCGGTGAAGTTATTATATGTATTTTATATATTTAGTTTTTTCTTTTTTTTTTGCCATTGTTGGGTGTGACCTTTTCCATTTGCATACATCCTATCCTTCTCAGGAAATAAGCAGTTCCGCAAAGTACAATGTTCGTATTTCATGTAGGCCGGAACTACCACGTAAGCAATCAATAGGTTTTTCTCTGTCCCTTTTCTTATCAAATACAAGGCTCCGGCTATTACTGATGCAGTGGTTGTTTTAGGGTACTGACTATTACTGACATGGTGGTAGTTTTAGCACTGCAACTTTTATTCTCACAGTAGTAGTTTTAGGACTCCGAATATTACTGGCACGATGGTAGTGTTAATGCTCTTATCATCACTCACATGGTGGTAGTTTCAGGGATCCGATTGTTACTGGAACAGTGGTAGTATTAGTGTTTCGGTCTGGTCTTCTTGCTGGGATAAGATGATCCGTTTTTTCTCAAAGTCCCAGAGAATTTTATGCTTTTCATTCTCAAGAACAGATTCTGGTTTATGCATATACCATTTTGTTGTATGGTCAAAATTTAATTTTTTGCATAATTCTCAGTGGATCCCCTTTCTTTTTTGTTAATCAATACTGGTCTTCTTGCTGGGCTTATTACTATTCACTCCTTTTGAGTTTGATGGTTTTTCACTGGAGTCTGAGTAATAGCAAGTCTCCTCAGGTCTCCAGGACTCTTCTGAGTATTCTGGCAGATTGCAGCAGTGCAGTATTCTGGATGGTCTCAATCTTTCCTCTGATGTCCAGATTTTCCAATCCCTTTGGGACCGTTCCAAGTGCACCAACTACAATTGGTATCACTTTGACTTTCATAGTCCATAACTTTTTCAGTTCTCTGGCAAGGTCCAGGTATTTGTCCATTTTTTCATTTTCCTTCAGCTTCGCACTGTGATCTGCTGGATTATTATTATTATTATTATTATTATTATTATTAGTAGTAGTAGTAGTAGTAGTAGTAGTTGTAGTAGTAGTGTTTTTTTATTTAGTATTTATTGAAAAACGCATTTGAAAAATTAAAAAGGAAAATAATGTAACCTCGTGTTTGATTCTGTCAAAGAATTTTTTGAAAAACCGGAAATGTTGCTCTGGATATTTAAACAGTTTAATGGTCCATTTTAATGGGCGTCCATTTTGTGCAAAATGCATCAGAGGAAAATGATCGTCTTTCATCAAAATATTTCACCTTGATATTTTTCGTTGTTTGATTTCACATTTCATTTACAATTAAAAAAAAAGAAAAGAAAAGAAAAAAATCCCCCACAGACACAAACACACCGTTAAGTGACGAAACATTTCTAGCGGGAACACATAAAAATTCGTAAACTAAAAACATGCAAATTTCTCCATTTTGTGCAAACAGTCTTTAAAATACTATATAAAAAAATCAACAGAAATAAAGTATCAGTTTTAACATTAAAATGTTCCCCTGTTAATTCAAATCGATCTAACTGCACGAATGACTTTCTATATCGGTGTCCTTTTCTCTCCTTGTCTCTCTGGTTCTCTTTAACAACTTTCCATCTCCCACCATTCTTTTTGCAATGACTAACAAGCTAAAGTACTGGTCTTTATTAGTGAGTTTGGTTCTCCCAGATTGTACGTATTTCTGAATTTGTACTAAATTAATTAT
>CM042157.1:21657002-21664502 GCA_023376005.1 Doryteuthis pealeii
GTAATATGCATTTTATCTTCAGAATAAAATTTTGACAAAGCTTCGCCAAATACCGAGGCGAAATATATAGTGAATTTAGTTGTTGTGTTATTCTATCCACTTCTTCCTCTATTTCAACCACACACACACACACACACACACACATATATATATATTATATATATAATATATATATTCATATATAAATACGCACACACACACACACGTATATATATATATATATATATATATATATATATATATATATATATTATTGTGTGTGTGTGTGTGTGTGTGTGTGTGTGTGTATATCTAAACGCATATATATAATAGATAGAATACATGTATGTATGGATAAACTCCGGTCCGAAACACATGTCAGTAAAATAAAATAAAATAGAATAAATCCTATTTTATCCATTCAACATTTTCTTTCCTTTACTTTTCATCTCAACGTACCGTCGGATTCGCTTCCATTTTCAACTTACACACACACACGCATATATATATATATATATATCAATGCACAAACATAAATACAAACCCACCGATTCACACACACACACCTAAACACACACACACCTACACACAGAGATAAACACACACACACACACATATATTTATATATATATATATATATATATATATATATATATATATATATATATATATATATATCAATGCAAAAACATAAATACAAACCCACCCACTCGCACACACACATAAACACACATACACACACACACAGATAAACACACACACACACACACACACACACATACATACATACATATATATATATATATATATATCATGAAGTTTTTATCTCGATTGACCGATCAATATGTTCCCGCTTTAAATCAGTTCCATTTATTTTGACAGGTAATCCACACATCTTGTTCGATTTCGATTTATTTCCAAGTCTTTGTGGATACATGAACATTTCCTCATTTTTTCTCTCTCTCTCACCGATTACCTAAAAACCGCACAAGAATTGAACGCTAAAAAAAATCAATAAGTAACACGAAATTGGAAACGAAAATCATCTATCCAGACTCCATTTTTTGTTTCGTCCAAACTTTAAGAGCTTCGCCGTGAAATCTCAAACATGTTCGGACATCGAATATTTTATCGATAATATGTTTGCTTTTTTTAAACGTCAGTCAGTCTGTTTATCTCTCTCTCTCTGTCTCTTTCTTTGTCTGTCTGTCTCTCTTTATATATATATATATATATATATATATATATATATATATAAAGGGTGGCTTACTGGTGAATATGTAGCACGATCGTTGAAGGTGCACAGGATCCAGGGGTTAAGTCCGCGATAAAACAAATACAAAGTGCTCGATACAAAGTAGAGCAAAATTATTAAAGAAATGGATACAATAGAAACCTACTCGAGTTTCATCCTTAGAATCATCAGGGTTAAATCCACTGAATTAATCGAGTTACCGATTAATTGCAGCTGATCACACGTATGTTCATTGAATAAGATTTTACGTAAAATCTTATTCAATGAACATACATGTGATCAGCTGCAATTAATCGGTAACTCGATTAATTCAGTGGATTTAACCCTGATGATTCTAAGGATGAAACTCGAGTAGGTTTCTATTGTATCCATTTCTTAATATATATATATATATAAAGGTATGAAAACACACAATGTTGTTAAAATGAATATATTTTCATATTCATTTTAACAACATTGTGTCTTTTCATAGCCTTTTAGCTATACATATACCGTCGGATTCATTTCCTTACCCTTAAGTCATATATATATATATATATTATATATATATGTGTGTGTGTGTGTGTGTGTGTGTTGTGTGTGTGTGTGTGTTGTGAAATACGGTGAGGAAATTAATGCGACAATATGAGAAGAAAATATTTTTAAAATATAACAAACACAGGATATTATGATTGGGGGAAACAATTTTATGTGTCAATACTTAAGCATTTCGGTATATTGTACCATCTTCAGGACACTGTTAAGTAACGTTTATGTGAGGGACAAAATGAATTAGACAAAATTAAAAATAGTTCTCTATTCACGTCTATTCACGTTCATTCATGCGTCATTATATGATCTTCACCTTCGATTTTTGCACATGCATTGATCACGTCATTGACTTTCGCAAACAAACGTGCACATAAAAATTAACGGTTAATAACATCATATTCACACATTCACTAGACACTAAACAGCTTTCATTTTGTGACTTTGGGGAAAATAAAAGTCTCATGAGAAAAAGAATGGGTCTTGTGTTATAACTAAAAACTCTAAATGGCACAAGGCAAGGTGTCCCCCAGCACCCTAAGTTGGTTTCCTTCAAAGGTCAAATCAAACGTTACCGTCGACTAAGGACAAAATTAATAAACAAAGAAATTTTGAAAAGGGTCAATGTTAAATTTTCATTTAGATAAACAAAAAAAAGTCGTCTGGGTGGCCTAAAGTCGGTATCAGCCAGACAGCGACAGAGTCTATCCCCTTTTCACTAGCGCTAGACCAAGAAGATTGCTTTTGCGTCTGAGATGGAGCGCCACACCTACCATCACCTACTTACTTTACCACACAGATCCATGTGCTACTCATATGCTGAGTTGGCGAGGGCCGGTATCGAACTAGGAACCTTGTGGTTTCTAGCCAAATGCTCTACCAACTGAGCTAACCCGGTGCTTTATTCATTTATTCTGGATTATAAGCTCAGTTAAGTAAACACATTATGGAATATTACAACTAAAAGTCTGGCACAAGGCCATTAACACAATAATAAAAATATTAGAAAAGTGGAGTGGAGTTTTTACGCCCTCTCCGAGATGTGAAACCCAGGGTCATAATTTTGATTGGCCGTCCAATCAAACGCGACCTTGGGGTGAAGGGGTCTCTTCTACTCACCTCGAAGATTAGGCTGTAAGGTCATTGGTCCGGCATTTCTATTTGCTGGCCAATCAGAACTGTATGTTCAGGGGTCTGGACCCCCATAAAAGAAAACCTCCAGGTAAATCATAGTATAGTTCTTTAACCTTGCTATGCCAAATCGGAGAATGGAAACTCTTAATTAAAATCTACTGTGTAATTCATGCGAACACATAAAATATCACTTGCCAATATTGTAAAGGCTCGAGTCTCCAGGTGAAGATAAATTATATAAAACTTAAACAATCATCTTCATAGAAAACAAAAGAACCAATTCTTATCTGAACAGATAACTGATCATAGGTTAATTCCATTCTGGAGGGCAACACTATGACTATGCATAGATTACACAGATACTATACTCAAATGATAGAAAGGCTGATCTATACATAAATAATCCCATCATTTTTTATTGGAACTTTGATACAGGGTGACCTAAAAAAATAGAATTTGAGTTCGTTTTTTTTTTTTTTGGTTACCCTGTATTATAGGCAAGATAGATAATAAAATACTAGGGTGAGTCAAAAGTTTTGCAATATTTTGGTACGCGCTACTTTGTAGCACGTATATCATGTGACTGAAGCAGTTCAATGCATGGAAGGTAACCCCTGTGGTTGTTAGTGTTGTGCTAGTCGGTGTGCTGACATGTTGTGCATTGCTTCACTACATGTGTAATTTGAAATGATACAGTCTAATCGTCGTGAATAATCAAAGTATATTTGCGATTTGATAAGTAATCTATGAAATTCCTATGACAAATATTTAAAAGACAACACCTTACAACTTGACATTTTCCTTTGCTTCAGTGGGAGTTCACATATCGGATGATCTTGGTCGTTCAATTGAAATGATGGCGCTTCGTGTGTAAAGAGAAAAGAATATGTGTTTTCTCATGGGGGTGAGGGAAAGGTAGAGGCTAGCATTAAAAATAGTGATTTGTAAATATATCCGATTGATGGTAAGATCTCTTTGGAATTAAAATGGCTTTCAAGAAGGAAACCTGCTCTGTTGGTCTATGACGTATCAATATGTTTTTAAGAAGACTAAACTATTTGAAACGAAAAAAATATAACAAAACTTACTTTCTTAAAAAATTACCTACAATGGACGAAAGTACTCGAACAACGATTAAAAACAAAGTTTTGAAATTTTTATAGTAAATTTTTATAGTAAATGATTTACAATGAATTTATGTAGTAAATGATTTACAATGAATTTTTATAGTAAATGATTTACAATTAATTATTATAGTAAATCATTTACAATGAATTATGTAGTAAATCATTTACAATGAATTAATGTAGTAAATCATTTACAATGAATTTTCATAGTAAATCATTTACAATGAATTAATGTAGTAAATGATTTACAATGAATTTTTATAGTAAATGATTTACAATGAATTTTTATAGTAAATCATTTACAATGAATTTTTATAGTAAATCATTTACAATGAATTTTTATGGTGAATCATTTACAATTAATTATTATAGTAAATCATTTACAATGAATTAATGTAGTGAATCATTTACAATTAATTTTTATAGTAAATCATTTACAATTAATTTTTATAGTAAATCATTTACAATTAATTTATGTAGTAAATCATTTACAATGAATTTATGTAGTAAATCATTTACAATGAATTTTTGTAGTAAATCATTTACAATGAATTTTTATAGTAAATCATTTACAATTAATTTTTTATAGTAAATCATTTACAATGAATTCATTTACAAGGAATTTAGTTTTAGAACAAATTGTTTAATCATACCAATTTAAAATTGAATTTGATTATTAGAAATAATAGTAATAATAGTAATAATAGAAATAATAGTTAGCAAACGAATTTAAGTGGACACAGATATGTAGTGGCTAACATTCTGGACTGCAACATTGTAATAAGCGAATTTAAACACCAGCCACCTTATTTTTAAAAAAAAATTACAACTCGAACCTAAAAAAACCCCCAAAAAACGGGGAACTAATCTGATTGACTGATTGACTGATAAACTATTTATTTATTTATTGATCTACTAGGAAAAAAGAAGACGGGTTTAGGGTTAGGGTTAGAGGTTAGGGTTTAGGGTTAGTTTAATGGGAAAATAACGGGTAGATTAATTAACAGATTTTTTTTTTTTTTGATACAATTTTAATCTACGTTTTCACTGCTGTTTGGTCAGTCTATGACATACAAAATTTCACTTTGGCCCTTACTTAAACAAAGGCCATCTGTTGGGCATGGGTAGCGACCCATGATATTTAAGGATGAAACCCTGGTGGCTGAGCAGTCAATGACATGCAACACTCACCTGTAGTTCTTACTTCGGCTAGACGGGCGGTCTGAGAGGACTTCTCCGATCAATCGGTCGGTCGCTTCAAGCCCCAGCACCTATATAATTATCCCAATCCTATTGCCTTAATACCAAGCCCCAAGCCTATTTATTATATATTTGCTAGAATAGGGTAGCTGATGGTCTTGTCCTAGATATGATCGTAAAATCTATCTGATGGTGAAGTTCAAATTATGGAGCTCTGGTGGGTGTGGAGTAACCCTTCATCATCATTACTCCCAGGTCTACTCTGACCCGGAGTGGTAGTACCTGTTAGGGTCCCATCTATGTGTTAAATAGAAAAAATTAGTTAAAAATTAAAAAAAAAACAATTGAGTTTTTTTTTTTATAGTCAAAGTAAGTAAAGTAAAGTCGGCGGGGTGGCCTAAAGTCGGTATCAGCCAATCAGCGGGGGAGTATATCTCCTTTTCACTAGCGCTAGACCAAGGAGATTGTTTGTGCGTCTGATGTGGAGCGCCACACCTACCATCAACTCCTTACTTTACCGCACAGATCCATGTGCTACTCATACGCTGAGTTGGTATCGAATTGTGGTTTATAGTCGAACGCTATACCGACTGAGCTAACCGGGCCCTTTTTGGCATAACATAACCTAAGAAGGGTTGACATGCCGTAAAATCCAACTAACCAACGACCGAGAGCATATCACACATTTTCGTGGAAGATTTTATCGTTCATTTTCTTCAGCAGATCAAGTTCCATGGCCATATCCATGGCCGTATCATGAATTTAACGCCACGCATTCATCACCTTGACTAAAACAGTCGTTGCACGCAGAGCTCTCGTCTTTTCTGCAAAACATTGCGTGCGATGATGCTTTGATTCACAAAGATAGATTGGTGCAATCTCCGTGGCGCTGTTGTGGAATGAGATCTTTCGTAGTTTTGAGTTGCAGCTCATGATATCGCCCACGATAAGTTGGGATATTGGAAAATGTCACGTCGTCGGGGTCCTAAAGAATTTAACCGAAGAAAAGTAGGCTAAATGCAAAGTTCTTTGAGAAAAACAAATATGTGTATTTACGCGTACGTTATGGGAATTAAAACTGTAAAAGGATTAACTCTCACGTGTGGGGGGAATTACCGCAACTTTCAAGTTCGGACACTGAATGAAAAGACAAGACAAGACAAATATATTTAACAACAAATTTAATATGTATAAACAAAAAAAAAAAGGGAAAGATAGATTTAAGGATAGTTTTTTTGCAAATTTTGGTGTGATTTGCGGAGAACTTAAGTCAGAGTTTCGGTTAACAAAGTTCTTTGAAGTGAAGAATGACCCGCCAACCTATCGGCAGAGGCGGTTGAAATTTCGTATGTTTTGTTGGTGATGAATTTTAGAGGTTGATTTTAGGGAAGCTGTCTTTGAGTTGCAAACCCTAATTGAGTTGAGATGATTTCTGTAGTATAATTCTTTCAAGTTGAATTAATCGAATTTCAAGATTTGCTCCTGGAAGCGAGTGGCAACTTATTTACCAATTCAGTCTGAGGAGTTAACTCATTCAGGTCCTTACAGGTTTAAGCCGAACCGACCACTGACTGTTTTCTCGTTAACGGTGGGATCGATAACGTAGCAGAAGGGCACTGGAATCTGGCGCTTTAGAGTCCCAAGGCGTTCGGGTTAAGAAATGGGACATATCTTTAATAGACACGTCATATTTAATCAAGTTTTTATTGTGATTTTTAAAGGAAATTTTCATATACGTTTAAATTCGCGTTTTCTTTTTTTGACATATACTTTAGTCATTTTTGATTTTATTTTTAAAAGGAAATTTTCATAACGTACATTGCACTGGTGCGACAAGTGGATCAATTTCGACGCGGTTTACGTGGAAATGTAGCCGAAACGTGCTGGTAACATATGCACAATGTATTGTCTGTGATAATACAAAAAACATTCACTAAGCCACCAGGCTTATTGCTAATTGGTTAATGTTTGAATATTACTACCAGGAAATTCTTCATCTGTGTGTATTTCTGTCTCTGTCTCTATCCCTCTCCCAACTATACATATATATATATTTTTGGAGGATATGTGCGTAATTGAAGTTGTACCTAATTTTGAAAATTAATTAGTTAATAATTAATGAATTTTAGGCGGGCATATATGTTCAAATGTAAGACCAAACGAATCATATATGCCCGCCTAAAATTCATTAATTATTAACTAATTAATTTTCAAAATTAGGTACGACTCCAATTAAGCACATATCCTCCAAAAATTGTCGGTTTAAAGCCGTATAAA
>CM042157.1:21667580-21685080 GCA_023376005.1 Doryteuthis pealeii
CGAGAGATTCCTTATAATAAGATTGAAGGTTTAATATTTTGAGCAACTATTCGCTAATAAATATTTATTGTACCCTTACCCTATACATTATATAAACGCAATACACCACACACAGCACATATATTATATTAATATATAAATATATACCTTTTATTCTAATCAATATGAAGCAATGACTAAAGAATAACAAACCTCTATACAATACGTATATACATACGCACTCTTAAGCGAAAGAATACGTCTACTGTTAATGAATTTTTGTATATCAAATCCTACCCAAATAAGAATAGTTTAAAACCACAAATAATGAGGAGAGCCCTAGGACGTTCTCGTAACATTCAATCTTTTATTTTGTTTCAGTTTTTTTTTTTCTTATTTTGTTTTACCTTAAGAGTTCAAAAATACGTACATTTGTTATCTTGAAAGATTTAAAAAAAGACACGGCCTTATCTCGTAAATCACGGAATATTAAATTAAACAATAAGATTATTTTAGAACCATTTCTTTTGTTTAATTTTATGGGGGGGAAAGAGTAACAAGTTAGTGACATGGTAGTTTTTTTTTTTTCATTCATATTGTTGTGTATTCATATCATATTGAAGATGTTTGTATCCTACAAAGTCTGTATCAATAAATTGTTTAGAAACAGTTCCTTTGGCTTAGTAAGAAAGTTTTTTACAGCCATTTATCAGTTGGTTGGTTGGTATGGTTGGTTGTTTTAAAAGATTAAGCTTTTTGAGTAATTTTAATGCAAATCGTTTACAATCATGGTCCCGAATTATATATATTATATATTTATATTATATATATATATATAATATATTTATATTATGATAAGTTGTAAACACGGTATGTTTGGAATGGTTTTATTTTGCCGAAATTTTTGGGAGAATATGTGCTTAATTGGAGTCGTACTAATTTGAATTATTAATTATTAAATTTTCAAAATTAGGTAGACTCATTAAGCAATATTCTCCAATATATATATATATATATATAATATATATATATATATATATTGTGTGTGTGTGTGTGTGTGTGTGTGTGTGTGTGTGAGAGTGTATTTGGAGCATTCTTTCATTTATACACGTAGAAATTAACAAAAGACAATTTTGTTTTTGATCTTTCGAGTTTTCTGGCCAACTTTTTAATAGTTGGGGTGGAATTCGTGAATAAATCCACCAAAGTTCAGTTCACGAGTACTTCCGGCACTTCGAAGTACCATCATCAGGGGTGATGTGTTCCAGTTTTTTTTTTTAATTATATTAATGTGAAGGCTGGAAGGCGAAGAATTGATGAGAAAGGTGTTATAGCATTTAAAATGTGTGTACTGCATTGGAAATTCATTTTGTTTAAGGATGGTTTGTATTGTTTTATGTATAGAGCTTCTAGTATTTGGAGTTTTTTTTTAATTTAAAAAAAATGTTGGCAGAAAACTCGAAAGATCAAAAATAAAATTGTTAAACAGGAGATGTGTCTTTTGTTTATTCTCATATATATATAATATATTATATATATATATATATATATATTATATATTGAATTTATATATATATATATATATATATATAATATTATATATAATTTATATATATATATATATATTATATATACATATATATTTATTGTATGTTTGTGTGTGTCTGTGTGTGTAACTGTAAAAAAAATGTATTTCACAGTAATTTTAAACTGGTCTAATGCTGAAAGTACTCTGGAAAGAATATTTTGGTGGACTATTAATAAATTCTAGCCTGATGTTAAAACAATAGACGGAAAACTGGAAAACATTCTGGAAAGACTCGTCAGCAGAGAATGTTTGTACTATTCAATAGTGTCGGATTAACGATAAAATTCTGCCGTATATATATAATATAGCATATATATATATATATATATTTATATATATATATATATATAAATATATATATATGTGTGTGTGTGTGTGTGTGTGTGTGTGTTGTGTGTGGTTAATCTCTCTATTATTCAGATTTAATATAATAATTGATTTTGATATTTTTCAGGAGGTGTCTTGAAAATATTTGTCAAAATGCAATCTTACTCGAATTTTCTGTCAACGGATCATATCAAGACGTGAATAAATCGGCGTTTCTGTCGCCATTCTCATCAATGCTCACAGTTCCAGTATTCCTGGAAATAAAAAATTAAAAATATGATAAAATTGTGATTTTATAATTTTGACTATTTGCCTCATCTCATAAAAATTATAAAAATAAAAAGAAAGAAATATTTAACCATTACACCACGCGCTTCATGACAACAAATATATACAAGTATATGATAGTTATATGACACCAACTCCAACCACTAACAGTAATATCCTTGATGGCATTAACCGAGTAATTATGAAGGGATACAGCACTTTTTGCATTGGCAACTGCATGAGCTTCGTTTGTGCGTGCCTTTCCATATTAAAAAGTCCTTCAGACATTTGTTTCTAAATCTTCATGCTAAAAATGTAGAGAAATCGGACCATATTACCTTTTTGATCTCGATTAAGAAAGGTCATGTTTTTCATTTACACCGTCAATATCCGGTTGTTTGTTAGGGGTTAAGGTTAGGGTTAGGGTTAGGTGTTAGGGATCCGTAAAATTGTCATAGCAATGAGTTTCGGTAGCAATTATTACTATACATATTTACATCATTCCACTTCAATTCATTTTTTCTAAAATCTGACTTTTTTTATTTGACTATGATTATAATAATAATCTTTTGTTTGCACAGTTATATAGTAACAAATGTTCGTATCTAGTATTAATATTTTGTACACAATTATATATATTTACCAACCCCTCCGCACGAGCGGGATGCGACACAAGTTCAATTTCTTAAGCGGACTTCAACAGGTTGGAATTCAGAGTTGTCCTTCTCCTAGACCGGTTGCTTAACTAAGGTTAAAGAGCCCAGTCTGTCCTACTATTTACCCATAGTTGGAGGGTGAGTAGGATTCATACCTTTCCCAAGGGTATTAGCGCTAAGTGAAATGCAATTACCACGTCCAGGAGTGGTAATACCTGTTAGGGTGCCGTCTATGAGTTGAATAGAACATTTATTTACCAAAAAAATTTGAGCCTAAAATTTTTTCTTCCAAACTATCATTACGAATCTTTCAAAACTTTACCAGTATTAAATAACTCAATGTGGTTGATAAACCATAAAACAAACCAAACCAAACCCCTTTACTGTTCAACACACTTGGCACACCGTTGCCTAAGTTTGGTGGACCCGAAATTTTGTCCGTATATAGAAATGCCTGGAGCGGAGGTTAGATATACAAAATCAGGAAGGACACATTTCTCAAAGGAAATAATTGACATAAAATGTCCTTCTTACTTGATCGATTTCGTGAGAGGTGTGAAAGATACGGTGTGACCCAGAGAACGTGGGATATAATGGCAGCTGCAGAAATTGATCAGTCTGTGCCAAAACCTCAGGCGTTTTGGGCTGTCCTTTGTGTTCCCCATTATTATTATTATTATTAGTAGTAGTAGTAGTAGTAGTAGTAGTAATAGTAATAGTAGTAGTAGTAGTATTTTTACTCCTTTTGAGTTTTTCACATCAGCGGTAGCTGATCGTATTTCACTGGAGTCTGAGTGACAACAAGTCTCCTCAGGTCTCCAGGATTCTTCTGAGTATTCTAGCCGATTATAGCAGTGCAGTAGTCTGGATGGTCTCTATTCTCCCTCTGATTTCTAGATCCTCTAGTGTTTTTTCCAAGTTTTTTTGGACCGTTCCAAGTACACCAACTACAATTGATATCACTTTCACTCTCATGTTCCACAGCTTTTTCAATTCTTTGACACGGTCTAGGTATTTATCCATCTTTTCCTTTTCCTTCAGCTTCACCCTGTTATCTGCTGGGACCGCAAAGTCCACCAGTTGACACGTTATCTTTCTTTTCTTTTTTTTTTTTTTTTTTTTTTTGTTAATCAACACTAGGTCTGGTCTCCTGACTGAGATAGGGTGATCTGTATTTATCTCAACGTCCCAGAGAATTTTATGCGTTTCATTCTCAAGAACAGATTCTGGTTTATGCATATACCCTTTTTGTGTGGTGGTTTTTCACTGGAGTCTGAATGACAAGAAATCACTATCGGTGAAGTTATTATATGTATTTTATATATTTAGTTTTTTCTTTTTTTTTGCCATTGTTGGGTGTGACCTTTTCCATTTGCATACATCCTATCCTTCTCAGGAAATAAGCAGTTCCGCAAAGTACAATGTTCGTATTTCATGTAGGCCGGAACTACCACGTAAGCAGTCAATAGGTTTTTCTCTGTCCCTTTTCTTATCAAATATAAGGCTCCGGCTATTACTGATGCAGTGGTTGTTTTAGGTACTGACTATTACTGACATGGTGGTAGTTTTAGCACTGCAACTTTTATTCTCACAGTAGTAGTTTTAGGACTCCGAATATTACTGGCACGATGGTAGTGTTAATGCTCTTATCATCACTCACATGGTGGTAGTTTTAGGGATCCGATTGTTACTGGAACAGTGGTAGTATTAGTGTTTCGGTCTGGTCTTCTTGCTGGGATAAGGTGATCCGTTTTTATCTCAAAGTCCCAGAGAATTTTATGCTTTTCATTCTCAAGAACAGATTCTGATTTATGCATATACCATTTTGTTGTATGGTCAAAATTTAATTTTTTGCATAATTCCCAGTGGATCCCCTTTCTTTTTTGTTAATCAATACTGGTCTTCTTGCTGGGCTTATTACTATTCACTCCTTTTGAGTTTGATGGTCTTTCACTGGAGTCTGAGTAATAGCAAGTCTCCTCAGGTCTCCAGGACTCTTCTGAGTATTCTGGCAGATTGCAGCAGTGCAGTATTCTGGATGGTCTCAATCTTTCCTCTGATGTCCAGATTTTCCAATTCCAAGTGCACCAACTACAATTGGTATCACTTTGACTTTCATAGTCCATAACTTTTTTCAGTTCTCTGGCAAGGTCCAGGTATTTGTCCATTTTTTTATTTTCCTTCAGCTTCACACTGTGATCTGCTGGATTACTATTATTATTATTATTATTATTGTTTATTATTATTATTTTATTATTATTATTATTATTATTATATTATAGTAGTAGTAGTAGGTAGTAGTAGTAGTAGTGTTTTTTTATTTAGTATTTATATTGAAAAACGCATTTGAAAAATTAAAAAGGAAAATAATGTGTTTGATTCTGTCAAAGAATTTTTTGAAAAACCGGAAATGTTGCTCTGGATATTTAAACAGTTTAATGGTCCATTTTAATGGGCGTCCATTTTGTGCAAAATGCATCAGAGGAAAATGATCGTCTTTCATCAAAAATTTCACCTTGATATTTTTCGTTGTTTGATTTCAGATTTCATTTACAATAAAAAAAAAGAAAATAAAAGAAAAAAATCCCCCACTGACAAAAACACACCGTTAAGTGACGAAACATTTCTAACGGGAACACATAAAAATTCGTAAACTAAAAACATGCAAATTTCTCCATTTTGTGCAAACAGTCTTTAAAATACTATATGAAAAAATCAACAGAAATAAAGTATCAGTTTTAACATTAAAATGTTCCCCTGTTAATTCAAATCGATCTAACTGCACGAATGACTTTCTATATCGGTGTCTCTTTCTCTTCTTGTCTCTCTGGCTCTCTTTAGCAACTTTCCATCTCCCACCATTCTTCTTGCAATGACTAACGAGCTAAAGTACTGGTCTTTATCAGTGCGTTGGGTTCTCACAGATTGTACGTATTTCTGAATTTGTACTAAATTAATTATTATTCGGATAAGTCCATTGCAATCTAGTAAATTTCCTTATGCCACTATTGGTTTGGTTTGTTTTGTTTTACGGCATATCAACCTCGGTGGGTCATTTACTACCGACAAGGTTTTTGTAATGTTTTTAAATACCATCCTTATGTTTCGTCCCCAAAATTTAAAATATATATATATATATATATATATATATATATATATATATATAATTATTATTATTATTATATATTATTATTATTATATATATTTTTGCTTGAAGGCAATTAAAATGCGTATATCGCATAAAATTCGATAATCATAGAAAATAATCATGACAAGTGAATCTCGGCAAAGGATTGTTCGGTGTGTAGAACATCGTACTAAGTTAAAGTTGAAACACTCTGTACGATGTTCTACACTCCGAGCAATCCTTTGCCGAGATTCACTTGTCATGATTATTTTCTATAATTATCGAATTTTATGCGATATACGCATTGTAATTGCCTTCAAGCAAAAATATAAATAAATAGTATATACTTTG
This sequence comes from Doryteuthis pealeii, assembly GCA_023376005.1. Classification (NCBI taxonomy): domain Eukaryota; kingdom Metazoa; phylum Mollusca; class Cephalopoda; order Myopsida; family Loliginidae; genus Doryteuthis; species Doryteuthis pealeii. The sequence goes on from CM042157.1 coordinate 21,673,876, forward strand.
TCCAGCAATGCTAAAAAAAAACAAACATCCAAAAATCTTATATATATATATATATATGTGTGTGTGTGTGTGAGAGAGAGAGAGAGAGAGAATGGGAAATGAATCCGACAATATGAGGAAAAATGAGTAAAGAAAAGAAATATAGATGGATAAAAATGAATTTTATCGATATCACTTTTAATCGATATCACTGACACGTGTTTCGGTCCGTTTATCAAAATGTATACGGATTTACAGAAAAATGTATACGGATTTACAGAAAAATAAAAATACTACTCTGATGAAGGTCGGCAAAATCGGTGTACGGAACATTTTATGTATTTTTCCTAGTATTATTATCATCATCATTTCAACTCCATCTGATTATTTTAATAATAATAATAACGTAAATCTGTATACATTTTGATAAACAGACCGAAACACATGTGTTAGTGATATCGATTAAAAGTGATATCGATAAAATTCATTTTATCCATCTACATTTCTTTCTTTACTCATTTTTTCTCATATATATATATATATATATATATATATATATATATATATATATATATATAGTCCTTTGTCAGTATTGGAGAATTGAAAATAAAGTGCTCGATTACTTGTGTAAGATCTGTATTTAGAAAAAACAGGCGCATTGTCTTGATGAAGGGTGGCTAACATGCTGCCTGGAAACCAATGCTAACAATGGCACCTTAAATGTATTGTATACAATAATAAATAAATAAATAAATATTGTCTTTTAATAAACTGTAATTTATTTTGTACGTACATGAATATATGTTAAACACGTCAATGTTTACAAATATTGTTCTGTTTACGTAGATTTGTTTAACTTTATTAGAAAAACAAATCTACATGCTTTTGACAAGGAAGTTTCATAATGTTGCCTCAAAAGAATCTGAACGAACAAAGACAAATAAAGAAGAGGATTTGTCTGAAATGATTCTTATTTAGACATGCACGACAGAAATTATTGGAGATATAGATATACACACGCACACACACGCTTTTATATATATATATATATATATATATATATATTATATATATATATATATATATATATGGGCATGTGTACGTGATGCGTGTGTAGTTGAACGTGATTCCGTTTTCATCTGATAGGCGGTCGTGCTTAGAGACGAGATGACATTCACCATATATGTGTCTATGTGTGTGCATATATATATATATATATATATATATATATATGTGTGTGTGTGTGTGTGTGTGTGTGTGTGAGTGTGTGTGTGTGTATATATATATGTATATATATATATATGTTTTATATTATATATGGATAGATGTATGTACATACAGATACATATATGTGTATGTTTTTATACACGTATATATGTGCGCATATATATATATATATATATATATATATATATATATATATATATATATAACACATAGACTCACACACATAAAGGAATATAAGAATGAGCTCGATGAAGTGACATGACGGAGACGGGTTAAATTAATGTACTTATATATGTATATATATATGCATATATAATATATATATATATATATATATATATATATATATTAAATTAATGTACTTATATGTGTATATATATGCATATATATATATATATATATATATGCATATATATATATGTCTGCATATAAATATATATGAGTATTTATATATCCATGCATTTATATATATATATATATATATATATATATATATATATGAATGAATATATGTATTTATGTATAAACACAAAAAAACAAAACATATACACACCCCACGCACACAAACACACACACACACACACACAATATATATATATATATATATATATATTATATTATATATATATATATAAAGAAATAGATAAACGGATTGTCTGGAAGTAGACGCGTTGACTCACAATGATTTTTTTCTACTTCAGTACAGAATATTCTCTATGTCAATATGAAAGAACAGTTTACATTTTCTTTTCCAAGATTAACTCTTCCAGTGGATGATTCATTCTCCGATTGTTAGAAAATCGGTCGGTCATGTGATTCAAGGGGGAAACAACGGAATACCAAAAGAATCTTTACATGTGAGCCTATTCAATCACATGCATACAAAATAAAGTACAATTCATCCTGAAGGCTGATATTTGGTTTTTTATTTAATAAGCGTTATCTTAGTTTGGTATAAGTAAGTAAGTAAAGTCGTTGCGGTGGCCTAAAGTCGGTATCAGCTAATCAGCGAAGGAGTCTATCCTCTTTTCACTAGATGTCCCCCCAGCAACCTAAAAAATGGTAGTAATTACAAATATTCAATGGACTACATTCTAAGCTGGATAGAAATCTTGTTGGTCGATATTTTCTAATGTATCATAATAGATGGGCACAGTCGTGTGTGTAACACTGCTGTCTAAATTAGCACGGAAAAGTTTTTAGCAAGAATTACGTGTTAGATGAGAATGGAAAAGTTTAAAGATAAATCATCTTAGACCACATGACATTGTTTCTATTGGACAAGCCCTGAGACGTAGCGAGGTAGGAGTGGGGAGGAGTGAAAAGTGAGAATGTCAGTGAGTTTGAGACAATGCTATGAGAGAGTAAGACATGTGCTCTTGCTCTCAGCACTTGTGACTTTGGGGAAAATAAAAGTCTCATGAGAAAAAGAATGGGTCTTGTGTTATAACTAAAAACTCTAAATGGCACAAGGCAAGATGTCCCCCAGCGCCCCAAGCTGGTTTCCTTTAAAGGTCAAATCAAACGTCACCGTCGATGAAGAACAAAATTACAAAACAAAGAAATTTTGAAAAACGTCAAAAATTAAATTTTCATTTAGATAAATAAAAAAGGTCATCGAGGTGGCCTAAAGTCGGTATCAGCCAGACAGCGATAGAGTCTCTCCCCTTTTCACTAGCGCTAGACCAAGGAGATTGTTTTTTTGTTTTTTTTTTTGCATCTGGGGTGGAGTGCCACACCTACCATCAGCTCCTTACTTTACCGCACAGCTCCCTGTGCTACCCATACGCTAAGTTGACGAGGGTTGGTAACGAACTAGGAACCTTGTGATTTCTAGCCGAACGCTTTACTGACTGAGCTAATTTGGCCCTTTAGTTTGTCATACAAACTAACTGTACCTCCCAGCTCTATAAGTACTTCTTTAACTCTTTTGTACCAAGATCTGGGTGCATCATTTAATCCATAGATGCATCTTTTAAGATGCCAAACCTCAGTTTTTGGACAGACATCACAAAGTGGATGCAGAAATACCTCTCTTGACAAAGGATTCCCTTGCAGAAATGCTGCTGTTATATCAATAGATTGCAACTTCCAGGACATCAGGGCTGCTGTTAAAAATACCAAGTGTAGACACTTTCTACTACAGGTGGGAGAATCTTTCTTAAGATTGCTAGTGTCCTCTTCAAAGCCACAGGCCACTAATCTTGCTTTAGTTTTCTTCTTGCCATCTATATATTTTTCAGGCATTATCCAGCGAGAAGATAGTGTAGCCTGTTTTTCAAAAGGAAATACTTCAAATACATCATTATTAATCAGGTTATTAAGTTCTCTCTACTTAGCATCCACAACATCCTGGACATTTCTTGATCTGTGGTTAGCAGTACAGCATTTTAAATATATGAACCCCAGTGAGGATCGAATTCCTCAGTAATAATCTGCTTCTCTAGCTTTGCTAAAAATACACCACAAATTACGACCGAAGATGGACACATAATTATAAGCTTTATTTTAAAGTTCCTAGCTCGATACCGACCCTCGCAAACTCAGCGTGTGAGTAGTACAGGGATCTGTGCGGTAAATGAGCAGCTGCTGGTAGGTTTGACAAAGCTTCGCCAAATACCGAGGCGAAATATATAGTGAATTTAGTTGTTGTGTTGTTATATCCACTTTTTCCTCTATTTTCAACCACATATATACACATATATAAATACGCATATGCACACACACGCACACACGCATATATATATATATATATATATATATATATATATATATATAAACGCACATATATAATAGAGAGAATACATGTATGCATGGATAAACTCTTGTCCGAAACACGTATCAGTAAAATAAAATAAAATAAATCCTATTTTATCCATTCAACATTTTCTTTTTTCTTTTTTTTTTATCTCAACGTACCGTCGGATTCGCTCCCATTTACAACTTTTCAATATGTATATATATATATATATATATATATATATATATATATATATATATATATATATATCAATGCACAAATATAAATTTGAACAAACCCGCACACACACAGATAACCACACACACACACACACATACACACACACAGATATATATATATATATATATATATATTTATATGTATATATATATATATCAATGCACAAACATAAATACAAACCCACCCACTCGCACACACACACACACATAAACACACACACACACACACACACAACACACACACATATATATATATATATATATATATATATATATTATATATATATATATATATATATCATGCAGTTTTTATCTCGATTGACCGATCAATATGTTCCCGCTTTAAATCAGTTCCATTTATTTTGACAGGTAATCCACACATCTTGTTCGATTTCGATTTATTTCCAAGTCTTTGTGGATACATGAACATTTCCTCATTTTTTCTCTCTCTCTCACCGATTACCTAAAAACCGCACAAGAATTGAACGCTAAAAATCAATAAGTAACACGAAATTGGAAACGAAAATCATCTAACCAGACTCCATTTTTTGTTTCGTCCAAACTTTAAGAGCTTCGCCGTGAAATCTCAAACATGTTCGGACATCGAATATTTTATCGATAATATGTTTCCTTTTTTTAAACGTCAGTGAGTCTGCTTATCTCTCTCTCCGTCTCTTTCTTTGTCTGTCTGTCTCTCTTTCTATATATATATATAAATATATATATATATATATATATATATATATATATCTTATTATAATGGAGATTGTGGGTTTGTCTGTCTGTAACCGAAACTATATTACTATACAAGTCACAATTCCTTTAGTTATTTACATCATATTCTCCATGATTTTATTTTTTATTTAAACCTCAATTATTAATAAAATTGTTTTACATCATTAATACTGTTGACCATATCTACATACTAATAACTTGCAATTGTATTTATATATACAACAAAATAGAGGTTTACAGTGTAAATGGGAAGGCTAATTTGCATATTGATCTTAAAAATTGATTTTGATAAATATATGCTTAGTATTATTGATTTCTAATTGTTTGGTTTTATCTTATTGAATATGAGCAAAAATCTCTTCAATAAATCTTAAAAGAAATCCCTTAACAAGAAGAAATAACTGTAATATTATTCTTTACTTCCTATTTTAGCTAAACATTTTAATTAGGAAAATTTACCAATGAAAGACGGGAGTAACGAAAAATGATGGAAGAGTTAGTTTCAAAGTTGTTCTATTTTTCAATCATACCCCCTCTGTTCAAAATCTTTTTATCTACATTCTTATTCAGTTTCATTAGCCTTTCTAATTTAATATGATATTTATTATAAAATTTAACTAAAATACTTGCACCCGGAGGGTGCATTATTTGCTAGTATATATAAAGGGTGGCTTACTGGTGAACATGTGGCACGATCGTTGGAGGTGCACAGGATCCAGGGGTTAAGTCGCGATAAAACAAATACAGAAGTGCTCACGAGATGTGAAACCCAGGGTCATAATTTTGATTGGCCGTCCAATCAAACGCGACCTTGGGGTGAAGGGGTCTCTTCTACTCACCTCGAAGATTAGGCTGTAAGGTCATTGGTCCTGCATTTCTATTTGCTGGCCAAATCAGAACTGTATGTTCAGGGGTCTGGACCAATAAAAGAAAACCTCCAGGTAAATCATAGTATAGTTCTTTAACCTTACTATGCCAAATCGGAGAAATGGAAACTCTAATTAAAATCTACTGTGTAATTCATCGAACACATAAAATTAACTTGCCAATATTGCAAAGGCTCGAGTCTCCAGGTGAAGATAAATTATATAAAATTAAACATTATCTTCATAGAAAAACGAGAACCAATTCTTATCTGAACAGATAACGGATCATAGGTTAATTCCATTCTGAAGCGCAACACTATGACCATTCGTAGATTACACAGATACTACACTCTGATAATAGAAAGGGTGATCTATACATAAATAATCCCATCATTTTTCATGGGAACTTTGATACTTTGGTGACCTCAAAAAATAGAATTTGAGTTCGGTTTTTTTGGTTACCCTGTATTATAGGTAAGATAGATAATAAAATACTAGGGTGAGTCAAAAGTTTTGCAATATTTTGGTACGTGCTAGTTTGTAGCACGTATATCATGTGACTGAAGCAGTTCAACGCATGGAAGGTAACCCCTGTGGTTGTTAGTGTTGTGCTAGTCGGTGTGCTGACATGTTGTGTATTGCTTCACTACATGTGTAATTTGAAATGATACAGTCTAATCGACGTGAATAATCAAAGTATATTTTCGATTTGATGAGTAGTCTGAGAAATTCCTATGACAAACATTTAAAAGACAACACCTTACAACTTAACATTTTCCTTTGCTTCAGTGGGAATAGACATATCGGATGATCTTGGTCGTTCAATTGAAATGATAGCGCTTCGTGTTTAAAGAGAAAAGGATATGTGTTTTCTCGGGGGGGTGAGGGAAAGGTAGAGGCTAGCATTAAAAATAGTGATTTGTAAATATATCCGATTGATGGTAAGATCTCTTTGGAATTAAAATGGCTTTCAAGAAGGAAAATCTGCTCTGTTTGTCTATGACGTATCAATATGTTTTTAAGAAGACTAAACTATTTGAAAAGAAAAAAAATATAACAAAACTTACTTTCTTAAAAATTACCTACAATGGACGAAAGTACTCGAACAACGATTAAAAACAAATTTTTGAAATTTTTATAGTAAATTTTTATAGTAAATCATTTACAATTAATTTATGTAGTAAATGATTTACAATGAATTTTTATAGTAAATGATTTACAATGAATTTTTATAGTAAATCATTTACAATGAATTTTTATAGTAAATCATTTACAATTAATTTTTATCGTATATCATTTACAATGAATTTTTATAGTAAATGATTTACAATGATTTTTTATAGTAAATCATTTACAATGAATTAATGTAGTAAATCATTTACAATGAATTTTTATAGTAAATCATTTACAATGAATTTTTATAGTAAATCATTTACAATGAATTTATGTAGTAAATCATTTACAATGAATTTTTTTAGTAAATCATTTACAATGAATTTTTATTGTAAATCATTTACAATTAATTTTTATAGTATATCATTTACAATGAATTCTTATAGTAAATCATTTACAATGAATTTTTATAGTAAATCATTTACAATGAGTTTTTATAGTAAATTATTTACAATGAATTTATGTAGTAAATCATTTACAATGAATGTATGTAGTAAATCATTTACAATGCATTTACAAGGAATTTAGTTTTAGAACAAATTGTTTAATCATACCAATTTAAAATTGAATTGGATGATTTCAGAAATAATAGTAATAATAGTAATAATAGAAATAATAGTTAGCAAACGAATTTAAGTGGACACAGATATGTAATAAGCGACATTGTAATAAACGAATTTAAACACCAGCCGCCTTATGGTTATTTCCTATAACTCCAACCTAAATTAACTGGGAACTAATCTGATTGACTGATTGACTGATAAACTATTTATTTATTTTTTTATCTACTAGGAAAAAAGAAGACGGGGTTAGGGTTAGGGTTAGAGATTAGGATTTAGGGTTAGTTTAATGGGTAGATTAATTAATCTACCCATTAAACTAACCCTAAATCAGATAACATTTTGTATTTTTGATACAACTTTGATCTACATTTTCGCAGCAGATTGGTCAGTCTATGACATGCAAAATTCCACTTTGGCCCTTACTTAAACTAAGGGCCATCTGTTGGGCATGGGTGGCGACCCATGATATTTAAGGATGAAACCCTGGTGGCTGAGCAGTCAATGACATGCAACACTCACCTGTAGTTCTTACTTCGGCTAGACGGGCGGTCTGAGAGGACTTCTCCGATCAATCGGTCGGTCGCTTCAAGCCCCAGCACCTATATGATTATCCCAATCCTATTGCCTTAATACCAATCCCCAAGCCTATTTATTATATATTTGCTAGAATAGGGTAGCTGAAGGTCTTGTCCTAGATATGATCGTAAAATCTATCTGATGGTGAAGTTCAAATTATGGAGCTCTGGTGGGTGTGGAGTAACCCTTCATCATCATTACACCCAGGTCCACTTTGAACCGGGGTGTTAGTACCTGTTAGGGTCCCATCTATGTGTTAAATAGAAAAAATGAGTTAAAAATTAAAAAAAAAACAATTGAGTTTTTTTAATAGTAAAAGTAAGTAAAGTGAAGTCGTCGGGGTGGCCTAAAGTCGGTATCAGCCAATCAGCGAGGGAGTCTATATTTCCTTTTCACCAGGGCTAGACCAAGGAGATTGTTTGTGCGTCTGATATGGAGCGCCACACCTACCATCAACTCCTTACTTTACCGCACAGATCCATGTGCTACTCATACGCTGTTGGTATCGAATTAGGAACATTGTGGTTTATAGTCGAACGCTCTACCGACTACTGAGCTAACCCGGCACTTTTTAGCATAACCTAACCTAACAAGGGTTGACATGCCGTAAAATCCAACTAACCAACGACCGAGAGCATATCACACATTTTCGTGGAAGATTTTATCGTTCATTTTCTTCGGCAGATCAAGTTCCATGGCCATATCCATGGCCGTATCATGAATTTAACGCCACGCATTCATCACCTTGACTAAAACAGTCGTTGCACGCAGAGCTCTCGTCTTTTCTGCAAAACATTGCGTGAGTTGATGCTTTGATTCACAAAGATAGATTGGTGCAATCTCCGTGGCGCTGTTGTGGAACGAGATCTTTCGTAGTTTTGAGTTGCAGCTCATGATATCGCCCACGATAAGTTGGGATATTGGAAAATGTCACGTCGTCGGGGTCCTAAAGAATTTAACCGAAGAAAAATAGGCTAAATGCAAAGTTCTTTGAGAAAAACAAATATGTGTATTTACGCGTACGGACATTGCACTGGTGCGCCAAGTAGATCAATTTCGACGCGGTTTACGTGGAAATGTAGCCGAAACGTGCTGGTAACATATGCACAATGTATTGTTTGTGATAATACAAAAAACATTCACTAAGCCACCAGGCTTATTGCTAATTGGTTAATATTTGCATATTACTTCCAGGAAATTCTTCATCTCTGTGTCTTTCTCTCTCTGTCTCTATCCCTCTCCCAACTATGAATATATATACATCTTTTGGAGGATATGTGCTTAATTGAAGTCCTACCTAATTTTGAAAATTAATTAGTTAATAATTAATGAATTTTAGGCGGGCATATATGTTCAATGTAAGGCTAAACGAATCGACATTTGAACATATATGCCCGCTAAAATTCATTAATTATTAACTAATTAATTTTCAAAATTTAGGTATGACTTCAATTAAGCACATATCCTCCAAAAATTATCGGCTTATAAGCCATATAAAAAAATAAACACATTTGTTTGTTTTACCTTACCTCTCTCTCTCTCTCTCTCTCTCTCTATATATAATATATAATATATATTATATATATATATATATATATATATATGTGCGTGTGTGTGTGTATGTGTATGTGTGTGTGTGTTTCTTTGTTTTGAAAATGATTGGAAGAAAGATATATATACGTTTGAAAATTATATCATTGAGTATATACGTTTTTATTCCAATCAAATTTTCAACATATATGTCGGATTCATTTCCATTTTCCTCCCGTAAACACACGCGCACACACACACACGCACACGCATACACACGTGTTCATAAACACACACACACACACACACACATATATATATATATATATATATATATATATATATATTATATATATATATATATATATATATATATATATATAAAACAGATAAAGTCAGAGTAACATACTCCAGTTTATCATTTTTATATTAATTTATTAATACGACTTCGGTTAATTACATTTATCGAAAGTCAGCATTGCGCGACGAAGCTCGATTTTTTGCCTTCTCCGTTAAGACAAACATTTTTCCTTATATATATATATATATATATATAATATATATATTATATATATATATATGTTTAGCCTTACATTTGAACATATATGCCCGCCAAAATTCATTAATTATTAACTAATTAATTTTCAAAATTAGGTAGGACTTCAATTAAGCACATATCCTCCAAATATATATATATATATATATATATGATTTAATATACCAAGCGTGTTGGTAGATTCTTGCAGATTTTCGCCCTGAAGAGCTTTATGCGAAACTAATAGTATGTTCGTCTGACTCATTAGATTATCTATCTATCTATCTATCTATCTATCTATATATATATAATTATATATATATATATATATTATATATATATATATTATATATATATTGAATTGAATAGGTAAAAGTGCCTGATTACAGGTGTAAGAGCTATATTTTTTGTTATAGTGTACAATACAATTAAAAACCAATTGTTACCATGGATTTCAAAGCATCATATTATCCACTTATCACCAAGACAATGGGCCTGTGAAAAACATGGCTGTGTTTGGAGTATCTATTGAACTTACTTGAAGGAAAAATATATCACAAATACGCTTTTATCAATTATAATGATGTATTTTACGAACTCGTTGTCCTGATTATAGGATGCTTATACGTTGCTTTGAAGACAATGATAAAAATCAATTCTATTGTACTTTATATATATATATTATATATATATATATATATATATATCTTATTATAATGGAGATTGTGGGTTTGTTTGTCTGTAACCGAAACTATATTACTATACAAGTCACAATTCCTTTAGTTATTTACATCATATTCTCCATGATTTTATTTTTATTTAAACCTCAATTATTAATAAAATTGTTTTACATTACTTACACCGTTGACCATATCTACATACTAATAACATGCAATTGTATTTATATATACAACAAAATAGAGGTTTACAGTATGAATGGGAAGGCTAATTTGCATATTAATCTTAAAAAATTGATTTTAATAAATATATGCTTAGTATTATTGATTTCTAATTGTTTGGTTTTATCTTATTGAATATGAGC
>CM042157.1:21695080-21697580 GCA_023376005.1 Doryteuthis pealeii
TCCAAGTGGACCAACTACAATTGGAATCACTTTCACTTTCATATTCCACAACTTTTTCAGTTCTCTGACAATGTCCAGATATTTGTCTATTTTTTCATTTTCCTTTAACTTCACCTGCTTGCACTGCAAAATCCACCAGTTGACAAGTTCTTTCTTTTTTGTTTATCAACACTAGGTCTGGTCTTCTTGCTGGGATAAGGTGATCCGTTTTTATTTCAAAGTCCCAGAGAATTTTGTGCGTTTCGTTCTCAAGAACAGATTCTGGTTTATGCATATACCATTTTGTTGTGTGGTCAAAATTTAATTTTTTGCTTTATTATTATTATTATTATTATTATTATTATTATTATTATTTATTTTATTTATTTATCTATTAACGCTCTATCACAGATATTGAGCACTCTCTTAATAATACTGTATGTCGGCGCACTACTGTCCCTTCAAGTGTAATAGCGCCAACCACAGACAATGAAGTCATTTTCTCTTTCTCTCTCCCCCTCTCTCTCTCCACACACAGTCTCTCTCTCTCTCTCTCTCTCTCTCTCTCTCTCTCTCTCTCTCTCTCTCTCTCTCTCTCTGTAAAATCCACCCAATGCTTATTATTTAAGCTTTTGGAAAAAACCTTTATTCATTTTGATTTCAAACACTCGAGAACTTAGTAATATTCTAGTTGGAGCATGTTCCTACTCAGTAAAAGCAATTAAACTTTATCGTCAGAGCTGAATGTTCGTGCGACACCGGTGTGTTATCTCCTGTTGAAATACTGCGTCACACATGCGCAGTAGCCCCGAACCATTTTTCGATTAAACTTGTTTTCCGGTTTCGGTGTGCGTCGACAAGGGAACAAAGCTGGACTGATTTCCTGGGATTGTGTCTTTGGGGAATAAGTTCCATTCAGTCAGTCTTATCTTCTCTTTATTCTTCGCTGTCCCACTCAACCCGCTAGCTTCTTGCTTTTCGCCCCCATATTCTTAGTTTATTTATATTTTCTTTATCTTTCTTTTTTCTAATTGTTCTTTTTTCCTTCGTTTGGTTTCTTTCTTTGCGCTATCATCTTTTTCTTTGCTCTTTCGTTCATCCTGATTTTTTTTCTTTCTTTCTTTCTTTTTTCTTTCTTTCTTTCTTTCTTTTTTCTTTCTTTCTTTCTTTCTTTGAAAGTCTCTTTTTCATTTTTACAAAGTCTTTGAATCTAGCTAGATCGCATTTCTTCTTTCTTTCTTTCTTTTTTTTCTTTCTTTCTTTCTTTGACAGTTTCTTTTTCCTTTTACAAAGTCTTTGATCTAGCTAGATCGCATTTTCTTTCTTTTCTTTTTTTTTCTTTCTTTCTTCTTTTTTTTTTCTTCTTTCTTTCTTTCTTTGAAAGTCTCTTTTTCATTTTTACAAAGTCTTTGTATCTAGCTAGATCGCATTTTCTTTCTTTTTTTTTCTTTCTTTTTTTTCTTTTTTCTCTCTCTCTTAACTTTGTCTTTTTTCTCTTTCTATCTTTTTTACTTCAACCGATCTCATTTTTCTCTCTTCCTTTTTGTACCCATGCTTTTTCTATTTATATTTCCTTCTTTTTTTCCTTTTGATTATTCATTTTTCCTTCTTTGCGGTTTCCTCTACTTTTCCGCTCTCCTCTACTTTTCGCTTCCCTTATTGTTCATCCTGCGTCTTTCTTCTCTCTTTCATTCTTTCTTTGAAAGTCTATTTTTCGTCTTTCAAAAGACTTTATATCTAGCTAGACCGCATTTTCTTTCTTTCTTTTTTTCTTCTTTATTTTTCTTTTTTTTCTTTCTTTCTTTCTCTTCTCTTAAATTTCTTCTTTTTTTCTCTTACTATCTTTTTTTCTTCAACCTTTTTCATTTTTCTTCCTTTTTGTATCTATGTTTTTGTCTACTTCTATTTTCTTATATTTTCCTTTTTTATTATTCCTTTTTCCTTCTTTGTGGTTTCTTTCATTTCACTCTCCTCTACTTTTCGCTTCCCTTATTGTTCATCCTGCGTCTTTCTTTCTTTCTTTCTTTGAAGGTCTCTTTTTCATTTTTACAAAGTCTTTGTATCTAGCTAGATTTTCTTTCTTTCTTTCTTTCTTTCTTTCTTTTCTTTCTATCTTTGAAAGTATCTTTTTCTTCTTTCTTCTTTGTATCTAGGTAGATCTCATTTTCTTTCTTTCTTTCTTTCTATCTTTTCTTTTTTCTTTCTTTGAAAGTTACTTTTTCTTAGTTTAAAAAAATGTCTTTGCATACAGCAAGATCTTCATTTTTCTTTCTTTTTTTCGTTCTTTCTTTCTTTCCTTTCTCCTCACGATCTCATTTATTTCCCCCTTTACTTTAACCCTCATATTTCGATTCTATATCTATTTTCTTTTTCTTTTGTTTGGTTGTCTTTCTTTCTTGGTAGTTTCTTTTTTCTCTCTCTTTATTTCCCTTCTTCTATTGTTCATTCTGCTTCTTTTTTTCTCTCTTTCCTTTCTTTCGATCTCATTTATTATCTTATTGTTTTCCCCTTTCATTTTTCA
>CM042157.1:21702580-21707669 GCA_023376005.1 Doryteuthis pealeii
CCCCCTCCTTTCTCTCTCTTTCTCTCTTACACTCACTGTCTATCTTTCTCTGTCTGTATCTCGAGCTCACTCTCTCAAATATACTTGTGTATCATAACCTCATACACACATATATACATAGAGAGAAAAGTTTTAACGCTCATTGTAAAAACTAAAACCAAAAAAGAAAAAGGATTTTAGACAGTGAGTGTAAGAGAGAAAGGAGAGAAAGAGGGGGGTGATAGAGAGACACTTATCACTGTTAATCAACTCTCCAACTGCGAAACTTGTTTGAGATAAAATAGCCTAATGGTCTGCTATCCAATTCAAACAAACTTTTCTCTTCAAAACAGCGAATGTTTTCTTTCACAATTGTCCGTGATTTAGTGCTAACAATTTTTTGTATGCGTTCATGTCACCATCTTTCAATTGCTTCTCGAACAAAAAAAGTTTCGGGTTATTTTTTATATTCAATTACATAGCAACCAATAACTTTATATTCCATACCGTTTTTTTTTTTTATTTCTATGAACAACCAGACGACCTAGGCGAATAAAAAGTCTTTGCAATATTTTGGTAGCGTGTTAGTTTGTGGTGCGTATTCATATAGTTATTTTACTAAGGCGTAGCTTAGATATGGGCACAGGGCCAGAAGTATGGGCTTCCCAATGAGAATCGAACTCACTAACAATGTTCAGCAAAATCTAGCTTGCTTAACCATTCACAACCGTATATCATATATATTATTTAACCAACTCCTCCGCACGAGCGGATGTGACACATGTAATTTCTTAAGCGGAGTTCAACAGGTTTAATTCAGAGTTTTCCTTCTCCCTAGACTGGTTATCCTAGCCATGGTTAAGAACCAGTTCTGCCCTGCTATTTACCATAGCTGGGGGAGAGTAGGATCATACCTTTTCCCAAGGTATTAGCGATAAGTGAAATGCAATTACAGTCTAGGCTTTGAACTCGGGGCGACGAGTCATTTCCCATGACTTAACATATACAACAACGCGCTTCTACACGTATAATCATATAAGTCTAACGAAGCGTCTTGAGAATAAGCTTGATAGGAGCTGCACAAGAATTCTGCGTGCACGTCGTAGAAACAGCCCCCCACAGAGTGAAGCACTGTATGGGGGGGGGGGGGGGGGGGGGGGGGGCGGCCACTTGCCCCCCATCTCACAAACTATCCGAGTGAAGACGAAGCAAAGCATTCAGGACACTGCTGGGTGAAGCAAGGACATGAGGTCTAATTTAAGAAAATGAGACACGTCATATTCTCAGGGATTTGGAGTTTAGACAAATCGCTTAATCTTAAAAGAATGAGAGAACTTGTCATCTGCGTGGATTTTGGCCGACCTGCCGGATTATAGATTAATATGAAAGGAAACGAAAGTTGTCGAATCACTTAGACATTGCGGAGACCGAAAAAAATATTTGAGGATGATGTCTACGTATACGCAATTACAATTTAGTGTCCGGCAAGTGAAAAAAAACCGAAATAAAGCCTTTTCCTCAACAATTACACAGAAATACATCTAATTTCTTTGAAAATCTCTAGCAGGTTTATTTTAAAGATATCCACTTGTTTTTAAAAAAACTATATATATATATATATATATATATATATATATGTTGAAATTTTTAAATATAAAAGGTTTTCATAAGCAACTACCCAGGTTTCAGTTTTCACCATCGTCAGGTTGCTAATCTCCTGGTGTTTATTTGAAGACATTTTGTGTTCTGATAAAACACAAAATGTTTCAAATAAAAATAACCTCATATAACCTGAAACTGGGTAATGTTGCTTATGAAAAACTTTTATATTTAAAGTTCAACAAATAAATAAAGCTCCAACAATTTGTTGTTGAGCACTGTGATTTTCTTTGTTTCATCCCAAACAAATTTTTAAAATATCTCTTCTCGCTTCTCCTCTCTTTCTCTCTCTCTCTCTATATATATATATATATAATATTCTAGTATATATATATATATAATATATATGGGTGGGGGCATTTATTTTTCTAGGAGGTGTTCGCGGCAAGTGTTAAATCAAGATCACGTTAATTTAGAATAACGCGTATAACTGGTTAAAATCTAATAAATATTTATATCACTACATATTTCGTTTTCTTCTATATATTTCTTAGCTATCAATATATATATATATATATATTATATATATATTATATATATATATATACAGAGAGAGAGAGAGAGAGAGAACGAGAGAGAGAGAGAAGAGAGAGGTGAGAGACGGCGAGAGTAAGAGAGTTTGTGTGTGTTTGTGTGTGTATGTCAAGGTGTTCCAAAGATTACTCATTGAATATAAACCTTTTATTGCAGTGCATTTGATTTTAGGATTTTCTTCAAATTATGAAACACACACACACACAACACAAACACACACACCCACACACACATTGTGTTGATTTGATATGGCTTTTTAGGCCGACAATTTTTGGAGGATATAGTGATTAATTGAAGTCATACTTAATTTGAAAATTAATTAATTAATAATTAATGGGAATTTGGCGGTGCATTTGTTCAAATGACATTTTTCTCGATCTGTTTAGCTTACATTTGAACATATATGCCGCTAAATTAATCAATCTATTAACTAATTCATTTTGCAAAAATTAGGTATGACTTCAATTAAGCACATATCCTCAATAATATATATATTATATATATATATATATATATTTATATATATATCATATATTGAGGAATTGGAGTAAATCCGACAGAATGTAGTAAAAAAGTAGAGGGATATATATATCAATATATATATATATATATATATATATTATATATATATATATATCTATATTATATATTGTGTGTGTGTTTGTATATCCAAAGTGTTCCAAGATTACTCATTGAATATAAACCTTTTATTGCAGTGCATTTGATTTTAGATTTTCTCAAATTATACAGCACAACACCACACACACCACATATATATATGAAAGTACGTAAATAAACATTGTGTTCTTGATATGGTTTAGCCAAAATTTTTGAGGATATGTGCTTAATTGAAGTCATACTTAATTTGAAATTAATTAATTAATTAATTATGAATTTAGGCGGTCATACATATGTTCTAATGACATTTTCTCGATCTGTTTAGCCTTACATTTTTAACATATATGCCCGCCTAAATTCATTAATTATTAACTACTTCCATTTTCAAAAATTAGGTATGACTTCAATCAAGCACATATCTTCCAATATATATATATATATAATATATATATATATACTATAGTATTATATAGGTATTCTCAGTGGACTTATATATATATACTATATATATAGTATATATAATATATATATTGGGGATAGGAGGATTGGAGTAAATCCGAAGAATGTATAAAAAGTAGAGGGATATATATATATATATTATAATATATAATATTATATATATATTATATAATATTATAATTTGTGTGTTTGTTATGTCAAAAGTGTTCCAAGATTATCATATAAACCTTTTATTGGCAGTTGCATTTGATTTTAGATTTTCTTCAAATTATCACTCACACACACACACACAACCACACACACACACATATCATATATAATATATATAATATATGTATTTTATATATATATTAGTAATATATATATATTATATATTATATTTATTATTATATATATTTCACGCCTACACTTGCAACACACCCAATACCTACATCTTCTTGTCTTTGCTATATTTCTTTCTTTCTTTCTTTTTCTGAGACCTTTTCAATACCATTATCTTGAATTTTCCGTTGAAACGTCTCGAGTCTTGCGTGTCCTCAAGATCAACATTATCACTCCACCAATTCATTCACTTTGACACACAACGCCGTTTTCTATTAATCAAGCTTCCAAACTCACTGACAGTTTTTCAAAGGAGTTTTCTACCCTTTTTTATTCTGCTCAATTCCCATTACGCTTCTCCTGCCCGATGTCATCACGGTATTCATTTGAGTAACTGCTTCTGCCTTCCGATTTTTCAAGTCTTTCACTTCTCACATTCGATTGTTAGCCCGCCATTGTTTTTGCGTTTGCACTTCGAACTCGGGAAATTAGTTTCACACAAACCAATCAGACTTTAATACAAAATGTCCTTCTTCAATTAATAACCTTCCGTTTTAATGTATCATCTACGTAGGCTTCGGCGAGCCCACCCACGGTATCTGTTTAATAATATGATGAAGTTCAGCGAAAGCGGCTGTTTTCAGTATCAGCGGTCAGCGAATGATCCTATCCTCTTTTTCGCTAGCACTTTGGCGCAGGGTGATTATTTTTCTGAGGGGACATGTTTAAGGAATAGCATATAAATCGATGGGTTTAGGGAAAAGAAAAATATACTGAAATTAATGGGAGCACTATAGTATGAAACAGGGAAAATACTAAATGAAGGATGGAGAAGGAGAAAGAAAGATTGAAGAAAGAAAGAAAGAAAGAGAGCGAAGAAGAAGAGAGAAAGAGTGAAAGAAAGAAAGAAAGAAACCGAATGAGAATATTGAGAAATCCAGAGAATACTTGAAAAGTTGGAATCACAAGGAAGAAAAAGAACCAAAAAAAGAAAGAAAGAGAAACAAAAAATGCGATGGAAAAGATGAAGATGAAGAAAGAAAGAAAGAAGAAAGAAACGGGGAAAATACTAACATTGAGATCCAGAGGAGAAAGAAAGAGAGATTGAAAGGAAAGAAAGAAAAGGAGCGGGAAAGAGAGAGAGAGGAGAAAGAGAGAGAGAGAGAGAGAGGAGAGAGAGAGAGAGAAAAGAAACCAGAATGACGAATATAAGAGAAAATACAGAGAATACTGAAAGTCAGGAAAACGCGCAAGGATTGACAAAAAGACAAAAAAATTAAATAAAAATAAAAAAATAAAAAAGGATAATGAATGGGAATTCTAAAGGCAGATTTTAAAAGAAAGAAAAAAGAAAGAAAAAAAAAAAAATCAGAGAGGAAAGAAAGAAGAAAAGAAAGAGAAAGAAAGAAGCAGATAAAGACTGGCTGAAGAGAATCTAAGAGAAAATTGAAAAGCAAAGAACCCAAAAAAGGAAAAAGAGGAAAAAAATTCTACAAAGGAGGAAAAAAAACCAACAAGA
>CM042157.1:21715269-21717769 GCA_023376005.1 Doryteuthis pealeii
AAACCGAAAAAAAAACGATTTTACTTTTTTTTCCATAAAAAGAACAGTCTGAATAATTATATCAGAAAATTTTTATAAGTCTCAATGCGAGAGCTTTTTATTAAAAAAAAATGAATGCAGAATTCTGCTTAAAAATTATCAATAAAGAAACTGACCGTGTTGTAAATAAACTGACTGTTTTTACTTATTTTTCACGATAACGATGAGTTATTTTTCCCCAATCGGATGATTTCATGGTTGAATTAATTGTTTTTTCTTTGTGACAACACTCTATTTCGTTATTTCTTTTTGCGAGATTTAAAAAATGTTCAAAATACTTACGTTTCTTCTTCAATATGGCCTAAACTGACCAGGTGACCTATTTTGGTGGTACTTAATACATATATATATATATATGTGTGTGTGTGTGTGTGTGTGTGTGTGTGTGTGTTGCGTGTGTTGTGTGTGTGTACAATTTCATCAATAAATAAGTATTTCAGTGACTGACATATTGTCAAGAAAATAACTCATATGAGTTGTCAAAAAATTACTCTGTCTCGTCGTTTCTGCAAAAAAATATAACCACACACGTCAATGTAATTTTGTCACTTGAAATAAACCTGCAGACGCACTGAGATTCTCAGATTGAAATTTAGTCGAAAGATGCGGCATGTTTTCAGAAGAAAAAGAAAAAAGAAAAAAAAACGCGGGAGAAAAAAAGATTAAAAAAAAAAACAAGAAAAATGGCTGCGATTAACAAGAAGGAAAATACAAAGAGATGAAAAACAGAGAAAGAACAAAGGTTGTGACGTAAATGTGGATTATGCGTCATTCAAATCTGCAAGAAAAGTACTGAAAGGATGCAAGTAGAAATGGCTTGTATGGTTAAAAATATAAATATGATAACAAAAGAAAATGGTACAGGAGAAAAATATCTATCTATCTATCTCTATCTCTCTCTCTCTCTCTCTATATATATATAATATATATATATATATATATATATATATATATTAATAAGTCATCCACAGACACGTGTTTCGGCATATCATGCCTCTTCAGTGTGGCTAGACATAACTATCCTTGGGTAGGGTTCGAACTCAGACTGACCGCATGGTAGTCCGATATCTTATCCCCTCGCCCACTGACAGCGGGGACTGGTGTTTTTAAACTATTAAATACATAGGAATGTATGTATCATTCGGTCACTGAGAGATCAAATTTCCGGAGAAATGATCATTGCTTATTTGCCAGTAGTGAGAGTTAATTTAAATTACCAATTAGAGAGCTCATTACCAAATTTATGGGAGCATATTATATATATATTATATATAATTATATATATATATATATATATATATATATAAACCGAAATGAAAAATACGCTACACAAACATAACAATCCATCCGCCATACCTAACATGCGATAGCGCTAACATCATATATTATATATTACTGCACACAATGCAGAAATAGCGGATATGTGGGAGAAACATCAACATCCTTTAGACTAAGACTAAATAACCACAAATCCACTATAAATCTCAAATCCCCGCATAGTACAATAGCACTTCATTTTAACACCCTATCACACAGCCTTACACACCTCAAATGCATTTTAATAGAACACGCATTTCCAACAACGCAATCTAGAAAACAATCAGAAACTAAATGGATTCTAAAATTACAAACACACGTGAAGGGATTGAACGCAGACATCGGAATTCTCCGTTATCATAAATATTTCACAGACGCCGCCGCTGTCGATAACAACAGAGACAAGGAAGCCGTTAAACAGGAATAACATTCATTTGATAAAGGGTATCTAACGAACCTGAAAATTTATGACAAAAAATAATAATAAAAAAATAAGTGAATCCAATACTCCATAATATCGAGTTCATTCATTTTATATATTTTTAATGCTTCGTAATAATGCACAACTTTAAAAAAACATTAAAATATATATATATATATATATATATATATATATATATATATATATATATATATATATATATAGATGAGAGGTATCCAAACTTGGTAGTAAGGGATGATTCTATATGTGATTTCTAAGACACACTGTATTATTATTGTATGATCCAGTATGTATAAATACAGTGAATCTTTAAATCACTAAAAAGCTGATCGTAATAAATTTATTATGGACTAACGATGTTGAGTTTTTCCTTCCTTTCAAAGATATATATATATATATATATATATTATATATATATATATATATTATATATATATAATGTCGTTTTATATATGTTTATACATTCATGCATATTTGATGAATAGGCACATATGAAATCAACATCAATAGTACAAGTATGCATAATTTTCAATGTCGATTTTTATGCACATATATTTTTCTTTGGTATTTATGTACACATGAAGTTACACGCAAACATTTATATATATATATATATATATATATATATATATATATATATATGCGTGTGTGTGTGTGTGTGGCCCGAATATATAAAAATGATTATATGAATATACAGAACCT
>CM042157.1:21720269-21722769 GCA_023376005.1 Doryteuthis pealeii
AAGCACTCGGCTTGTGTATGTGTGTGTGTGGGGGGGATTCCGATACTGTTAAGAGCAAACAAAGACAACACTCATTATTTGGGTCGAGTGAGTTTTTATTTTCTATTGTATCGTTGAGGTGGTAAAAGATACACAACAAAATAGTGTGTTTGAGATATATTTTATTCAGTACTTGTATCTGGTGCTAACGGATACTTATTACATAAAAACAAGAAGTAGAACAATTCACAAAGACAAACTTACAAGAATGAGGAGGGTCAAATGTGTGTAGTGATTTTGTCCGAATATAATTTTCCCGTTTCTATCACTGCTACATCGACTATTATAGGCTATGAGCCAGTCCATCCTGTAGGGATGTTAACTTCTCTACGACATTTTCATAAAAATATAACTGAACAACTGGAGATGCTCTCCCTATTGTCAAATAATATTCTTCCTCACAAATATCATCAATTTTATCCATCCCTACAAATTAACAATTGTTCCTGCTAAAAAATGTCAACATCGATTCTGGAACCACTAAAAGGCCCTAGAGAAACGCCCCCGATTTCGATAATGGCTGAACATCCGGTTTTCCACCGGAAATTAATTCTGTCCTACCGTAAATTGTTCGCCTATTTCCAATGATTCTGACCCCTGTTTGTACTGCGCCTTTCGACAAATATGCAGCAATAAAAATGATTCCAAAGGCGCCACATGGAGTTGATTGTTATTTGGTTTATTCGGGTTCCTTTCGCTTTTGCATGGATTCACTTATAAAAGCTGCAATTTTCTAATCAAGTCGCCATCTTCCTTCAAATACAAATAGCATTCTTACAAAACTTGAAGATCTATTTTTACGTCAGCCACGCTGCCTAATCCAGCAGAAATAAATTATTCTTTGTCTATCTCAGATATATCCCCGACTACCTGAGCAGACGTTTTAAGCAGGATTATTTGGAACTATCAGGACCTGGGGATATAATACATTGTCTTGGTTTGGTTTGTTGGGTTTTACGGCATGTCAACCCCTTGGGTTATTTTATGCCGAATACATCTATTGGTAATTTGGTATTCAAAAATGTTTAATGCCGACAAAGTTTTGAAATGAATTCATTTTTAATGGATAATACAATTTCGTTTATAAACTCATATTTTCTCTTTATTTCTGATTTAAAGGAGCAGGGCTGTGTTTATTGCCCAGTGCCTGAGGCGCCTCCTTGGGTGTGGGGAATACCGACGGGATCAACGCATTTTTGCACCCACCAACCATGAGTCTCGGCTCATGGGTGGTCCCACATTAAAAGGGCCTTGTGCCTAACCCGCCACCTGGCGTAAATATCTAGAAATTATTGTTTTTAACATATACATTGGGTTTGGTTTGTTTTGTTTTACGGCATATCAACCTCAGTGGGTCATTTAATGCCGATAAAGTTTTGAAATAAATTAATTCTCAATGGATATACATTTTTTCATAGATACATTTTTCTATTTAACCCATGGATGGGACCCTAACAGGTACTACCACTCCGGGTCAAAGTGGACCAGGGAGCAATGGTGATGAAGGAGTGCTCCACATTCGCCAAACCTCCAGAACTGGAACCTCGCCATCAGATAGAGTTTAACGTCATTCCCAGAACATGTAGACCCGCAGCCACCGCCTTCTAGCACCCATATGATAAAAAGCGGTAGGTGCTAGGGCTTGACGTGACCAGCCGATTGATCGGAGGGGGCCTCTCCGACCGCCCGTCTAGCCCAAGATAGGATCAAAGTTACCTGAGTAGACGTTTTTTAGCTAGATTATTTGGAACTAGCAGGACCTGGGGATATAATACAGTATCTTGGTTGAAGAAGGGTAGACATTCCAGATGAGAAACTTTATATACCGTTGTCAGATGTTAATCCTTGACGACGTCAGTTTTCAACTCTGTACTTATTTTCAGGGAATGCATAACATCATATTCATTGACTAGCAGGACCTGTGAATATACCGCGTTGTGATAATTCAATTATTAAAACATTTGATATTTTTAATAAGAGCTATTGCAAAATAATTCCTTATGCAGAAAGTATAATAATCTTGATTTAACTCTAACCCTCTCACTCTTTTTTTTCTTTTCATCTTTTCATTATGTTCGATTGAAACATATTAATGTTATCGCCCCCTCTCTCTATCAGTCCTCTACTCTCTTTCTTTCTTCCCTTTCTTACTTTCTTTCTTTCTTTGTTAGTATATTATTTCTATGTAGCATGTCCTTTTTCTTCCCTTTCTTTCTTTATACCTGCTACCTGCTGTTGCTTGAGTGTTTAAGTATTGAATAGGTTCATCCATGCTTAACATCGGTGACCTAGTGAGAACCGGTACTTTCAGCGTGACTTGATGGCAATCATTCAATGATCGTATCTTGGTTAGTCAATGAACTTTTCACCCGACCCTCATAGATAGATAGATATAAACAGACTGATATAAGTAAATAGTTATGAATAGACTTAGGTATATAGTTCGATATGAATAGATGGA
>CM042157.1:21727769-21735269 GCA_023376005.1 Doryteuthis pealeii
ATATATAGTGGAGCGGCATTACGATGGGCTGGCTTCGAGGATTAGTAGCGTAACTCACTATTCCTTGTCTGTCTTATTGTATCTCTCTGCAATAAAACCCTCTATCAGTGTACCATGATCATTTTGTGTATAACTATTGCAATGAAATAAACATACTCTCTCACCCATGTGGTGTGACTATATATATATAGTGAGCACGGCATTACGATGGGCTGGCTTCGAGGATTAGTAGCGTAACTCACTATTCCTTGTCTGTCTTATTGTATCTCTCTGCAATAAAATCCTCTAGCAGCGTACCGTGATCATTTGTGTATAACTATTGTAATGGTTTTAAAAGAAAGGAGACATCTCCATACTCGACAGTAAGCCTCTTAAGCCAGTAGAATAATTCACATACCTAGGTAGTAATATCTCATCCACAGAAAGCGATGTTAGTACACGAATAGGAAAGGCATGGACGGCACAATCAAATTATCAGTTATATGGAAATCCGATGTCCCTCACAAGTTAAAGCGAAAATTCTTCAAGTCTGTGATTATATCAGTACTGCTGAATGGCTGCATGACTTGGACCCTAACGAAGCGTCTTGAGAATAAGTTTGCTACGTGCAGTCTTAAACAAGTCGTGGAAACAGCACCCCACAAGGAAGCAGCTGTATTGCCACCTGCCCCCATCTCACAAACCATCCGATGATGATTGTAATGAAATTAACACGCTCTCTCACCCATGTGCTGTGATTATATATATAAGGAGCACCGCATTATGCTGTGCTGGCCTCGAGGATTAGTAGCGTAACTCACTATTCCTTGTCTGTCTTATTGTATCACACTGCAATAAAACCCTCTATCTTAAATCTACGTGGTGTAATGGTTATCGGCGTAGGAAATGAATACGACAAGACGAGTTCAAATCCTGGAGTCTGCAGTTTACATTTCATATAACACTAATACGCTTGGGAAATGTATGAATCCAACTATATCACCTCCCCTATGGGTCACTAGTAGGGCAGACTGGGCTCTTTAATCTTGACTAGGTAACCAGTCTAGAAGAAAAACTCTGTATTGATACTCGTTAAACTACCCTTAAGAAATTGACCTTGTGTCATATCCTGCTCGTGCGGAGGGGTTGATATATATATATATATATATATATATATATATATATATATATATATATGATATAATGAAAAAACAAAGGATGTTTACAACTGCATGGGCTCATCAGGAGAGAATGTGCAAACCGTTTCGGGGCCTTTCCCTCTCGACGGTTTAAAAAAGCAACACCGGCCCTCCCGAAACGGTTTGCACATTCTCTCCTGATGAGCCCATGCAGTTGTAAACATCCTTTGTTTTTTCATTATATCATATTCCACTGTCGGATTAATTTCCATTTTATTTACACACACACACACACACACACACAACACACACACACATATATATATATATATAATATATATATATATATATATATATATATATATATATATAATAAAAATCCAAGATTTTGAAAGTAAAAAATTATGAATATATATATTCATTTTTATCGGTATTCCCAAGTATTATGAAAAGTTTGTATCATTTTGATTTTTCGGGCTCTTGTCCTCATCTTTATTGTTACATACACAACGTTTCGGTCGATATACCCTCCGGCTACCTTTTTGACGTACTCGAGAGCTTTCATGTCGTAATCTGGAGTCTGTAGTTTACAATTCATATAACACTAATACCCTTGGTATGAATTCAACTGTATCCCCTCCAGCCATAGATAAATAGTAGGGCAGACTGGGATCTTTACCCTTGGTTAGGCAATCAGTCTAGGAGAAGGAAAACTCTGAATTCAAATCTTGACCTTGTGTCACATCCTATTCGTGCGGATGAGTTGGCAAATATATGAGGAGAAAACAAGAGAAATCTGGAGTCGGCAGTTTACAATTCATATAACACTAATACCCTTGGGAAAGGTATGAATCCAACTGTATCTCCTCCAGTTATGGGTAAATAGTAGGACAGACTGGGATCTTTAACCTTGGTTAGGCAATCAGTCTAGGAGAAGGAAAACTCTGAATTCAAATCTTGACCTTGTGTCACATCCTATTCGTGCGGATGAGTTGGCAAATATATGAGGAGAAAACAAGAGAAATCTGGAGTCGGCAGTTTACAATTCATATAACACTAATACCCTTGGGAAAGGTATGAATCCAACTATATCTCCTCCAGTTATGGGTAAATAGTAGGACAGATTGGGATCTTTAACCTTGGTTAGGCAATCAGTCTAGTAGAAGGAAAACTTTTAATTCAAACCATGACCTTGTGTCACATCCTACTCGTGCGGAGGGGTTGGCAAATATATGAGGAGAAAACAAGAGAAATGTGGAGTCGGCAGTTTACAATTCATATAACACTAATACCCTTGGGAAAGGTACGAATCCAACTATACCTCCTCCAGTTATGGGTAAATAGTAGGGCAGACTGGGATCTTTAACCTTGGTTAGTCAAACAGTATAGGAGAAAGAACACTCTGAATTTAAACCTATTATAATTGACCTTGTGTCACACCCTGCTCGTGCGGAGGGGTTGGTAGATATGTATATAGAAAACAAGTTAGAAAAAAAGATTAAATGTTAGCTAATGAGAACAATGTTCCATGAACGAACGCTGTGTGTATTTTTTCCTGGCAAAGGGAAACTGTGTAAGTCTCAATTTCATCTTTGAAAGCACCGAACAAATTTACGATCATAGAAACTTATTAGAACTGACAGCAGGATAATAATGCTATGTCTGGACTTTCCTAGGTTAATAGATTGGATTTTTATGCATATATTAGGTGTAGTGTTACGTGACGGTAATCAGTCCGAAAATTGGTATCGGCCAACCGAGTTAGAAATTCGATTATGTCTGCTTATAGTCAGTTTGCGCTAATGCCAGTGTGAAAAACATAAACCTATTTCGCCTTGCACGGTATTCTATTTTCAGATATTTTGAGAACATTGCTTTTTCCAATCATACAATTATGGCTAAAGAGAATGAGTTAGCATTTGCATAAAATGCCCTCCCATAACAAACGAATACAGGATAGAAAAAAAACAAAACTGTTTCTGCTATTATCATCCTCGACAGGGTCAAGTATGAGGAAATAACAGATTGGGTAAAATCCCACGAAATGTAATTAAACGTTGAGGAGTAAAAGCGGAGAAAACACAAACAACATAAATCAATTAATAATTCGCATTGGTGTATTAACGAGGCTTCCTCAGAATTTTATTATATAAAATTATAAAATTTTGATGAAGCCTCGTTAATACACCGAGGCGAAATATTAATTGAATTATGTTGTTTGTGTTTTCTCCGCTTTTACTCCTCAACTTTTAAATACATAAGTATGTATATTTCCTATAATTCCCCATAGTCTGGATGTGAAACCCGCATTCTTCAGTTATTTATTGTTGGTCTCGGGAACCTTCTTTTCGAACTCGGAAACCTTCTTGCCGTAGCCAGAAACAATCATGGAACTTTGAACCAAACCCTTTATTCAATCCTCGGGGGTATCCTGTTCTCATTCCGCAAATCATAGCTGGGGTACATGTGCTAATGTTATGTTTTAGGATCGTCGCATTTATTTTGCACGGGAAATTCGAAACCTGGACAAAGAAAAAATTGGACAAAAGAAAATAATAGATAGCTTAGACAGAAAGTCTGGGATAACAAAAGGAAGGGTAACAAAAGACTTCCTCTGTACAAACGGGAATTTGAACAAAGAAACTGGAAGTGGAAGAAAGGACTTCCGGTCAACCGAACAAAGAGATGTGTGGGCGGGTGATACGTACTTAAGCGTATAGTCAAAACAGCAGGGGCAATTGGGCAGCAGAACAGTCAAGAGTTGTGACAGTCAGTCAGGAGAGAGATAGGAGACGGCGAACAGAGCACAAGGAGTCTGACCGTCGACACGGTCGGGCGCTGCTAGCGGGCAATGGGGTTCAGCACCCCCTCACCTCACCATCCCAGCAGCAGAGGAGGAGTGGAAGTCATTGTCAACCCTCGGTCATTTCATCGTCCACCCATACGCACCACGAGAGAATGTAAAGAAATAAACTAAAGTTTGTTACAATGCCCATGTGTTGAGTCTCTGTGCCGACTACTAACCTACCCGCAGTATACCAGCAACGTATACGATTCAGAGTAGCGAAGAAGGGCTATGCAACACTAAGCTGTGGTAATTATTATTCTATGTTACTGCTGCCCATGACCAGGATTGAACCTGCAGCCTAGAAATAACTGTCACTTAGAACTGTCTTAAATCAATGCCTTTATTCACTATGCTATGTGTCCAATTGGACAATAGTCCGAATAATCCAAATAATACTAATTATCAAGCCTCATCTCAAAAATTCAGAGAAATATTTTACTGACAATTTTTGAAAACATTTGTTGGTATAGTGACTCAAAAACGAATAATTATAATTTGAAAAGATAATATATATATATACCAACCCCTCCACACGAGCAGGATACGACACAATGTCAATTTTTAAGTAGAGTTTAACAGGTTTGAATTCAGAGTTTTCCTTCTCCTAAACTAGTTGACCTAATGAAGGTTAGGAACGAGTATGCTCTACTATTTACCCATTGCTGGATGGGAAATAGTTGGTTTCATACCTTTCCAAACAGTATCAGCGCTACGTGAAATACAACCGGCTTTGTCCAGTATTTGAACTCTGATTGCTGTGTCCATTTACTAAGATGATAACTATTACACAACGGACGCCACCGTGTATGCGTAAATATATCAGAAAGTAAAACATCAATTTAGAAAATGAGATTTCGCTGAAGATCTAGAACAATGGTGGGCAAACTGCAGCCTACGGTGATTTCTGAATAGCCCACTTACGTCTTCAATGTTTTTATAGGAAAGATCTTTTTTTATATCGAAGAGGAATAAAATCAGCTTTTCTCTATTTCTATTTGAGGCTTAAGCGTATGGTCTTCCGTAGTGAAAGAGGTTGAGGTTACATTGAACTTGCAAGACATGAGGATATACCACAGTATGATAATCTAATTATTACAACTTTTGAGACATTTACTTAAGAGCTATTTGGAATTAGTTCAATATGTGAAAGTTTTAATAATATGGATTTAACTCTCTCTCTCTCTCTCTCTCTCTCTCTCTCTCTCACACACACACACACACACACACTCACTCACTCACTCACTTTTTTCTCTTTTACTTTTTGTTTGTCTTTTCATTATGCTTTATTGAAACAAATTAGCGTTATCGCTTCCGCGTGCTCACTCCATCTCTCTGTCTTTCTCCTACTCTCTTTTTTTCTTTTATATATATTTTTTGTGTATCAAGTCCCGTTTCTTCTCTTCCTTTTTTTATAATAAAAACGGTATGGTCCATTATTTAGCCGAGGTGATGACACTTATAAAAAAATAAGAATTCGGTGAATAAGCGATGCCAGATAATCAGTATTTACATGTTTTTGCATTTCACCTTGGACGATTTGGTCGGTCTCATTTTTTTTTATAATAAAATAGATATGGTCCATTATTTAGCCGAGGGGTTGACACTTATAACAAGTAAGATTTCGGTGGATAAGCGATGCCAGATAATAAGGATTTAAGTTTTATTGCATTTTATCTTAGAAGATTTTGACGGTCTCATTTGTTTATAATAAAATCGGTATTGTCCATTATTTAGCCGAGGTGATGACACTTATTAACAAATGAGAATTCGGTGAATAAGCGATGCCAGATAATCAGGTTTTACATATTTTTGGATTTCATCTTGGAAGATTTGGACGGTTTCATTTTTAACCTGAGGATGTTGCAAGATGATAACGGTTGGAAGATTAAGGATCAAGAGTATAAATTACATTGATTTGTTTTTAGTAGTGTGGCCCACCTGGTGATGAGCAATGTATTATGCGACCCGCTTCTCGAAAAGAGTTGCCCATGCCTGGTCGAGAGTCATCAAAATGCAAATGGTTTTATTACTAGAAATTATCTAAATTGGTTTATTTCCTGATGCAAATAAATTTGAATAGTTTCCTAGCCACTGAGAAGGTGATTCATTACAGTCAGTCGGAAAATAAACGCCTTCCACATTTACCCGTACAACCGAATAATGAGGGTTTGAACTCGTGTCGCCGTGTCCATTTCTTTAGACGGTAACCATTACATCATGTAATTGTTTTGTAGCTGAAAATTTGTTCAATCTAATGCACGCTCGTCAGGGTTTGAACTCGGGTCGCCGTGTCCATTTCTTTAGACGGTAACCATTACATCATGTAATTGTTTTGTAGCTGAAAACTTGTTCAATCTAATGCACAAGGTGTGTCAAAAAAGTATGTGGATTTTTGTACTTTTTGACACACCTTGTATTCTGAAACAAATTGACGTTCCATTCATTTTTCATTTCTATCTCTGTAAATACAGCTTTAACTTTGGTACTTTTTTTACACACCCTGTATTATGAAAAAAAAAAAAATGAATGGAACGTTATTTTTTTTCTCAGAATACAAGGTGTATCAAAAAGTACAAAAAATCCCGAGACTTTTTTTGACACAGTTTGTATATCATATAGGTAATATGGGTGCTATATTAATAAGTAAACAGTGCTCAATAATATGGACAGAACATTTATATTGACGCCTGGTAATTGACAATTTCTCGCCTACGCGATCTACAGACCACTATATATATATATATATATATATATATATATATATAGTGGTCTGTAGATCGCGTAGGCGAGAAATTGTCAATTACCAGGCATATTATATTATCAATATATATATATATATATATATATAATATATATAATTATATATATATATATATAATATATATATATTGATAATATAATATGCCATATGTATAAGTGAATAGTGCTCAATATTATTGATAGAGCATGTATATATAAATTATCGTAGCGTGAACATGAACTCAACGGCGCTTGATAACTGACATACACAAACACACACACATACAATCACACAGAAGCGCACACACACACACACACACAAACACACACACACATATATTATATAAATATATAAATATGTGTTTCGAATTTAAAGAAATATGGCGCGCCCACGCGAATGTCAGACATGTCTTAAGGGACTCTAATATAATAATATTTCCTATTTCAAACACTATAATTATGAAAGGAATGAAAAACTAAATACAAATAACATTTATTGAATTATTTACTTATCAACTCTATTTTATATTAACGATATGTTTTATTTTGAATTCAAATTAAAACAACAACAGCATAAAATGTTAACAACAGGGGAACACTGTTGCTAAAGTTTAACGCTATTGTTGTTCATGAATTTGAAATAATAATGTAATAACAACAACAATTGAATAACAGAATAATGGAGAAAACTATAATCTATAAATTTATATTATTAATACGTGTTAAAAATAATTATACTCTTGAATTAAATTTGCATGATATATTATTATAATTTTTTTTGTTTAATCCTTATAT
>CM042157.1:21742769-21747769 GCA_023376005.1 Doryteuthis pealeii
ATGGCTTCTCACTGTCTCGTTACAAATGCACATTGCATTATCAGAGAATATATAAGCACCATTTTGATGAGGCGAATGCCGCAAGATGAGCAAGATGAATGATGTAAGAGACTTCAATAGAGGCTGAAGTGGCGCAGTCTTGGCCAAAGCAATTATATATATTTACCAAACCCGAGCAGGATGCGACACATGGCCAATTTCTTAATCGGGGTTTAGTAAATAAGTAAAGTCGTCGGGGTAGCCTAACGTCGGTATCAACCAATCAGCGAGGGAGTCTGTCCCTTTTCACTAGCGCTAGACCAAGGAGATTGTTTTTGCGTCTGAGGTGGAGCGCCACACCTCCTTACATTACCACACAGATCCATGTGCTACTCATACGCTGAGTTGGCGAGTGCCGGTATCGAACTAGGAACCGACTGAGCTAATCCGGCCTTAAAAGCGGGGTTTAAAAGTTTTCTTTCTCCTAGATAGGTTACCTAGCCAGGGTTAAAGAGCCCCACTATTTACCCATAGCTAGAGAGAGAATAATCTGATGCATACCTTTCTAAAGGGTATTAACGCTATATGAAATGTCAACAGTCTCATCAAGGATTTGAACTCGCAACCACGAGTCCATTTCCTACGACTCTAACCGTAATAGATAGATAGATAGATAGATAGATAGCAATAGCATAATTTTTACAGATAATTTCCGTCCCTTACAATCCTATAACTCCACCACCAGAACCTTTCTCTCATGAGCCCTCAAATGACTCATCATCCCCGCTGCAGATCCACAAAGTTTGATACAAATATGACATAGGAAGGACGTCCTTCCTGTTGTATTAGATGACACAAGACACTTTGTTTGTTTCTGGAATTTGCATGGTTAGATAGATAGATAGATAGATAGATAGATAGATATTGTCAACACACTCAACGTACCGCAATAAAAATAATTTCCAATCTTAGTTAAAAAATATCAATCCAATTTTCAATTTCTTGATTGAATATTTTCATATAAAATTCTGAAATAAATTTCATGTTTTTAAATTGCATTCTGCTCGGTTTTTCTGTGGTCTCCATCAATTCAGATCAAACGCTAGATTGTTCTTTGTTTTACAAATTAGTTTTATTGGAAGGAAAACAAAACGTTTTAAACAATTAGATTTCAAAGAAATCTCAACGAAATTAAAACAAAAAAACCCCCAAAAAACATCGGGCGCTTTCTTCGTTGATATTCATTAGATTAAACTCTGCGATATTGTTTAACGACTGGAAAGTTTGTTGGGTGTTGTTTGTACAATTGACTTTCAACCCCGCGATATTTTTTTTTTTTTTTTACAAATGGATTTCCTGCATAAGAATCCTTTGATTAATAAAAATCTTTACAATTTCATTAACACGAGATTAATTGGCTTGATTTAACGTTTGCAAATTGACAGTTTTTTTTTATGAAGACCTTGTCAACATAATGAATCCAAGCTTTTATTATACCAGGGAGAGTGTTGTTATGATCAACGTTAGATAGCTTTGGGAACGTACGAGATCTTGGGCCAGACTTGAGAGTTTTGTGGAATTAGTAATAGAACTTGAAATTGAACATTAACTAAGCCCCCTCTAAAAAACACACACACGCAACTCATCTTGCAAGCTATGGGTTAAATAGTACCTCTACTGTTATTATATAAGGGTGGATTTGTGTGGAAGCGCGTAGTGTAATGGTTAAAGTCATGGGAAATGGACTCGTCGCCCCAAGGTCAAATCCTGGACGCGGTAATTGCATTTCACTTAGCGCCAATGCCCTTGGGAAAGGTATGAATCCTGCTCTCCCTCCAGATATGGGTAAAATAGCAGGGCAGACTGGGTTCTTTAACCATAGCTAGGTAACCAGTCTAGGAGAAGGAAAACTCTGAATTCAAACCTGTTAAACTCCGCTTAAGAAATTGACCTTGTGTCGTATCCTGTTCGTGCGGAGGGGCTGGTAAATATATATATGAGGGTGGATTTGACATTAAAAAGAGGTAAAGTCATTGGGGTGGCGTAATGTCGGTATCAGCCAATCAGCGAGGGAGTCTACCCCCTTTTCACAAGCGTTTGACAAAGGAGTCAGCTCCTTACTTTACCGGCCTTACTTTACCGCACAGATCCCTGTGCTACTCATACGCTGAATTGACTAAGGCCGGTATCGAACTAGGAACCTTGTGGTTTCTAGCCGAACACTCTACCGACTGAGTTAATT
Source organism: Doryteuthis pealeii (assembly GCA_023376005.1). Taxonomy (NCBI): domain Eukaryota; kingdom Metazoa; phylum Mollusca; class Cephalopoda; order Myopsida; family Loliginidae; genus Doryteuthis; species Doryteuthis pealeii. Next base: position 21,744,991 of record CM042157.1, read on the forward strand.
AAATAACCCACAAAGGTTGATATGCCATAAGACAAAGAAATCAAACTAAATCGAAAATAAACGTAGCTAATCTGAAATGTTCAATGAGCACATTGTGTGGTATATCTATTAGTAAGCTTGTCTAGTACAATATAGTTAATCAGTTCTAAATTTTCTGGTCATGCACTAAAGTTAATAATACTAAAATAATTAAATAAAATTTTCACTGACTACCTCATGTTAAAAGTATCTTTACATTTTTAGCTAAATCATGCAGTCAATTCTGAGCAAAAAAAAAACGACACAACTGATTTATCTTTAGTAAGTATGTAAAGTCATTGTAGTGGCGTATTTTCGGTATCAGACGGACAACGAGTATGTCCATCCTCCTTTCGCTAGCGCGAAACCAAAGAGATTGTTTATGCGGCTGAAGTGGTGTTATATAATCTATGCATAGATTATTGTCAACCCCCTGTATTTCTGGAGGGATGGCCCCTTTTCATATCACGAGCGGGACTTTCTATGGAATATTACAGAAAGCCCGCGAAATACGTGAAGCCACGTGAGACCTGGTTGGCTCTCAGTTTCAGCTTGGACGTCAGGCAGAGAAGATGTTTCTGCCATAGCTGAAGCTCACTGCACACGCGCGTTATGTTTAGTTAGAGAAATATGTTTAGTTAAGTAAATAAAGGTTTAAATAAATAATATGGTTTTGTTGTTGATGAATGTCTTGGCAACAAGACTGACCTAGAAGAAGAAATGAATTAAGTGTGACCGACCACCAAGACGAAGTCCAGACGCTAGAAGATGAACGTAAGATACCAAAGAAGAGCAGAAGAATAATAGAAGTAAGGAAAGAAAGGGTATACAACAGTGGAGTGTCACCCCTATAATCAGCTCCACACTTTACCACACATACCAAAGATGTGCAATTAATGCGCTGCGTTAGCGACAGCCGGTATCGAACTCGTAACCGAGTGGTCCCTAGGCGGATTCTCTAATGACTGTGAAGTCTTATGTAAAAGGCAGATATTTTTTGCATGAGGTGATAACAAATGTCTTTTATCAAATGGTTGGTTGGTTGGTTGACGGTTGGAGGGGTGGGTTTTACGGCATGTCAACCCTTATTTTATGGCGAATACCTTTTAGTTTAATTAATTCTTTGTTGAGTACGGTTGTTATTTTGGCAGGTAATAGCTATAACAGGTACTTCCAATCAGGGTCATAGAGTACCTGGGAGTAATGAAGGAGTACTCTACACCCAGAGCTCCAGGGTTAGAACATCACCACTAGATGCAGTTTAGTGTCATACCCAAGATACTAAAACACTCAAAGACTACCTTCTAGTACATATGCGATAAAAAGGGTTGAGGGTTGCCATAAGAGCTGTGTCTGGACAATAATATAGATGCTAGGACTCGACGGGACCAGCGGTTTGTGGGTTGCCATAAGAGGTGTGTCTGGACAATAATATAGATGCTAGGACTCGACGGGACCAGCGTTTGTGGGTTGCCATAAGAGGTTGTCTGGACAATAATATAGATGCTAGGACTCGACTGGACCAGAGGTTTGATCGGATGGGGTCTCTCCGACCACCCGTCTAGCCCAAGTAAGGGCCAAAGTGGAGTGTTGCATGTCATGGACTGCTCAGCCACCAGAATTTCGTCCTTAGGCATAATCCTCTCTGACCCGGATTAGTAGTACACTATGAGTTAAATAGATTTTTTAAATGAGATTAAAAATGTATTTGTAAAGGAAATGAGTTTTTAAAAAGTTGAATACCCAACGAGAATGTATAAACTAAAATCCAGCCCCCCCAAAAAAAAAGAGTATTCTATTTATCATCATGTACGTGAGAAAGGTAGAAACGTTGTGATTATACTAAAAACAAGAGAAAACAAAAAATGTGCACCCTATGATCTTTAGGTACCCCTTTGTGATCTCGATTAATAAAATGTTTTTCATCTACACCGTCAATACCCGGTTGTTCTAACAGACGATTTTTAGATTTTTTTAATTACAAAACTAACCCCTAACCCTAACTCCTAACTTTAACCCCTAACAAACAACCGGATATTGACGGTGTAAATGAAAAACATGTCTTTCTTAATCGAGATCAAAAAGGGGTGCCTAAAGGTAACATGGTCCAAAAATGCTAATAAACAATAGAGGAATTAGTATGCCTGTTCAAAAACGTAATAGTAAAGTAATCCAATAAGTAGTTTTATGTTGCTTGCAGGTTAAATTCTAACCAAAGAGATTGTCAATAATTTTATCTTCAGAGCAAAATGAGCTTTTGTTTTTTTCTTTTTTTCGTTTTTATTTTCATGTTTAAAATCAATTGTTGAGATCAGAATAAACAGAAAATAATCTGATTTATTTGTCTACAAACAACAGAAACAAATGATAAATATATTTTTAGTCGTAGCAAAATAAGAATTTGAAAAAACTAAGTTGACTCTAAATCCCGGTCAATCCCGACGCTCATACGAGGATTATCCAGAGTCACCAAAGAAAAGAAATGAAAGAGCCGACTTGGCAGCAAAGCCAACTTTAAATTTAGATCCAGACAAATTCAAGATTCCATACATTGACTTGAAACCTAAGATTAATAGATTATTTCATAAAAAGGACAACAATGCTGGAATAACAACATACACAATAAAACAAAAGTAAAGTCGTCGGGGTGGCCTAAAGTCGGTATCAGCCAATCATCAAGGGAGACTATCTCTTTTAACTTTTTAAAATGCAGAGCTTTTGGTCGGAACTGAAAACGCTTTTTTAAAGCAAATAATATGAA
>CM042157.1:21752769-21762641 GCA_023376005.1 Doryteuthis pealeii
CAATTATTCTAAGTTAAAATAAAGCTTTCCAAAGAGTATCGGTTTGTCGTTGTCATTACAATCTATTCTACTTGGAATAATTGGTACACTTATTAAGAGTTTATATAGTCTAGTATTTCCTAAAGAGTTATCCAAAGGGGGGTAATCATAAAGTAGGTGAAGTAACTCTCAGTTAGTTATAACATATATATTACATAAGGAATTTAACAAACGACTCAGTTACAGACTTTTCTGTGAGTATCCAATAAGAAATTTATTTCAACACAACTCACGATGTACAATAGAAAATGTCGTTAGATCATTGGATATTACAAACTAAACGCCAGATGGAATGGTTATTAGATAAACTATTTTCGTATCAAACAGTGCTGTCCACTCGTTATTAGATTAGGTCGAAATATAATCCAGTTAGGTCAGTCACTGTTCTGTCTTAATCATCTAACTGTCGACCGTTCATATTTCAGTTCAAATATAGACGCTGAGCAAATAGAATTATTCAATCCACGTGACACGACAACATTTAGCAGGTGACATCAGCCTCATTATAAACTTTGAATTTTCAGCAAGTTTTACCTTGTTCGTCTTTTATTACAACACACACACACACACACACACACACACACAATCCAAAAGTCCAGAGAAGAAATCTTCCTTACGACACAAGAGTTTTATTTAAACAAAACCAAGTCGCAGTTTGAGAGCTCAATGTGTGCTTTTAATGTTAGAATCACAGAGCAAATATATAAGTAAAGAAATAACAAAAGACTTAGAGATTTAAACTTTTTCATTTTGCAACATCAAAGATTTACATTTGGAATTCATATTACAGGACTACAAAATTCTAAAAAATTAAAAAAATATATAAATAAAAATCTGTTTTCAAATGCCTTTAAAGTAATAAAAAAATTTCATCATTCGCATCTGACGAGTCGGGAGATTTAGACTATTTGTCTAAGCTTCCTGAAATAGACTATAAAGATAAATCTCTAAGTCTTTTGTTATTTCTTTACTTATATACATATATATATATATATTGAGGAGATTATGTGCTTAATTAAAGTCATACCTAATTTGTAAATTAATTAGTTATAATTAAATGAACTAGGCGTGCATATCGGTTTAAATGTAAGGCGTAAACAAATCGAGAAAAAGTCAATCTCTGTATGTACATTTCAGCCTATTAGGCCTCATCAGCAGAGTTATAGACAGGACAGAGGCCTAATAGGCTGAAATGTGGATACAGAAATTGACTTTTTCTCGATTTGTTTACGCCTTACATTTAAACCGATATGCACGGCTAGTTCATTTAAGTATACCTAATTAATTCTCAAATTAGGAATGACTTTCTAAACAATAATCCATCTTGCGAACCTTCTTTTTACAATATATATATATATATATATAATATATTGTGTATATATATATATATGTATATATATGTGTGTATGTGTGTGTGTGAGTGTATGTGTGTGTTGTGTGGTGTTGTGTGTGTGTGTGTGTGTGTGTGTGTGCATTTGGGAAGCATTCTTTCATTTATACATGTAGAATTAAACTAAAGGCACGTCTCCTGTTTAACAAGCTTGCTGGCCAACTTTTGTCGAAGTGTCGAAAGTACTTGGGATAAGAACTTTGGTGGACTAACTTACGGATTCCATCCAAATGTAAAAAGAGTTGCCCAGAAAGCTTGAAAAGATAGTTAATAAAATTGTTAAACAGGAGACGAGCCTTTTGTTTAATTTGTGTGTGCACCCCGGCATTCAATCTTTCAAATTCAATAAAAAATGATGTACTTCTTTTCGTCATAGTCTAACAGTAAATAACTTAACATCACTTAACACTTGTACCCAGTCATGGTTAACAGAATCAGAACAGTTTACCCCCATGGATTCAATGAAAGGTTCGGTTTGAAGTTACGTAAACGTTCCCGATTACGACATGAAGGGTCCAGAGTTCGCTAGGTAGGTTACTGAGTTCGACAAGATACATCTGAAGAAGGCCGGAGGGCATATCGACCGAATCATTGTGTATATAACAATGAATATAAGGACAAAGGTCTAAACAATCCAAATAATATAATAGATAATATTGTCATCTGTGGTCGAGAATTTTTGTCAAACATTGAACTTCACAGTCACAGGAGGCGCTGTAACTTCAGGGGCACAAAAACTTTATTATAGTCTTCCGAGACTGAAATGACAATAATAATAATAATAATAATAATAATAATAATAATAATGGGACTTTGAAATAAAAACGGGTCACCTTATCCCAGCAAGAAAACCAGACCTAGTGTTGATAAACAAAAAAGAAAGAACTTGTCGACTGGTGGATTTTGCAGTGCCAGCAGATCACAGGGTGAAGTTAAAGGAAAATGAAAAAATGGACAAATATCTGGACCTTGCCAGAGAACTGAAAAAATTATGGAATATGAAAGTGAAAGTGATACCAATCGTAGTTGGTGTACTTGGAACCTTCCCAAAAGGACTCGAAAAGGGTCTGGAATGTTTGGAAATCAGATGAAGGATTGAAACCATTCAGAACACTGCACTGCTGCAATCTGCCAGAAGAGTCATGGAGACTTAAGGAGACTTACTGTCACTCAGACTCCAGTGAAAGACCATCAGCTAATGCTGATGTGAAAACTGAAAAGGAGTAAATAATAATAATATTGACAAAAATTTTAAAGAAACTTCAATCGCTTAGATGCACATAGGAAGTACTTATTTTCCTTGATTAGAATTTTCGGAGTTCCTTTAGTTGTAGCGAAAATGTATCATTCTTAAAAACGATTATGCATGTGTGTCAAAGTTAATGAAGTTTCATTAAATTCTGTCACAATAATACAAAATGGTTAGTTTTGTTAGACTGTCAGTTTTCTTTCTTTTTTTTTTTGATTTATTTAAAAATGTGTTTCCAATCAGACTAAACTTGGGTCTGTCACTACTAACAGATGGAATTGAAACACCTTGGTTCTCCGTTAAATAAAATTATCCGGTCACAGAGTGCAGTAAGCCATCATTATTGATTTCCTTGAAATAGGTGCTACTATAAACAGCGCTTAATTTTATTTATTGAAGAACCATTATATAATATATATATATATATATATATATATTATATAATATAATATATATATAAGTAAAGAGTAAGGAAATGAATCCGACGGTATAAGTATAGATAAAAAGGATATGGAAACACACAATGCTGTTAAAATGAAAATTCTCTCTCGGTGAGTCCGGATTAAAAACAAGCTTTGATGATGATTTGTATAAATCGAAATATTGTTTAATATTATCTATCCATATGATATAAAATATTTTCATTTTAGCAGCATTGTATGTTTTCATATCCTTATATTATATATATATATATATATATAATATATATATATATATATATATATACTAAACTTATTGGTAAACCTTTGTGGTAAGAAAAAATCCGGCAAATAGTTTGATTGTAAAAATATACGACCAAACTTCACCGGGGGAAAAATGAAAAAAAAAAGACCAAGATGGCCGTACCAACTGAAAATAATTGGTTAATACAATAACACTTGGCAAAAAAATCATATATATATAAAAGTGTTGGCGGACGTGCTTATATTTGAAACTCCCGCATAACTCTTTTGCAACATCATTGTTTTCGTTTTGAATTCATATTATTTTCGTCTCCGCTATTGATAAGTCTGGAGTATAAACAAGCTCTGAAGATGATTTTTATAAATCGAAATATTGTTCAATATTAGCTATGAATATGATATAAAATCTTTTCACTTTAACAGCATATTGTGGTGTTTTCATATCCTTTTATCTATACTCATATATATATATGAAATATATATATATATATAAACCGCTAGGATTTTTTAAAGCTAAAAAGTGCTAAATACCTAAGTAGAGCCAATAATAAAGTTAAACCGAATGAGTCAGATATACTTACTAACAGTTTTGCTTAGTAGCTCATCATGGAAATAATCTGACTATATATATATGTTTACATAATTATTAGACACCTAATATTTATGGCAATAGTGTAGAAATCAAAATGGCCGTTATAAGCTACAGCCCACGACCTTGAAGGATGAGTGACAAGGCTTGACCTCAGTCCTAACCTTCCGGTGGATACCGTGAGAACCGGTAGAGAGGACCCTCTCTTCCGGTTTAGATAGTAAGTAAGTTTCAGTCAGTTAGAAGGAGGAGCCGAGCTCGTAGGATGTAAGTCTCACCTGTGCAGATGTCTAAGTAACATCAAAGTAAATCGAAGTCTTGTGTTTATTACCTAAAAACTAACAATGACACAGGGCTTCTGATAAGGAGAAATCCCTAAAAGAAACCAGACCCGAAGTCCCAAGAAAATCCAGACCTTAGAAGAGACCAGACCAAGATAGATGAAGAAATAGCAAAGCCGGCCAGAAGAAAATACGACCAGAAGTAAGAAGTAAGAAAAGGGTATACAACACACATATATATATATATATATATATATATATATATATATATCTTATTATAATGGAGATTGTGTGTTTTTCTGTCTGTAACCGAAACTATATTACTAATCGAGTCACAATTAACATAGTTATTTTCATCACATTCTTCATGATTTTATTTATATTTAAACCTGAATTATTAATAAAATTGCTTCACCTTTTTATTAGTGTTGTCCATATCTTCATGCAAATAACATGCTATTGTATTTATATATACAAAAAATAGCGGATTGCAGTGTGAACGGGAAGGCTAATTTGCATATTGATATTAAAAAAGTGATTTTATTAAATGTGTGCTTAGTATTATTGATTTCTAATTGTTTGGTTTTATTTTAATGAATATAAGCAAAAATCTCTCCAATAAATCTTAAATGAAAATCCATTGAACAAGAAAAAAATAAGTGTAATTTTATTCTTTATTTCCTAATTTAACTAAATAGTTAAATAAGTAAAATTCAGCAATGAAAGACGGCAATGATGGAAGAGTAAGTTTAATTTCTATTTTTCTATTATACCCCCACTCTGTTTCAAATCTTTTTATCTGCATTTTTATTAGACTTTCTAATTTAATACGATATTTCATTACATTAAAACTTAAATACTTGCACCCGGAGGGTGCATATATTTGCTAGTATATATATATATATATATATATATATATATATATATATATATATATATATATAGAGAGAGAGAGAGAGAGAGAGAGCGGGGGGAAACAGAGAGAGAGGAGAGAGAGAAGAGAGATATGTTAGATAGATGTATATATCGTCTCATGATTTATTTTATAACGTTAGTAAAATATCAGAGTATAATTTTATATAGAAAAGAAAAATAGAACTCCTGGAAGTTACATGTCGCAATAAAACAACATCTTCTGTGTTCTAAGCTTTTTTTCTCTCTCATAAGATATGACATATCAATTATAAACTATAAAGGAACAGAATTAAACCACCTGTCTTTCTCTCCAAGGAAACAATTCTCTAATGTAAATAATATGAAATTGAAATATGTCGACCTAGTAGTCATTCTGCACTTGTTTAGAGAAAATAAAAAAATTCGAAGAATATAAATTACATATAAGATATATAAGATATGTTTATGAAATAAAAATATCTACAAAGAAACACCTATGAAGCAAAATTGTCAACTGTCCTTTGTTTCACACACAAATAATTCGTTCAAAAACAAAATATTTACCATTTATAAACCATTTATACAACTAAACAATATTTGGCTTTAGACAACCCACAGTTATTAATATACCATTCAACAAAATAAAATAATTTAAAAAAATGCATCTCCGCAGAATTATCACCGTGCCTACATACAGTGAGCATTAATTAAACCAGCAAATATATGCACTCCTTCGGGTACAAGAATTTAAGTTTTAATGTAATAAAATACTATATTATATTAGAAAGGCTAATGAAACTAAATAAGAATGCAGATAAAAAGATTTGAAATAGAGGTGGGGATAATGGAAATTAGAACATCTTTGGAACTTACCCTTCGATTACTCACGCTCTTTCATTACTAAATTTTCTTAATGTAAACTACTTAGTATACGAAGTGAAGAATAACATTAGAGTTATTTCCTCTTGTTAATGGATTTCTTTTAAGATTTATACCGAGACTTTTGCCCATATTTGTTACGATAAAACCAAACAATTAGAAATTAATAATACTAAGCACATATTTATTAAAATCTAATTTTTAAATAACAATATGCAAATTAGCCGTAGTTCTAGAGGAAGAAGTTGGTCCACTGACTTTTAGAGTGCAATTAGAGGAGGTCGATTATGGAAAAGAAATGTGGATAATTTTCGACGTGAATATTCCAACGGAACCTGTCTTGGCACCAACATGAAATCAGATACAAAAGGAAGTGACCCCAGTGCCAGACCCTTAACTGGGGAAATTGCTGTTCAGGAATCTCCAGAGGCTACAGATGATGATGATGTGACTATATCCGAGAGTCGGACAACGCTTCCTAAAAGTAATGGGAGTTCTTGCCGGAAGTTCCGGGGGGGGACCTATGGATATTTCTTGGTGTCGCTAAGAATGTATGTGCAGTTAAGCTAAGTGGGGAGGGATGTGGTATACTAAGAAACGGAAGCACTGTTTATGCCATTGTTTTGTTAAGAAACGGAAGCACCGTTTCAGCCATCTTTTTGAGTTGTGAATAAAAGGCGGAAGTGATCACTTCTCGTGGTTAACGTCAGCTGAAAACTAGCTGTGTTATTATTTCGCTCAGCAGATTATAAGAATACCCATCAATGATGCAATAACTCGTTGGCTCAGTATTACAACCACTAGAAACTCCCGAACATACCTTGTTTCAATGGAACTACTAGAAATTATAATTTTCGTTTGCTACTACGGATTGCCAAACATTTTAAACAGCGATCTATCTATCTTTGTAGTAACAATTATTGTTTCTTATTGATCAATGTAATTTTTAATTGACAATACTGTCATTATAACCTGTTGTGGCCCAACATAGTGGGATACTTTCTTTCTTTATTTATTTATTTCACTCTCCCTATTTCTTTCTTTAAATAACCATAAGGATTTGATAATGCCATTAACAAATAAAACAAACCAAAAATATAAATAGTTATGATGACAATCAAACGTTTACAAATGAATCGAATTTCGGATTTAAATAACTCATAAAGAGTTGATATGCCGTTAAAGAAGTAAACAAACCAAACCTAGAAATATTCCTAAGGTAAAATTCAAAATCTAAAACACATCAATTATATTTATGCACACAACACACACACACACACACACACACACACAACACACACACACACACAATAGCAACAGCAGAGGCAGCAACAGTAGTAGTAAGTAAGTAGTAGTAGTAGTAATGTATATACACATGCTAGAAAAATCAACAACCTGTGCAGCCTATAAAACACTTCATAAGACAATGATTCTGAATTATACACGGTTTTGGGGGCAAAGCCTCATTACTACAAACCCAGCGGGACCCGGCAGTATCTAACAATATCACCAATTGGACACATGGACTAGTGGATAAGGTAGTTAGGTTAAGACAGTTCTAAGTGACAGTTATCTCTGGATTTCCGGTTCAATCCTGAGTAGAGGCAGTTAACATAGAAAAATAATTAACACAACTTGTGGGATACCTTTGCTAGATTTGTTAAAGATATACACGCAGTATCCTTTACCTCCTAACACACAAAACCGCAAAGTAAATAAATAAAACATGATGTGAACTGCTTGAGAATCAAGGACGAACTCAGAAGTGATGTTGTCCGGATAGAAGCCTACAGATGGAACAGCCAGGGTAGGCCGACCAGCAAAAAAACATCAATCAGCTCTGTGCTGATTCAGAAGCTGCTGGGAAGATCTACTATAGGGACGGCTGGTGAGAGGAGACAGATGAGGGATAAGTGAATAAAGTCGAATTTCTAACCACAAATTTCTATCAACTAGTCAACTAGTCAACTGTCTGGCTGATACCGACTTTAGGCCAACCCGAACGACTTTACTTACTTTTGCTGTTTTGGCATCCTTCCATCTACTAAAGGACGATGGTGTAGTGTCCACCTTTTTTATCTGCAACTGCGTGAGTGGTTGATCAGACAATTTTTGAATGACAATCCCTGGCAGTGATTGCAAACAACGGTGTGCTTGCTGGAGATGCTGTTGTCCTCTTCCTTATGGCTTTCTTTACTCTCTTTTTACTCCTTTCGTCTTGGTTTAAGAGGAGCACAGTCGTTAGGTCTTATGCACAAGCCTCCGCATGTGTTTTTCGATGTGGCATGTCTTTACTTTTACTTCTGTATATACCTCTCATCTTTTTTTTCTTTCTTCTTTCTTCCTTTTTCATTGAATAATATTTTTCAATATTCTTTTCTCTTTCTTTCTTCACTTATATTTATATTCTAACTTAGTTTCCATTTCCCCCATCATCCCTTTTTTTTTCATATCTTGTTCTTTCTTTCTTCTTTCTTTTTTCAATATTTATTTTTCAATATTCATTTTTAACTTCTCTCTTTTCTCTTAGATTTATATTCTCACCTCGTTTTTCTATTTTCTTTATTATCTCCTTCCTTTCTTTTCTTTCTTTCCTTAATTGTGTGTTCCTTTTTTTTCTTTCTTTTGTTTATCTTTCTTTTTTACTTACTTTCTTTCTTTCTTCCCTTCATTGTTTATCTCCTTCTTCTGCTTTTCTTTCTTTCTTTTTCTTCTCTTTCTTTCTTTCTACTTATTTTTTCCTTATTTTTTTTCTTTCTTTCTTTATTCTTTCTTTTTTCTTTTCTTTCTTTCTTCTTCCTCATTGTTTGTTCCTTATTTTTTCATTTCTCTGTTTTCTTTCTTTTCTTTCTTTCTTTCTTTCTTTCTTTCTTTCTTTCTTTCCTTCAATTTTGTTTGTTCCTTATTTTTCTTTCTTTGCTTTATCTTTCTTTCTTTCTTTTCTTTCTTTCTTCTTTCTTTCTTCATGTTGTTCCTTATTTTCCTTTCTTTTGCTTTATTCTTTCTTTCTTTTCTTTTCTTTCTTTCTTTCTTTCTTTCTTTCCTTTCATTGTTTGTTCCTTATTTTTTTTCCTTCTCCTCTTCTTGCTTTTCTTCTTTTTTCTTTCTTCCTTCATTGTTTGTTCCTTATTTTTCCTTTCTTCTGCTTATTTTTCTTTCTTTCTTTTTTTCTTTCTTTTTTTTCCCTTTTTCTTTTTTCCTTTCTTTTCCCTTTTTCTTTCTTTCTTCCCCTTCATTTTGTTTGTCCTTATTTTTCTTCTTTTCTTTTGCCTTTTTCTTTCTTTCTTTCTTTCTTTTTCTTTCTTCTTTCTTTCCTTCATTGTTTGTTCCTTATTTTTCCTTGTCCTCTGCTTTTTCTTTTTTTCTTCTTTTTCTTTCTTCTTCCCTTCAATTGTTTGTTCCTATTTTTTTTTTTCCTTTCTTCTTGCTTTTTTCTTTCTTTCTTTTTTTCTTTCTTTCTTTCTTTCTCCCTTCATGTTTGTTCCTTATTTTTTTCCTTTCTTTATTTCTTTTCTTCCTTTCTTTCTTTGCCTTTCTTTCCTTTTTTCTTTCTTTCTTTTCTCCCTTCATATTTTGTTCCTTCTTTTTTTTTTTTCCCTTTCCTGCTTTTTTCCTTCTTATTTTTTCCTCTCTTCTTTTCTTCTTTTCCCCTTCTTTTTGTTTTTTTCTTCTTCCTTTTTTCTTTTTCTTTTCTTTCTTCCCTTCATTGTCGTCCTTATTTTTCCTTTTTCCTTTCTTTTGCTTTTCCCCCCTTTTCTCTTTCTCTCATTTTTTTTCTTTTCTCTCCTTTCTCCTCCCCCTTCCCTTTCCACCTTTTTCGCCCCTTCTTTCCTCCCTCTTTCCCTCCTTCTTTCCTCTTTTCTTCTCC
>CM042157.1:21762651-21777651 GCA_023376005.1 Doryteuthis pealeii
CCATTCCTGGTCTACGAAAATGTAAACAAGCGTTCCTCTACTGAATTTAAGTCCCATTCCAACGGCATGTTTATAACACCAAAGATTAATCGTAAACTCGATTAATTTAAAAGTAACCCTGAAGAATCTATCGATGAAACTCGAGTAGGTTACTCATTTCCATTCTTAAATAAATTTATGCTCTACATTGTATTGACACTTTGTATTTTTTTTTCTCAACCTTAACCTCTGGATATTGTGCGCTTCCAACGATCGCTCTTATACCACCGGTAAGTTAATACTTATACATATACAAATATATATATATATATATATTATATATATATATATATATATATAGAATATATATATTATACATATTAATATATATATATATATATATATATATATATATATATATATATATAGTGTGAACAAAAAATTATTAAGACAATCAGGAATATTTCTTGTATGTTGTTTATTCGCAACTAGTTCGACCTTAGGTCATCTTCAGGAGAAAATTTCTTATTTGAAGAAATTGTTGATAGATTATTAGAAAGGGAGCAATATAGAAGAATTATAAAAGTTCAAGTGTTATAGTGGGTTTAACATGCTGTTAAAATCCGGGTAGGCGAGTGTGTTTAATAGTAGCATGTTCATTTGTTCCGTGAAGAACCTCTATGAGGTAGGTTACATATTAATATATATATATATATATATATATATATATATATATATATATATATATTCTTAAGCTCTACCAAAGCTAACGCGATGTAAGTCCCTTATATTGTGTTCCATACGTATTCAACTCTGATATCCGAAAGATTAATACATTAATACAAATGAATCAATAATATTTCCTCTTTGCAACAATGCACTAGTTTCAAGGAATCCCACCTTGAGCTTATCTGGTTTTCAATTAATACATCGGATTAGCTCCAAGTTAGGAAATGCTGTTTAATTTACCGCCCTGTCATTCCAGTTCAATTATTATCTGTGAAGATTCTACGTCTTGTTGCTTTGGATTAGGGCACACTATCTTTGAGGTGTTGAGGCGAGAATATTAATAATATAAGGGCTGGTTTAGCTCAGTCGGTAGAGCGTCCAGCTAGGAGCCACAGACTTCCGCGTTCGATTCCGGCCCTCGCAAACTCAGCGTATGAATAGCACAGCGATCTCTGCAGTAAGGTAATTGGCTGATGGTAAGTGCTGCGCTCCACTCCAGACGTCAAAGCAATCTCCTTGTATAGCGCAAGTGAAAAGTGATAGACTCCCTCGCTCTCTGGCTGATACCGACTTTCGTCCACCCCGACGACTTTACTTTTTTCTGTTCATTATATACTTCCACATACTTCTGTGTATATGAACACATCTAAACATATATATATATATATATATATATATATATATATATATATATATATAAAAGAAATTGGTAATTGCTTGAAGCATTGTTAAGTATGTTATAATGTATTAATTTGAAAGCAATTACAATGCAAGTAAAAAAAAAAAAAAAAAAAGATGTTATATTTTTGTCTTATCGATTTCAAAGTAAACTTTATCTTCAGAGACGATTTTCGGAAATATATATATATATATATATATATATATATATATATATATATATATGGGAATCCAACATTCAGTTTCACAAGGAAGGTGAATGCCCCGTGAAGAAACAAAAAACTCCAAATATGAAACTGCTGAATGGAGCTGGTGACTGGAAGGTTTCGGTGATCTCAAGACATCCCTAAAATTCCCAGTTCACATTCTTCAAACAAATAAGCGCCCAGACATTGTAGCGTGGTCTGACACAAAAAAGAGTGTCCTCCTCATCGAATTGACCGTACCGTGGGAGGAAAACCAGGAGGAAGCACACGAGCGGAAAAAGAACCGATACGAATCACTGCGTGCCGACTGCGTGGAAAAGGGTTGGACATCCATGTTTATTCCTATTGAGATTGGGTGTCGTGGATTTCTAGGACACTCAGTCATTTCGTTTCTATCAAAAATAGGAATCACTGGCCGCTGTCTGAAAATCGCCTCACATCGTCTTCAATCTACGGTGCAAAATGCATCTAGTTGGATCTGGTCTAGATTTAGAAGTTTACAGCACGAATGATACGCGCGCGGAATCATCATTCCCGTGTTTGCTACGTAACATCTGCAATCGCGTATATCAAACTCAACGGCCAAAAACAAAACGCGTTTTCAAATAACAAACTGCACTGATAAAGAAACATCTCCAATGAACGGATGATATAATCTATTCTCTGTTTAATACATATACACAATTTTTTTTAATACACCTGTCCGTGGCGAAAGCTGCTTGGTAGCGCTAGGAAGTGGCAGTCCTGTCGTAGCTACCGAAACTGTGTTATCACTCCTAGTCGACAGCTGACGAGGACAGGGTATCGCACGTGCTATCACACGTTGTATGACGAAAAAAAAAAATAGCTCACAGATGTCTAGCCACACTGAAGATACTTGATAAGTCGAACACGTGTCTGTGGATGACTATATATGCTCCCCCTCCCCCTGGGAATGAGCACTTTGGAGGGATTTCGCTGAAGTCCGCCAACTAAAGCGTAAACGCAACGCTCTCCTATAAAAGGAATGTAGTACTCTATGGCGGCTTACATACCTACAGATGTAATATATTAAAACAGTTAAAATCCTTTTCGCATTCTTTGGGTGACAATAGCCGAGCGATTAAGCTGTCCGACTGCTTCTGAATCGATCCGGTTTTTCTATCTCGGTTGTAGGTAGCTCCACAAATGTCTAGCCACACTGAAGAAACTTGATAAGTCGAAACACGTGTCTGTGGATGACTATATATATATATATATATATATATATATATATATATATATCTTAAAAAGGAAGGAAAACTCAACACCGTAGAATGGAATTAATTACGGTGTTGAGTTTTTCTTTCCTTTCTAAGGATAGATATTGCTCTGTATATAATCTAAAATGTTTATATACATTGAGCTCTTTTTTAGTGATTTAAAAATTCTCTGTATTTATACATACTGGATCATTCAATAATAATACAATGTATCTTAGAAATCACATATAGAATCATCCCTCACTACCAAGTTTTGGATACCACTCATATATATATATATATTATATATATATATATATATATTGTGTGTGTGGTGTGTGTGTGTGGTGTGTGTGTGTGTGAAAATCTTATATTAACAAATTCATTGATAATGATGAGAACAATATATCTTTATGGAATAAATAAAAGGTTCGTTTCGCATTTTGTGAAGGCTCCCAATTACGACATGAAGTCTCAAGTTTGAGAAGATAGTCCAGGAGTTTGACGTTAAGGTTCGCGAGTTTTACAAGGAACACCTGAAGAAGGTCAGAAGGCATAACGGTCAAATCATTGTATATATAACAATAAAGATGGTGACAACCGTCGAAAAATATTAATATTACTATATATATTATATATATATATATATATATATATATGGTTTGTTTAGAATGGCTTTTTGCCGATAATTTTTTGAGAATAAGTGTTTAATTGGAGTCGTACCTAATTTTGAAAAATTAATTAATTAATAATGAATTAGGCGGAATACCTATTAATTGTATGGCTAAACAAATCGAGAAAAATCAATCTCTGTATGTACATTTCGGCTATTAGGCCTCATCAGCAGAGCTATAGATCGGAAGACCGCCCTGTGCGTGATTTGAAACCGGACTGCCAAGCTGACAGGCCGATCTCATAACCCCAACATCAAACGAACTTCTTAGATTTTATGATTTGTTTAGAGTAGGTTAACATTCCTCTTCTAGTGACTTTTATTACACGACGATGTGGTAAGTTTAAACAAGGTTTGTTTAGAATGGCTTTTTGCCGATAATTTTTTGGAGAATAAGTGTTTAATTGGAGGCGGTCTTCCGATCTATAGCTCTGCTGATGAGGCCTAATAGGCGAATGTACATACAGAGATTGATTTTTCTCGATTTGTTTAGCCATACAATTAATAGGTATTCCCGCTAATTCATATTAAATTAATTAATTTTCAAAATTAGGTACGACTGCCAATTCCAATTAAACACTTATTCTCCAAAAAATTATCGGCAAAAAGCCATTCTAAACAAACCTTGTTTACAACTTACCACATCGTCGTGTAATAAAAGTCACTAGAAGAGGAATGTTAACCTACTCTAAACAAATCATAAAATCTAAGAAGTTCGTTTGGTGTTGGGGTTATGAGATCGGCCTGTCAGCTTGGCAGTCCGGTTTCAAATCACGCACAGGGCGGTCTTCCGATCTATAGCTCTGCTGATGAGGCCTAATAGGCCGAAATGTACATACAGAGATTGATTTTTCTCGATTTGTTTAGCCATACAATTAATAGGTATTCCCGCCTAATTCATTATTAATTAATTAATTTTCAAAATTAGGTACGACTCCAATTAAACACTTATTCTCCAAAAAATTATCGGCAAAAAGCCATTCTAAACAAACCTTGTTTACAACTTACCACATCGTCGTGTAATAAAAGTCACTAGAAGAGGAATGTTAACCTACTCTAAACAAATCATAAAATCTAAGAAGTTCGTTTGGTGTTGGGGTTATGAGATCGGCCTGTCAGCTTGGCAGTCCGGTTTCAAATCACGCACAGGGCGGTCTTCCGATCTATAGCTCTGCTGATGAGGCCTAATAGGCCGAAATGTACATACAGAGATTGATTTTTCTCGATTTGTTTAGCCATACAATTAATAGGTATTCCCGCCTAATTCATTATTAATTAATTAATTTTCAAAATTAGGTACGACTCCAATTAAACACTTATTCTCCAAAAAATTATCGGCAAAAAGCCATTCTAAACAAACCTTGTTTACAACTTACCACATCGTCGTGTAATAAAAGTCACTAGAAGAGGAATGTTAACCTACTCTAAACAAATCATAAAATCTAAGAAGTTCGTTTGGTGTTGGGGTTATGAGATCGGCCTGTCAGCTTGGCAGTCCGGTTTCAAATCACGCACAGGGCGGTCTTCCGATCTATAGCTCTGCTGATGAGGCCTAATAGGCCGAAATGTACATACAGAGATTGATTTTTCTCGATTTGTTTAGCCATACAATTAATAGGTATTCCCGCCTAATTCATTATTAATTAATTAATTTTCAAAATTAGGTACGACTCCAATTAAACATATATATATATATATATATATAAGTATCCAATTGCCGCTTTAACTTTTCCGTCGCAGTGGCATTAGTAAATAATCCAAAAGTGCTCAATATATTAAAAACACATCATGTGTTTGTTATATTTTTTGAAAATATTTTCTTCACACACACACACACACACACACACACACATATATATATATATTTATATTTATATGTCTTTTTTATGTTGAAGTTGGGCGATATTATGAAACATTAAAAAACAACAACATGAATATATATATATATATATATATATATATATATATATATATATACATATATATATATATATATATATATATATATATATATATATATATAAGGACTAAGCTGTTGGCATTTCACATAGCGCTAATACCCTTGTGAAAGGTATGAATCCAATTCTCCCTCCAGCTATGGGCAAATAGTAGGGCAGACTGGGCTCTTTAACCTTGATTAGGCAACCAGTCTAGGAGAAGTAAAACTCTGAATTCAAACCTGTTAAACTCCGCTTAAGAAATTGACCTTGTGTCGCATCTTGCTCGTGTGGGGTTGGTATATTATATATATATATATATATATATATATATATATATATATATATATATATTATATATAATTAATATACCAAGCGAGTTGGTAAATCCTTGCGGTGAGAAAAAAACCAGCAAATAGTCTGATTGTAAAAATATACTACCAAACATCAACCAGGAAGAAAAAAATTTTTGAAAAAAAGAAAAGACCAAGATAGTCGTACCAACAAAAAATAATCTATTGGTACAGTATTTGACCAAAAGAAAAAACAATTTATATGTACATATATGTATATAAGATATATATATATATATATATATATATATATATATATATATTATATATATATATATTCATATAACCGCTAGGAGAAAGCTAATAAGTAAAAAGTGCTCGATACTTAAGTAGAGCCAATAATAAAGATAATCTAATGACTCAGATTTTAGCCCTGAAGAGCTTTATGCGAAACTAATAGTAGGTTCGTCTGACTCATTAGATTATCTTTATATATATATAAATAGATTAAACAAAAAAAATCATAGTAATATATCATGCAAATTTAATTCAAGAATATAATTATTTTTAACACGTATTAATAATATAAATTTATAGATTATAGTTTTCTCCATTATTCTGTTATTCAATTGTTGTTGTTATTACATTATTATTTCAAATTCATGAACAACAATAGCGTTAAACTTTAGCAACAGTGTTCCCCTGTTGTTAAAATTTTATGCTGTTGTTGTTTTAATTTGAATTCAAAATAAAACATATCGTTAATATAAAATAGAGTTGATAAGTAAATAATTCAATAAATGTTATTTGTATTTAGTTTTTCATTCCTTTCATAATTATAGTGTTTGAAATAGGAAATATTATTATATTAGAGTCCCTTAAGACATGTCTGACATTCGCGTGGGCGCGCCATATTTCTTTAAATTCGAAACACATATTTATATATTTATATAATATGTGTGTGTGTGTGTGTGTGTGTGTGTGTGTGTGTGTGTGTGCGCACGCGCGCTTCTCTCTGTGTGTTGTGTTTGTGTGTGTGTGTGTGCGCTTCTGTGTGATTGTATGTGTGTGTGTTGTGTATGTCAGTTATCAAGCGCCGTTGAGTTCATGTTCACGCTACGATAATTTATATACATGCTCTATCAATAATATTGAGCACTATTCACTTATACATATGGCATACTATATTATCAATATCAATATATATATATATATATATATATATATATATATATATAGTGGTCTATAGATCGCGTAGGCGAGAAATTGTCAATTACCAGGCGTCAATATAAATGTTCTGTCCATATTATTGAGCACTGTTTACTTATTAATATAGCACCCATATTACCTATATGATATACAAACTGTGTCAAAAAAAGTCTCGGGATTTTTTGTACTTTTTGATACACCTTGTATTCTGAGAAAAAAAATAACGTTCCATTCATTTTTTTTTTTCATAATACAGGGTGTGTAAAAAAAGTACCAAAGTTAAAGCTGTGTTTACAAAGATAGAAATGAAAAATGAATGGAACGTCAATTTGTTTCAGAATACAAGGTGTGTCACAAAGTACAAAAATCCACATACTTTTTTGACACACCTTGTGCATTAGAATGAACAAGTTTTCAGCTACAAAAAAATTACATGATGTAATGGTTACCGTCTAAAGAAATGGACACGGCGATACGAGTTCAAACACTGACGAGCGTGCATTAGATTGAACAAATTTTCAGCTACAAAACAATTACATGATGTAATTGTTACCGTCTAAAGAAATGGACACGGCGACACGAGTTCAAACCCTGACGAGCGTGTATTAGATTTAACAAGTTCTCAGCTACAAAACAATTACATGATGTAATTGTTACCGTCTAAAGAAATGGACACGGCGACACGAGTTCAAACCCTCATTGTTCGGCTGTACGGGTATATGTGGAAGGCAGTTATTTTCCGACTGATTGTAATGAATCACCTTCTCAGTGGCTAGGAAACTATTCAAATTTATTTGCATCAGGAAATAAACCAATTTAGATAATTTCTAGTAATAAAACCATTTGCATTTTGATGACTCTCGACCAGGCATGGGCAACTCTTTTCGAGAAGCGGGTCACATAATACATTGCTCATCACCAGGTGGGCCACACTACTAAAAAAAAATCAATGTAATTTATACTCTTGATCCTTAATCTTCCAACCGTTATCATCTTGCCACATCCTCAGGTTAAAAATGAAAACGTCCAAATCTTCCAAGATGAAATCCAAAAACATGTAAATCCTGATTATCTGGCATCGCTTATTCACCGAATTCTCATTTGTTAATAAGTGTCATTACCTCGGCTAAATAATGGACAATACCGCTTTTATTATAAACAAATGAGACCGTCCAAATCGTCCAAGATAAAATTCAAAAAACGTAAATCCTTATTATCTGGCATCGCTTATCCACCGAATTCTTATTTGTTATAAGTGTCATCCACTCGGCTAAATAATGGACCATATCTATTTTATTATAAAAAAAATGAGACCGACCAAATCGTCCAAGGTGAAATGCAAAAACATGTAAATACTGATTATCTGGCATCGCTTATTCACCGAATTCTTATTTTTTTATAAGTGTCATCACCTCGGCTAAATAATGGACCATACCGTTTTTATTATAAAAAAAGGAAGAGAAGAAACGGGACTTGATACACAAAAAAAATATAAAAGTAAGAAAGAGAGTAGGAGAAAGACAGAGAGATGGAGTGAGCGCGCGGAAGCGATAACGCTAATTTGTTTCAATAAAGCATAATGAAAAGACAAACAAAAAGTAAAAGAGAAAAAAGTGAGTGAGTGAGTGTGTGGTGTGTGTGTGAGAGAGAGAGAGAGAGAGAGAGGAGAGAGAGAGAGAGAGAGAGAGAGTTAAATCCATATTATTAAAACTTTCACATATTGAACTAATTCCAAATAGCTCTTAAGTAAATGTCTCAAAAGTTGTAATAATTAAATTATCATACTGTGGTATATCCACATGTCTTGCAAGTTCAATGTAACTACAGCTTCTTTCACTACGGAAGACCATACGCGTAAGCCTCAAAACAGAAATAGAGAAAAGCTGATTTTATTCCTCTTCGATAAAAAAAGATCTTTCCTATAAAAACATTGAAGACGTAAGTGGGCTATTCAGAAATCACCGTAGGCTGCAGTTTCCCCACCATTGTTCTAGATCTTCAGCGAAATCTCATTTTCTAAATTGATGTTTTACTTTCTGATATATTTACGCATACACGGTGGCGTCCGTTGTGTAATAGTTATCATCTTAGTAAATGGACACAGCAATCAGAGTTCAAATATTGGACAAAGCCGGTTGTATTTCACGTAGCCGTTTCGAAATGTATGAAACCAACTATTCCCCGTCCAGCAATAGGTAAATAGTAGAGCATACTGGTTCCTAACCTTCATTAGGTCAACCAGTTTAGGAGAAGGAAAGCTCTGAATTCAAACCTGTTAAACTCTACTTAAAAATTGACATTGTGTCGTATCCTGCTCGTGTGGAGGGGTTGGTAAATATATATATTATCTTTTCAAATTATAATTATTCGTTTTTGAGTCACTATGCCAACAAATATTTTCAAAAATTGTCAGTAAAATATTTCTCTGAATTTTTTAGATGAGGCTTGATAATTAGTATTATTTGGATTATTCGGACTATTGTCCAATTGGACACATAGCATAGTGAATAAAGGCATTGGTTTAAGACAGTTCTAAGTGACAGTTATTTCTAGGCTGCATGTTCAATCCTGGTCATGGGGAGCAGTAACATAGAATAATAATTACCACAGCTTAGTGTTGCATAGCCCTTCTTCGCTACTCTGAATCGTATACGTTGCTGGTATACTGCGGGTAGGTTAGTAGTCGGCATAGAGACTCAACAAATGAGCATTGTAACAAACTTTAGTTTATGTCTTTACATTCTCTCGTGGTGTGTGTGAGTGGACGATGAAATGACCGAGGGTTGACAATGACTTCCACTCCTCCTCTGCTGCTGGGATGGTGAGGTGAGGGGGTGCTGAACCCCATTGCTCGCTAGCAGCGCCCGACCGTGTCGACGGTCAGACTCCATGTGCTCTGTTCGCCGTCTCCTATCTCACTCCTGACTGACTGTCCCAACTCTTGACTGTTCTGCTGCCCAATTGCCCCTGCTGTTTTGACTCTACGCTTAAGTACGTAACACCCGCCCACACATCTCTTTGTTCGGTTGACCGGAAGTCCTTTCTTCCACTTCCAGTTTCTTTGTTCAAATTCCCGTTTGTACAGAGGAAGTATTTTGTTACCCTTCCTTTTGTTACCCCAGACTTTCTGTCTAAGCTATCTATTATTTTCTTTTGTCCAATTTTTTCTTTGTCCAGGTTTCGAATTTCCCGCGCAAGATAAATGCGACGATCCTAAAACATAACATTAGCACATGTACCCCAGCTATGATTTGCGGAATGAGAACAGGATACCCCCGAGGATTGAATAAAGGGTTTGGTTCAAAGTTCCATGATTGTTCCTGGCTACGGCAAGAAGGTTCCCGAGTTCGAAAAGAAGGTTCCCGAGTCCAACAAGAAATAACTGAAGAATGCGGGTTTCACATCCAGACTATGGGGAATTATAGTAAAGATACATACTTATGCATTTAAAAGTTGAGGAGTAAAAGCGGAGAAAACACAAACAGCATAATTCAATTAATATTTCGCCAAGGTGTATTAACGAGGCTTCATCAAAATTTTATAATTTTATATAATAAAATTCTGATGAAGCCTCGTTAATACACCAATGCGAATTATTAATTGAATTATGTTGTTTGTATTTTATCCGCTTTTACTCCTCAACCTTTAATTACATTTTCTGGGATTTTACCCAATCTGTTATTTCCTCATACTTGACCCTGTCGAGGATGAGAATAGCAGAAACAGTTTTGTTTTTTTTCTATCCTGTATTCGTTAGTTATGGGAGGGCATTTTATGCAAATGCTAACTCATTCTCTTTAACCATAATTGTATGATTGGAAAAAGCAATGTTCTCAAAATATCTGAAAATAGAATACCGTGCAAGGCGAAATAGGTTTATGTTTTTCACACTGGCATTAGCGCAAACTGACTATAAGCAGACATAATCGAATTTCTAACTCGGTTGGCCGATACCAATTTTCGGACTGATTACCGTCACGTAATACTACACCTAATATATGCATAAAAATCCAATCTATTAACCTAGGAAAGTCCAGACATAGCATTATTATCCTGCTGTCAGTTCTAATAAGTTTCTATGATCGTAAATTTGTTCGGTGCTTTCAAAGATGAAATTGAGACTTACACAGTTTCCATTTGCCAGGAAAAAATACACACAGCGTTCGTTCATGGAACATTGTACTTATTAGCTAACATTTAATCTTTTTTTCTAACTTGTTTTCTATATACATATCTACCAACCCCTCCGCACGAGCAGGGTGTGACATAAGGTCAAGTATAATAGGTTTGAATTCAGAGTTTTCCTTCTCCTAGATTGTTTGATTAACCAAGGTTAAAGATCCCAGTCAGCTCTATTATTTACCCATAACTGGAGGAGGTATAGTTGGATTCGTACCTTTCCCAAGGGTATTAGTGTTATATGAATTGTAAACAGCCGACTACAGATTTCTCTTGTTTTCTCCTCATATATTTGCCAACCCCTCCGCACGAGTAGGATATGACACAAGGTCATGGTTTGAATTAAGAGTTTTCCTTCTACTAGACTGATTGCCTAACCAAGGTTAAATATCCCAGTCTGCCCTACTATTTACCCATAACTGGAGGAGATATAGTTGCATTCATACCTTTCCCAAGGGTATTAGTGTTATATGAATTGTAAACTGCCGACTCCAGATTTCTCTTGTTTTCTCTTCATATATTTGCTAACGCCTCCGCACGAGTAGGATGTGACACAAGGTCAAGGTTTGAATTAAGAGTTTTCCTTCTCCTAGACTGATTGCCTAACCAAGGTTAAAGATCCCAGTCTGTCCTACTATTTTCCCATAACTGGAGGAGATATAGTTGGATTCATACCTTTCCCAAGGGTATTAGTGTTATATGAATTGTAAACTGCCGACTCCAGATTTCTCTTGTTTTCTCTTCATATATTTGCCAACCCCTCCGCACGAGTAGGATGTGACACAAGGTCATGGTTTGAATTCAGAGTTTTCCTTCTCCTAGACTGATTGCCTAACCAAGGTTATAGATCCCAATCTACCCTACTATTTAGCCATGACTGGAGGGGATACAGTTGAATTCATACCTTTCCAAAGGGTATTAGTGTTATATGAATTGTAAACTGACGACTCCAGATTTCTCTTGTTTTCTCTTCATATATTTACCAACCCCTCCGCACGAATAGGATGTGACACAAGGTCAAGATTTGAATTCAGAGTTTTCCTTCTCCTAGACTGATTTCCTAAACAAGGTTAAAGATCCCAGTCTGCCCTACTATTTAGCCATGACTGGAGGGGATACAGTTGAATTCATACCTTTCCCAAGGGTATTAGTGTTATATGAATTGTAAACTGCAGACTCCAGATTACGACATGGAGGCGCTCGAGTACGACAAAAAGGTACGCGAGTTCGATAAGAAACACTCGAAAAAAGCCGGAGGGCATATCGACCGAAACGTTGTGTATGTAACAATAAAGATGAGGACAAGAGTCCGAAAAATCTAAATGTTTCAAAGTTTCCATAATACTTGGGAATATTGATAAAAATGAATATATATATATATTCATAAATTTTCACTTTCAATATCTTGGATTTTTATTTGATATACATATTTACCAACCGCTCCGTACGAGCAGGATATGACACAAGGTCAATTTTTTAAGGCGAGTTTAACAGGTATCAATTCAGAATTTTTCTTCTGGTTACCTAGTCAAGATTAAAGAGCCCAGTCTGCCCTACTAGTGACCCATAGGGGAGGATATATAGTTTGATTCATACCTTTCCCAAGCGTATTAGTGTTATATGAAATGTAAACTGCCGACTCCAGGATTTGAACTCGTCTTGTCGTATCCATTTTCTACGCCGATAACCATTATACCACGCACCGCCATGTTTTCTTTATAGGATCATCTGAACTACTAGGTGTATTCAAAAAGTATCGAGACTGACACAGAATTAATGAAAATGCTTCGTCTAGTTGTGAGTAATAAGGTTAGACCTTACTGGGTGCTCCATACTCACGGCCTTGTGCTAAATCTCAGCTTTGCTTCGTTGTTTTATTTTATTTTCATTTTTATTTTCATTTTTCGTGCTCACGTGATATGGTTAGTAAACCAGGCTAGAAGACCATCACTAATGAGTTTGATTCTCACTGGGTTCCCTCCCTTGCGTCAAGTGTAGTGCCACAACTAAGCTTAACTTTGTAAATAAGTATACATATATTAATTTCCATTTTATTTTAATTGAAATGTTTTTTTTTTTAATATTTGTATTTCATTTTTTACATGTACTTTGACAAGTCCGCCATAAGTAAAGTATTCGGCACGGCCTAATGTCGGTATCAGCCAGACAGCGAGTGAGTCTATCCCCTTTACACTAGAGCTAAACCAAGGAGATTATTTTAGCACCTGAGGTGGAGTTCCCCACCTACCATCAGCTCATCTTCTTTACCGCACAGATCCCTGTGCTACCCATACGCTGAGTTGGCGAGGGCCAGTATCGAACACGGAACCTTGTGGTTCCAAGCCGAACGCTCTACCGACTGAGCTATACCGGCCCCGTGTTATAAAATGATGTAAGCTTTACAGTGACTCGTTAGAAGGTTTTGGTTTGGTCTGTTTTGTTTTACGGCATATCAACCTCAGTGGGTCATTTAATGCCGATAACGTTTTGAAATAAATCAATTCTTAATGGATAATACAATTTTTTTATAAATACATTTCTCTATTTAACCCATAGATGGGACCCTAACAGGTACTACCACGCCAGGTCAGAGTGGACCAGGGAGCAATGGTGATGAAGGGGTGCTCTACATTCCCCAAACCTCCAAAACTGGAACCTCACCATCAGATAGAGTTTAACGTCATTCCCAGGACATGCAGACCCACAGCCACCGCCTTCTAGCACCCATATGATAAAAAGGGGCTTGGGCTTGCCATAAGGGCAATAGGGTTGGGAAAATCATATAGGTGCTAGAGCTTGACGTGATCAGCCGATTGATCGGAGCGGGCCTCTCCGACCGCCCGTCTAGCCCAAGATAGGGCCAAAGTGGAGTATTGCATATCATGAACTGCTCATCCACCTGGGCTCTATCTTTAAGCATCACGGGTCGCCACCCACGGCCAACAGGTGGCCCCATTGGGGGAGTCTTACCCCTCTGCAGAGGTGCAGTCGGGCATTCTAACGCCCCAGCTGACAGGGCGGTTAGAAGGTTTTGTGAATCCGACTATTTACACATTCTCCAGTTATAGTTAAATTTTAGGGCATATTGGGATCTTAAATCTATGGCAACTGGTCTGAAACAAAGAAATTTCGGAATTCATACCTGTTAAACGCTGCTTAAATTTGTCCTTGTGACACACACCTTGGTTACGTGGGGACGTTCGATAAATACATACAAATTTTAAAAAGCAAGTGCATATGATACATGAGGATTTTTCTAATAGAATTCGTACTAATTCAATGAGTGTTGTGTCCTTAAAAGGGATACAATCAAACAAGGTAGTAGTCGAGTGGAAGGACCAGTCAACACGTTCGTAGATTTACGTTCGTAGTTTTATTGCAGAGAGGTACAATAAGACAGACAAGGAACAATGAGGTGCGCTACTGATCCTGGAAGCAAGCCCAGCATTTCTTCTTTCTAAGTGTTGTGTCCTTAAAAGGTATACAATCAGACAGGGTAGTAGTCGAGTGGAAAGACCAGTCAACACGTTCGTAGATTTAAGACAGAGGGTTTTATTGCTGAGAGATACAATAAGACAGACAAGGAATAGTGAGTTACGCTACTAATCCTCGAAGCCAGCCCAGCATAATGCCGTGCTCACTATATATATAGTCAGACCCAATGGGTGAGAGAGAGAGAGAGAGAGGGAGTGAGAGAGAGAGAGAGAGAGAGAGAGAGAGAGAGAGAGAGGGGGGGGGAATATTCCATTACAACAAAAAACGTTGACTTTTTCAGAGAGATACAATAAGACAAACAAGGAATAGTGAATTACGCTACTAATCCTCGAAGCCAGCCCAGCACAATGCTGTGCTCACTATATATAGTCACACCATATGGGTGAGTGAGAGTGTTTATTC